>JAJJWX010004434.1:2400000-3000000 GCA_023529315.1 Papaver bracteatum | reverse complement strand
GTTCTTTAAGTGCTTTGGTGGGTCACTAAACATCGACGTGTTATTACTTCTAGGATGAAATAGAGTGATTGAGTTACTAAAAAAAATATATATATGAAAATAAAAACAAAAGAGACCGACCAATTATACCAAAACGGAATAAAATGACACTTGGGAATAGCAGTATGTGTGAAACGTAGTCCCTGACTCCGTCGCCTAAACAAGCGTGGAATGCAGGATCCAAGGCAACTATCATGTACTTGCTGACAAGAATCATGCGCTTGGATCCAGTGTGATCCAATCATGTTGTCTAAAAAAAAAAGTGAAAAAAAAAGTAAAAAAAAAAAAGTGAAAAAGAAAAGAAAAAGAAAGGAAAGTATTATATTGGTTGAATAAAGTCACTCCTGGTTCCCTTGTATATGCTAGTGAGTTGATGTAGAATTCATACCAAGTAGCTCAATCCAATAGGAATAGGTTCATCTTGGCAGTGACCTTCAGACAGATATGGGAAACATCGATCACTTGTGAACATTGGCCAACATATACATCTATATCCATCTTCTTTGTCTTTTCATTGTGATTGTGGTTTGTTAGTTTCCGAGTATTGTGGCTTGTTCGACTATATAATTAGAGTTTATTTACTAATATATGAATTGAATTTGCAAGGTACCTCCTCCTGTAGTCATTTTGGATTCGTTCATTGATTTGTCACAAATAGACGGAGTTGGAAATATAGGTTTTGTCGGCAGACCTCTTGTAAACCTTCACGAGACTAAAACTCGTCCACTAGGGACACCTAGGGGTTTAAAGGCTTGTTATTTATGCTAAAAATTAACCGTAGCCTCGACATCACGGAGTTGTTGTATTTTAGTTTTGTTTGATTTGCTCGAGGACTAGCAAAGTCTAAGTGTGGGGGAATTTGATAGGTGTGATAAACACCTAATTTTATATCTAGTATTTACGCTTTCTTTGCGAGTTTTCATGTAAAATATGTATCTTATGTGTGAGTTTGAGTCTATTAGGTGCTCTGGAGTCGCACGGAGGAAAATAAGAAGAAACCAGCCGTTTTGAGAAAGAAGTGTCAAAGTCGTCATTTCATGGGCGAACACTATCCGGAGCCTAGCCAAGGTTAAGGGGTAATCAGTTTGTGCTTAAAATGAATTGCTTAAAGCACCAAGGAAGAAACTCAGGGCACCCATCTGGGTGGTTCTACAGCGGGATGTAATTATCTACCCAAATGATTACAACCCTAAAATTGAGAAAAGAGTGTTCTCTCAATCATTCATTTGTGAAATTTAGAAGGGCTGCTGTGCTAGCCTTATCATTTGAAAAACAACACAGAGAGAGAGTGAAATCCAGAGAACTAGGTCGAGTTATTCATCACTTACGACCTGGTCATTATTCTCATGACTGCATCAAGTCCAACTGCTGGTAAGCCATGTCCAGGCTCGTTCTTGAAGGGTTGAATTCCAGGCTGATTTGGGAAGAGAATACAGGTCTGTTATGAGATAATTGGTTGCAGTGAAGTAATGTACAAGACTAGATTCAAGTCTGTCATTGGATTAGAAAGTTTGGGTTATGAATGAATATTGTCACAGGGAAGGAGTTGTGATGATTACAAGTACAACAGAGTTCATCTATCCCCACTTCGCAAGACACATATCAGTTGTTCGTCTAAATGCGTGATCCAGATTTGCAGTCAGCTAGCCATGCTCAGGTGGGATTTAATCGGAGTGTTTGGACAGGTTCTCGAGACATGAACAACACAGAGTTTGGGTTCAAACGAGTTGCAGTCCTATAGAGGTATACAGGTTGGCAATGAACTGGACTGGATGCAAAGATGGCTGAGTGGAGCTGTTTAGAAGCAGCTGGAATAAAGGAGTGAATTACAGGCCATGAGAGTTGGAGATGATTGAAGTGACACGGTGGTTTGAGCTATTAGTGAATGGGTGATGCACATGATGGAATAGGTACTGGTCGGATTGAATTGTTTGGCTGTGCACTAATTGTTACAGGAAGTGGCTGAGTTCGACAGTGGTTCGAGTGGCAGCATACACAGTGGTGGTGGTCTCGTTTACCTGCAATGAAACCAGTAAGGAGGACAGTGGAGATGACCATGGGACTAAGGTGAGATGAATGTTTACAGGGGTGGTGTTCTCTGTCAGAACGGAAATGGGCAGAATTTTCGTTGAGTAAAGCCATGTAGAATGGAAGTGCAGGGTAGATGGATTATCTGAATTGCAGATGACAGAGAATTGGGTGCAGTTCTGGTAGAGCATTTGTTGTTGCTGGGGTGGAGTTGTCAGCTAGAGGAGAAGGGACGGTAATGCTCGACTGGGACAATAAGGGTTGGAGGTTTAGGCAGCTGGTACTTGTAATGAAGCTAAAATGGCCGAGAAGATAAATTGCAGGTGGATGCTTTGGTTCAAGAGCATGGCAGGGTTGAGTGTTAGCTGGAGCATGGAGAGTGACGGTGGCATACAACAAGAATGTGCATCTGATGGTGGATATTACAGCTGCAATGGAGCAGCTGGGGGAGAAGATATTGCAGGTGGATTAGGTTGGTCTGTTGGTGGTGCAGTTCAGGTGGCGATGCAACTTGGGAATAATGGCAGGGATGATATTGTAACAGCTGAGTTGCATGTGGAGGTTACAAGCTAAGTCGTTGAGGTGCAGTAGCATTGCAGAGTTATGGCTCGATGCGAAGGGAGTGGTAGTAGTATGGCAATGGCTAAGTGACGCTGCTTGCGATGCAATGCAAAGAGCAATAGCTGATGGAGTCGTGATGAGGATGTGCTTTGCGGATAGCCAGGAAGTTACTGAAATGCATGAATAATGTCACAGCAGAAATTGTGCGAAAAAACGGGTGAAAATGGCACGCCGGTGAGCATAGTTCCGGTAGTCGGATTTCAGAGGTTAAAGTGTTTATCGTAATATTTCAGTGAATCGTGAGGCGGGTATGAGTCGAATTCAAGAGTTGGCCGCCGGACATATGAGCTATGTGTCACGCTTTTGGGTACGTTTTCGCAAGGGATAGAAAATTGGATTTAGATGGGTTATGCAAATGTTTGAAATGCAGAAAAGAAAAGTTGAGCTACTGGAAGTGTAGAATTGCCTGGTGACAGTTTCCAGTGGTTCAAGTGATCGGAGAAAGTTTTTCGGTGACCGGACTCCGGTGACGGTGGCCGGATTCCGGCCAAATTCCGGTCAAAAACCCAGTTTTCCGGCGACCACTTTTGGGACAGATTTTCTACATGGGTTTCTCTTGCTCGTGGGCCTGGTGAAATTCCAACTAATGGACTTTGAAGACAAAACCTATTTTTGGAAGGAGAAAAAGGCTATAAAAAGGAAGTTTTCTACACAATTTGACACAACGTTTTTATTCTATTCTTGGAGCTTTTGCAGAGAACTACTTCTAGGGTTTGCTTTCTTTTATGTTTCATCTTATTTCTTTGAATATTATGATGATGAACTCCATGAATATGAGTAGCTAAATACAATAATTGGTTATGGGATAAAAAGTTGATTTCTTCAAGCATGTTATTTGATTCTATGAATTAGTTTTGTCTCAATTTTATCGTTTATGATTCATTGTTTTATTATCATATGATTTGAATGCTAGTTTGGTTGAGTCCGGAATCAATTGGATTTTTTTTCATCTCTATAGCTATATTAGGGTTTTCAATACGTAAAAGTTGTTATCTCTGATTTTTAGTAGCATCTTGTGGTTAATACTTGTAGTGATACATATTTTTAATCGCATATGAATCATAACGTTTGTTAAAACGAATTAGTGATGTTTTACACGTTTGTTTGCATCGATTAGTCTTATTTCATAGAACTTATTGCTCTTAGGGAGTTAAACCTAATTGTGCTTTTACACTTTAGGTTGCCTTTTAAGAAGATTTCACGATAGCATCTTTTAATGTTGTTTGTGATAAAATCAGGAAATAAACGGGATACTCTTGCGATCAAGATATTCTAGGACTTTTGATAATTGAGAGATTAAATACCAATTCTAATCATGGATGAAAAATACATGTTTGTGAATGATACTATCCCTTAACCAATATCTTTTCCTTATTGATTATTCCAACTTTTTACTTTGCTTTATTTAGTTTTATTACTTTGCTAAAAACAAAACACACCCCGGTTTATTTGGTTACTTAAGAATCTGAAAATTGCATAACAACAATCGCCTCTCTGTGGATACGAACTCTTTCTTATCGAATACTATATTCATAATTAGTAAAGTGAGGAAGTGAATTATATTTTTGACGCATACGACACGCATCAGGTATCTTTTGTGTATTTTTTTTTTGTCAAAGTTTAGGTAATATGCAAAATTATGTTCTTATGTTATATAGTGGATGCAAAATTTGGAAATGAAGAAGAGTATTTGAATCTTGGTGAGTATATATTTCATGTACCGAGACTTTTCAGTATTATGATAATGATACAAAACAATATTATCTTCCATGCTATTGTCCTAACCTTAAAATTGAACGATTTTTCAATTTCCACAGTGACGAGAAACTGGATAACGAGTGTTTCAAATGACAATTACAATGGCAATTTATCCCAACAAATGTAGGGTGCATAAAAAATATACCCAAGTATTCAATCTGTACTCATCGCAATACATGTGTCTGATCTGTATATATAAGGTACTTGTACATGCTAAAACAAAATTAAATATTTTGACTCAATTTGGGTAAGAAAGATGTTGTACACCAACATTTGAGGATACATATTCTTCTGATCTGATGGAGTTGAACCCATATGCTCGACATGCTAACTTGTTAACATGCTCGAGATGCTAACCCGATGAGATTGAAGGCTTTTTGAGCAAGTGTTGAAATGAATTAATACGTTTCCGACTATTGAAATAGTAACTTGTGTATAGGTATCCATTGTAGATGGTCGATATAATATCATCGTAATGTGGTTTTGAATCACACATACAGTACATAACAACTATATTGGATTTTTTGAGCAGTACATAATAGCTAAAATGGATTTTTTTAGTAGTGCATAACAATTGTACTTGATTTTTTTGATAGAAGTAATTTTCCTTCTTACTGCATACCCATCTCCACACTATTACCCATTGCAGTATGTTCAAAACCTGAATAAAACATACGATACATAACAATTGTACTGGATTTTTTGAGCAGTGCATAACAACTATACTGGAATTTTTGATAAAACAAGCCACTTTCTAATAAATTTCGATACAAAACTCTGGATAAATAGAGATATTGGAAAGCATATACCTCTAGTTCTCTTTTACAAACTTAGGCCTTTACAACTCTTTGAAAATAGACATATGGAATTGGTTTAAGATTTGTTCACAATACTCCTGGACTTGTCAAGGTACATTTTCATGCATAATAATTATTCTTCAATTAATTCTTGTAGGAATATTTGAGATCTAAAATATGTTGAGTACTTATATTTATTAGCTTTCATGCATTAGTTTTTGTTGATCTGTATGTATACGTTTAATATGTCTCACCTTCTTGGCTTAGCTGTCATCATATCATAACTTTCGACGCGGTTGTTTTCTTCTTGTGAATGAATGGAGTGTATTTTTTTACTTTTTCAGGGAGAATAAATAATGAAGAAGACTTAATGAAGCAAATAAGAGTTGCAAAGGTATATGGGTAGAACTGGTGTTTGACATCATATCCAGTTAAGAGATTAACTGGTATTGGATGATTAAATTGTGGTGTTGTACTAAAATGGGTTGCTCAAAACGGTTCTTATTAACAAATGCAGTGTAGATTTAAAGCAAAATGTTGACTTCTGGACATTTTTCTATTTCAGGTTCTAGATGAGAAAATGGTCAATACAAAATCATCAGAATGTGGTTTTTAAGTTGTTTTGTTCTATGTTCAGCCTGGGCTTTTGTTGTGATTTGTTTATTTTTTGTAATAGAAAATCACAGTGTGCAAATGTTGCACTCTAGATAAAATCAATGTATGAATATTGTGCTGTGTTATTTCTCAGTGTATAAACATTGAATTCAAGAGAAAATCTATGTAGAATTGCTATACGGTGATATTTCTCAGGTTATAAATTCTAAACTCAAGAGAAAATCGGTGTATAAATGATATACTTATCTCAGAACTACTTTCCAAAGTAGTCATAAATGAGAATTCCACAGTGCATAAATGACGCACTCAGGAAAATCCCAAAAAATCCACAGTACATAAACAATATACTCCATAAATATCATAGTACATAAACGTTGTTCTCCGTAAAAAACTGAGTTACATACATAAGCATTGTACTTAGTAAAATACTGAGTTACATAAACGATATAGTCCAGGAAGATAGAGATTGTAATAAATAAAGACTATTACGAATTGGGTGTATTTTTGATACATTTTCTGCAAACAATTTGGTGAACGATTAAGACTTTGTCGAGGGGGGAAAACAAGAGATTCAGTTTACAGTTCTCAGACATTGCGAAGTGAAATCAAAACAGTACGTCAGTTATGTGGTAAAATATTTCACTAGTATAACTTCCCGAGCAGTAAACAATATAAATGCACTGAACATTCCTACATAAATTCGAACTTTACAGATATGTACAAAGAAAAACCAAAGCAGTACAACAGATATGTACTACAACATTTTACTCAAGTACCACAGTGTAACGCAACTGCACTCAAATTTTATAACTATCCAGTATTACTACACAATCATTAGGGAGCTAATTAGGAATTCAGTGACTTGATTATCATATTCTTTCACTTAAGTTAGATACCACAAAGTATTTTTTTATCAAATAAGCCACGACGAATCTACGAAAAATAACAAAACGAAACCATTTTTTTTTTCAAAAACACTTTATATGTTCCCTTATCCTAAAATAGACTGCTTTGAATCCACCTTCTTCCAGGAATATGCATACTTTAATCATGAGGAACGACCACCTTATACGGACAACTTCCTTTTGGATTTTGTCACAACCTTACCTGCAAAATTAACTAGTTTTATTTCAGTATATCGTTTATGTACTGGGAGTTCATGGTATACAAAAATAACACATTCACAGATTCGTTCAAGTATATCATTTATGTACTGGAAGTTAATAGTGTAAAAACTAAATACACTCTACATCATTTTTTTTCTTCAGTATACCATTTATGTACTGGAAGTTCATAGTATAGAAAACTGGTTATACCATTTATGTACTGGAAGTTCATAGTTTTGTTTCGGTATATCGTTTATGTACTGGAAGTTCACAGCTAAACACAATCATAGTTTTGTTTCAGTATTTCATTTATGTATTGGAAGTTCATAGTATTATTTCAGTACAGTATTTATGGACTGCACATTCATCATCTCTGAAACACAAACAATCAGTATTTCCCTTATGTACTGCGCATATCCAAAGATCATCATCTCATAAAGGAAAAAAAAAAAATACATAGTGGACTTATGTACTGGTGGAAAAAAGACCCTAACCCATTCACTGTTGGACTTATATACTAATAATCCAAGATCATTCTCTCGACAGTTTTTGAATTATATACTGACTATGATAAATAGACACATAAACAATGTTACCCATTCGCTATTGGACTTATGTACTGGAAAAAAAGACCCTAACTAATAAAAAACCTCAGTATTTGATATATGTACTGGTGGTTCTATGTATCAGAAAACAAACAAAACACATTGCAAATAACTTTTGATTATCATTCTACAGTTTTTTAGTTATGTACAGCCAATTCTAAGTGATACAAACACAAACTAGAAGTTGCATGTAAATTATAATGGGTATTCATCAATTTTTCATGAGTACTACACATATGTACTGGTGGTTCTATGTATCAGAAAACAAACAAAACACATTGCAAATCACTTTTGAATATCATTCTACAATTTTTTAGTTATGTACTGCCAATTCTAAGTGCTACAAACACAAACTAGAAGTTGCATGTAAATTAAAATGGGTATTCATCAATTTTTCATGAGTATTATACATATGTACTGGTGGATCTATGTCCCAGAAACACAAAAAACATACTAAAAGTGTTTGAATCGGTACCTTTTTTCTGATTTGCTGCCTTTCTACTATGTGTTCTTCTTTTTCCTCTTTGTAAATATTGAGATTCATCTTCCGATGAACTTTCAACAACATTCTTCTTCGATTTTTCAGTTTTTTCTCGTTGATTTTCGTAGTGAAATTCCTGATTCTTCTTCAGATGACCTAGGAGCAGTACTATCATCCTTTATGATTTCTTCTTCTCTGATTGTTCTTCTGATTTTTCTTGTAACCATTATTAGGTTTTTCTTTGAATCAAACGTTGTTTTGAAAGGGAAATCGTATGATTGAGAATGAAGTTTGAGATGAGATAGTGATTGAGATTCAGAGAAGATTTCAGTTTCTCTCTCTAATGTTATGAACATTTAATGATTTTTCTGACCGTTTCAACTGTTTTGTTTGGGAATATATAGTGGGTGCATTCTTCACACGTGTTTAGCTCTAGGGTAATGTGGTCATTTTGCTTGTTTCAAATAATTATGGACCTAGTGATAAGTCTAAAATCCGGTTGGACCCTAGTATAAATAACTTAATGGGCTTAGGACCAACCAACAAATTTTCCATATGATTAATGCCTTCCTGATTAGATATTTGTGTGATTGTACTCAATGATCAATGCTTTCTGATTCTAATTTTATAAAAATCTAAACACAATGTGTCGTGCCCCTTCTTCTTTTTCTTCTTCTTCTTATTTCTCGTCGACTTCGTTTCCATCTAATGATTACAAGAATCATCCACTTCCCACAAAAATGTGAACAAAGCAATGTATTCATAGATGAATCTTCAGAAACATAAATTTTCATCTCGCTTTTTCTTTGTTTAGAAAACTGGAATTCACCATTATTCACGTGTGCACCCTTTTGGGAATGCAAAAAATTGATCAAGGCAATAAATATTTTTCTTCATCCTCTGGCATTGATGTCTTTGGAACTGATCGTCTTTGTTCCACAAAGGGAGAATTTGTAATCATGTATACTAGTGCATTCGTTTTCCCCTCTTTAATTTTTTTTTTTAATTCACCCCAAAGTCAGCTTTGCCCATAGTAAAAGTGGCTTTCCCCCTATTAATTATATTTTTACTAGGTCCTTTACATGATTTTTCAATCCACAGGTAAATAAACAGGGATTTAGTTAGACTTTAATGATGCTAATTAACAAGGTACCTTGAGATATGTGGAGGTTGGTAGAGCCGTGGAGTACGTTAACATATATATGTGGTTGTAGTAGTTATTAGACGTAGGTAATTAGCTAGGTCAAGTTTTTGCAGCATGGGCACCAGTGGGCGCAGTACTGTCGCTAGACTTTAAGTTCGACCTTCCTAGGGGCGGCCCATTAGAGGTGGACCAATTTGGTCCACCTCTCCTCCACCACAGGATCTGATAGGGGTGGAGTTTTTAGTATCCAAATGGGACCCCAAAACAACATCCAATGATTATATTTTGATGGTCCACCATTGGTCCGCCCTTAGCTTTTTCCCTTTAAGTTTATAATAATGCAACATAATAAATGTATATTTGGTACATTGAATGCACATAGGAAATAGTGGACTGGGAATACAAGAGCAAAGTAGATGGGAAAATGCATGCTTGTGGACATGATGCTCATGTTAGTATGCTCCTTGGTGCTGCAAAAATACTTCAACAACTCAAAACTTCACTACAGGTAATAATAATTTTGATTTTTACATGCCACTAAAGATTTCGACCAGGGATCTTCAAGCTCTACAAATTCCAGATTTTAGACCAAATGTGTAAGAGTAAATGATCCGAACAAAGATATCATCAATGGGATCAATTCCAAATGTATTATCACTAAAAGAAAATTGGGAGCCATATGTTAGTTGTCAGCAAATTTTTATGCATGAGGAATCCATGTACCTACAGAACAAAATATATGTAGATACACTTATTTACCTCCCTCGCCACGTGTACTAGCAGGCCCACGTGGAAGCCACATCACAAGGTGGGTGACACGTAGGAGCATCCGTGGGATCTAGATGGTGCGCCATCTGTCGAGATAAACGGTCGAAGATGAAGGAACATCAAAGGAAGGTATACCCACATAACACCAAAGAGCTGCCCTGCTACACTTTATCTCATCACGAGGTAAGGTTTGATCAACGGCTGGGAAAAGTCCCACTGACACAGACGTGACAAGGGAAGACTAACATTGCCTGGTGCAGACTGGACCGCCCCAACCACTCGCATTTAGTGTTGCTCAGAGGGAACGCGTCAGCTAACCAACGAAGAAGGCGGAGATTGGTCAGCGTGATGAGCATAGGAATGATAGAAGGCGCGGGATGACAAAGAGGTCCGCGGACTATGCACAAAACACAAGAAGATAAGGCTACAACAGCTCTTTTCCAAGGGTCCCACTTAGATAATCTATATATATGTCCCTTCCTAATACATTGGGAGAGGTCGAACGATTGGAGAGAATAAGAGAGAAACCAGTGAGAAGTAAGTGTGAGTATTAACCTTCGGGTTCCATGTATCATCCAAAGTCTTTCGACTTTTCTTGTAATCTTTTACCACATAGTGAATACCCCCCAGACCTGTGGATGTAGGCCTTAGAGCTGAACCACATAAATCCTTGTCTCATCTACATTTCGTATTTGTATATCCTTATATTCGTACGTATTTCTTAGATCTATCATTATGGATGTTGAGGAGATCATGACAAACCCGCGGGGTTTGGAATCAATGAATCAACATCTATCCAAGCATCTCATGCCATATTCATACTTTAATACTTGCATTCAGTACATGCGGAGATTGGTTGTGGACACGTTGATGCCTACGTGATTTTCGTGTTCACAATTTGGCGCTAGAAACAGGGACTTTTGTCCCGGTAAAAAGATTTATCTTTTCCTGTGATTTTATAGCCTCTCCTTCAGAAATTTTACTAAGAACATGGATAGATCGGTGTTTAAACCCATTTCTCGTACACATCTATATTCTTTGTATTTTCTACTGACAGATCTGGGCCTTTTACGACTTTTAACTAGCAGATCTGTGTTTTGGGCTATTTTTCGCACATACTTTTGACCAATGTATTTTCTACCAGCAGATCTGGGCGTTTTATAACCTCTAACCGACGGATCTATATTTTTACTAATAATTCATACATATTTTATACCAATAAATCCAAGTTTTATAACAATCCATGGACCTTGCCCTAATTAATTCCGCACCATGCCTCCACCTGTGTTTTTCATATTATTTGCAATTAGAAATCAAGCTTATGGATGTCGTGAACTAACAGCTAACCCGTGGACCCTTTGTCTCGGTTTACCTCCATTCTCTCTCTACAGTATATTACAATGGAAAAGAACTAAGATATGGGGAAGGCGAAGGTGCCGTCAAAAGATGCGCCTAGGACTATGCCAATAGTAATAAGGAGCAAACAGACGGGAGAAAGACTCATAGCCGGGGACAAGACGCATAATAGAGCAGAAGGCACATTACTTTTAGAGGCGGGCATCATTGCAATGGAAGCACAGAAGGCTGCGGAAGCAAATGATGCTACACCTAGTGTAGTAGCTTCTCAAGCGGCCGTCTCCAAAGTGACAACTACAACCAGACCTACTGAGCCCCGAGAAGCAGCAGTAGGCTCAGTAATTCAGGACCCTCTTTACGGGATGCCACCGACTAATGAACAAAATGCACAACTGCAAGCAGGATACCACGGGATGATCGAACCGGTTGTACAGCTGGTGGAAGAAGTCAATACCGCAGCCCCCGAGGGACAAGATCAATTACAGAATGGAACTCCAAATCAAGAATCAAGCCAGTCTACGTAAATATTGGCGGAACTCGAAGAACTAAAAAGGAATCAGAAGACATACGCGGACGCGGTGGCCTTACTAGCCCAAGAGAACCATCAATTGAAAGAAAAGATCCTCCAAAGCGCGGAGCTAGAAAATCAGCGGGGCGAGGCTAACCAGCAAAGGGGAATACCTCGAAGAGGTGCGCGTAACAGCAGGAGGTCCGACCCAGACTCTCATCCGGAGACTTCAGACTACTACGATGAAGAGGAGGCCATGTTACCACAACCTACGAGGAGAACGCGGTCTTCTATTCAGGACGAGCACTATTCGGAAATAGAGAGTCTTCGTGCAGAAATGCTAGCAGAAATCAACCAAATCAAGACCAGGAAAGGAGATGGAAGACTAGAACAGGTTATGAAAGAGGCTAGCACTACCCCCTAGCACGGCAGTTGTCTACGGCTACCATTTTGCAGAACTGTCCGGTCCCATCCTTCGAATATTATGACGGGTCCGCGGATCCCGCCGCCCATCTACGATATTACAACATGGTAATGGCTAGATGGGACTACGACGAAGCTATACTATGCAGATACTTCCCTTCAAGCCTAAAAGGATCCGCGCTATCCTGGTTTGATAACCTCAGGCCAGGGTCCATTGATTATTATGATCAACTCACCGAAAAATTCTTGGCCACCTACATGTATAACAAGGTTGTGAACACAGGAATGGACAAGATCTTCTCGCTTGCAATCAAGTACAAGGAGTCCATCCGAGAATACACGGATAGGTGGCACAAGATATGTCAAGACATAGGACATGTGGATCCCGTGGTAAGTATTAACTGTTACAAATGGGGACTAGACAGAATGAGCCCATTTTTTGTCGAAATCCATGGTATCATCCCCGCCACAGAGGGAGATTTGAGGATAATCATCGAAAAACATGCAAGGTTGGAAGAAATTCAACGCGAGAACCCGAGAGTGCAGGCTCAACGACCCCCGCGGACCAATTCCGCGGAACAAGCAAGCGGATCAAGCAAGCGGATCAAGAGGACACCAAAGGGACCAAAAACACGACCACAAAAGGAGCGGTAGAAGGTTCGAAGATCAAGTCTACACAAAGCTCAATGCCAGATACTCACGCATCTTAAAGGAGATCAAGAACCGCGAAAACTTAGAATGGCCTTGGTCTAAGGGGAAGCAACCACCGGCTTCGGAGAAGTCCAAAGAATACTGTGATTTCCACTGCTTCAACGGGCACCCAACAGAAAAGTGCAAGAATCTCAAGATAGTGATACATAAGCTGATAGATGCAGGAGATCTCAAGAAATATATCGAAAAGGCCGGAACGGAAGACAGAGCCAAATGCAGCAAACAAGTACAATTACCAGAAGGCAACCGCACAGTGAATACTATATCCTGCTTAGAAAGCAAAGAACCAACCCTAACTGCATAGATAGGGAAAAGATTGAGGAAACAATTTGAAGACTATTGTGAGCTTTACAATTTAGAGGGAAAAGAAGTGGAAGATCACGAAGAATGGATGGACGCACCCCTAACCTTAGAAATCAATGACATTTAGGATGACATGGAAGACCACAACGATCCTTTGATCCTCACCTTGCCAATCGCGGGATGCAACATAAAGAAAATCCTCATCGATGGAGGGAGCTCCGTAAATGTCCTGTTTTACGATACCTTCAAACGTATGGAGCTTAATGACGAACAGCTCTCGACCTCGCACCACACCATCCATGGGTTCAATGGTACGGCTACGAAGCCTCTCGGAGATATTGTTTTGCAGGTGGATGCAGGCCCCATGAAAGTTGACGCTCGTTTCAGTGTGGTAGACGCGCCTTCACCCTACAATGCCATTATTGGGCGGAGATGGGTCCACAAGCTTAAGGGAGTCGCAGCCACCTACCATCAATGCCTTAGGTTTCCTACCCCCTAGGAGTAATGGATATTAAGGGTGATCAAGCTTCCGCAAAGGAATTCCAGGCAATGCAAATGCAACTCAACAATGAAGAAGGCGAGAAAAGGAGAAACCGTAGGGCTCGAAACAAAGCAATATCAAAGGACAAAGCCATCGATGAATACCCGGAAGAAATCTCAGGGAAAAGCTTATCCAAGGAGCACTCCGTAGGAAACGCGGAAGCATCAACATCAACTGCTAGCCAGGACGCTCTTGCGAACAAACAACCCGAGCCTGCCAAATAGCAATTAAAGAAAGTTCCTCACCTTGGGGAACCAAAACCCACATTCACGCCCTTGGAGGCGGTGAAGGAACTTAACATCGGGACAGAGGAGAGCCCAAAGAAGATCAAAATAGGAACTCTAATGGATGAAGAACGCGAAGCCTATCTGGTGAAACTGCTTAAGGAGTACGCGGACGTCTTCGCGTGGAAACTATCTGACATGCCCGGAATAGATCCGAAGATTGTACAACATGAGCTGCGCATTGAACCTGGAACACCCCCGGTAAGACAAAAGGTGCGAAAGGTGGCCACGGAGTATCATAAAGCAGTGGAAACGGAGCTGAGAAAGCTGTTGGAGGCTGGTTTCATAAAATAAGTCAAATATCCTACTTGGATCTCTAACATGGTGATTGTACCAAGTAAGAATGGCGGGGTCAGAATATGCATCGACTTCACCAACTTGAACAAAGCATGCCCCAAGGACAGTTACCCACTACCAAGAATTGATCAACTAGTCAACGCAGTAGAAGGATACGAAGAGCTATCATTCATGGACGGATATGCCAGGTACAATCAACTATTTTTAGCAAAAGAAGATCAGTAACATACGGCATTTTACACACCCCACGTCCTCTATTGCTACGTAAGGATGCCTTTCGGACTCCGGAACGCGGGAGAAACATACCAAAGGATGGTCGATGCTATTTTTAAGCCGTGGATTGGTGGAACCTTAGAAGTCTACGTTGATGATATGCTCGTAAAAAGCAGACTCAAGAAGAACCATCACCAAGACCTGAGGGACATCTTCGAAGCTATGAGGAAGCACAACATGAAGGTAAACCCGAAGAAGTGCACCTTTGGAGTAACATCTAGAAAATTCCTCGGATACCTGGTGAAAAAAAGGGGCATTGAGGTAGATCCCGCAAGAATCCGAGCCATAGTAGACATGCCATCCCCAAAGAACCTAAAAGAAGTACAAAAGCTCAACGGATCCATAGTATCTTTGGGAAGATTCATCTCGAGATCCTCGGATAAATGCAAGTTCTTTTTCAACATATTGAAGAAGGGAACAAAATTTGAATGGACTGCAGAATGCGAAGAAGCCTTCCTAGGCATCAAACAGTACCTAGCGGAGATCCCTATTCTTCAGAAACCGGACCCTGACGAAGTCTTGGCATTGTACATCGCAGCAACAGATGACGCGGTAAGCGCAGTACTTGTCAGGACCCATACAAAGGAGGAGCAGCCAATCTACTATGTCATCAAAACCCTGAACTCCGCAGAAAGAAACTACACAAGAATTGAACAACTGATTTTAGCCATCGTATGGTCTACCGTGAAGCTGAGGACGTACTTCTTGACGCATGACATACGCATCCCATGTCGAGCACCCTTAGAAGCCATCCTCAAAGGGGAAGGAAAGGTAGGAAGCATAGCAAAATGGAGCACATACCTCGACCAATTCAACATCCACTATGAGCTTCAACACTCTCAGAAATCCCAAGTACTTGCGGACTTCCTAGCAGACCTACCCCTGGACAACGAAGAAGAAGTGCGCATACAAGGATGGAAAGCCGCGGGCGCCCCGGATATTGAAAAGCAAAAGGAGCCAAACGATATTCTTGAGCCAGTGATCCCACGACAATGGGAGGTCTTCGTAGACGGCTCCAAAAATAGAGAGGGCGCGGGGTTAGGCATCGTTATCACCACACCCACGTGGGATAGGGTCATGCACGCATTCAGATTGGAATTTGAAGGCCATACAAATAACATCGTAGAGTACGAAGGAGTGGTCCACGCCCTCCGCTTGGTAATCGAGATGGGGATACAAGAAGTACGGTTGACAAGTGACTCCCAGCTAATTATCCGACAGATAGGCTACGAATACAACGTGTACGACGAGACACTAATGGCATACATGGCTTTGGTACAAACTTTGGTTTCCCAAATACCAAAAATCATGTTCCGACATCTGCGTAGGAAGGAGCTCAGGCACGCAGATGCCTTGGCTTATGTTTCGGCCATGCTCAAGAACAAAGATGTCAAAGCAATCAAGGTGACAAGAGTGTACGAACCATCCATCAAGATCCAGGAGATATGCGCGAGTAACCAACGCAAGTCCGCGATGGAGGATGTCTCTGATGAGGATATCAGAGAGCTCATATTCGACGACTTCCAAGACGACGATATAATGCAACAAGTAGATGAGGACGACGATTACAGTCGGGAAGAAGATTGGAGACTCGGAATCCATTCTTTCCTCCAGGAAGGGAAACTACCCCAGGACACCGAACAAGCTAGGAAAATACAATCCAAAGCAGGGATGTACGAGCTAAGAGACAGAATCTTATACAGAAAATCATTCCTCGGGACACTTCGTCGCTGTCTGTCCCGATCCGAAGGACATGATATCCTGAAAGATATCCATAGAGGAGATGCGGGAAATCACAGCGGAATGAGATCACTTGCAGTTAAGGCAAAGACGCAGGGCTACTACTGGCCAACAATGATCCGAGACGCGGCCAGAATGGCGCAAAGGTGTGAGGAATGTCAAAGATTTGGCAGGAGAATCCACGCCCCAGCCACAAAGTTGAACTCTGTGGACATTCCGTGGCCCTTCGCAAGATGGGGCATCGACATAGTGGGCCCACTTGTATCAGGAACCGGGAAAAGAAGGTTCCTAATAGTGGCAACGGATTATTTCAGCAAATGGGTAGAAGCCAAGGCACTGGCGAGAATTCGTGATTCGGACGTCTTCACTTTTATATTTCAAAACATCATTTGCTGGCTTGGCATCCCCGCAGAGATAGTTTCCGACAATGGTAAACAGTTACAAGGAAAAAATATCGACTTGTTGTTCGACACCTTCAAAATTCGAAAAAACAAATCCACTCCCATATACCCGCAGAGAAACGGACAAGCGGAAGCCACAAACAAAACTCTGGCACTCATCCTCAAAAAACAGTTAGACGAGTACAAGGGGCGATGGTGCGAGCAATTACATAACGTTCTGTGGGCATACAGGATAACTCGAAGATAGGCTACTGGGGAGTCTCCATTTTTACTCACATACGGAGCGGAAGCAGTAATCCCCACGGAAATTCTACTACCGACAACGAAGACATAAGCATGGGAGAAGAACCTCACCACGGACATGATATTAGAAAAGCTTGACGGTCTCGAAGAAAGGAGAGAGTCTGCGCTACAAAGAATAGAAAACTACCAACGAAGGATGGCCAAAGAATATAACAAGAAAGTATAACTTAGGAATTTTGTAGAAGGGCAGTATGTGTTAAGGACCATTCCCCAATACCAGCGAGAAAAGAAATGGGGAAAATTAGCACCAACTTGGGGAGGACCCTACGTAATACACGACGTCGCAGGAAATGGCTCTTACTATCTGCGTAATTTGAAAGGGGAAATACTCAGGCATCCGTGGAATGCCAAATACCTCAAGCCATACTACCCATAATCCATCACACGCGTATGCAGTTCAGAAGAAGAAGATTGACTTACAAGTCCGCATGTTTCTATCTCTGATGGAGGAGTAACGCACCTCGACTTTTTAATCAATACAAACTTTCATCCTCAGGTGTCACACTCTACTCATTACCCATACGCGTTTCAATTTACTCACTACCCATAACCAATACCATATGAGACACATGTATATACCCACACGCATTTCAATTTACTCAATCTACTCAACACTCATATACCGCTCACATGCCCATCCGTACAGAAGGAGATCAACAAAAGAACAAAACATGAATGTATATTGAAAACCATTCCATGTATTAATAAAATGTCAACACTATCGTTACCCCGTGGACGTAGGCCTTAGGGCTGAACCACGTAAATTCGTGTGCAGTTACTATCATTAAAAACCTGCATTGTACTGTAATAAGGGGAATGTCCTGCACAAAGCGTGGACCATATCCACTGCAATACACCGGAAACAACCCGAACAAAGCATACATATGCAATCTCTCGAACTCCCCCATAAGTGTCTATAAGTGTACGACCAGGGGGTGACTTCCCACGGAACGAGATATCCAAACAATGTTATAAGACGCGATATCCTTGAACGCCGGCTAGACCCCCACCGATCAGTAATCCTCTGGCCCAGGAATTAGTTGAACGGGGTGACATGTCGCAAGACAATTCCGAGGATACCAACCTACGGAATTGCATGAACACTAAAATTTCTCACCAACTACAATTGCATGAACACTATAAATCAAGATCCGCGGATTGTAAAACCAATCCCGTGGATTACAAAACTAATTCTGTGGATTACAAAATCCACGGAACTACTTAATTACAAAATCTACGGAATTACTTAATATATTAACTTGATCTATAAAACCAATAGATACGAATTCAACAAAATACGAGTTCAGATTTGGACGCTAAAGGTTGATCTATTACACGGCAGTTGATTACGAACCTAGAAAGAAAATTAGCAAAAACGCCAAGAAGATTAAGCAACTGAGATAAATCCCCAACATACTAGATATGATCTACTGAGAAGGAGCACCATCCGCTGGTTTATCCTTTAACGACGAAGGAACACTACCACCAGATGAGGGGCCAGAGGAATCTGAAGGAAGCGTGGGCACGGGACGTCGAGTATAACTCTTGCTTATTCCATGGGTCTTCTTGAGATCCAGCTCAATCTCACCAAGAGTCCTGTTAATCTCCTCCGCCAACTGCTTACGAGCCACAAAGCCTATATCTACGCTCTTCATCTCAGCTTGATTTAGGGAAGTGGAAAGATGATCCGCCTTTTCAGTAGCTTGCTTCAACGCTTCCTCTTGAGACGAAGCCAGACCCCAATGATAGCTGACCTGGCCTTCCAATTGAACTACCTTATCCTGAGCTTCGGTAACCTTGTCATTCGCATCTTGAAGATGTTCTTGGAGCTCTGCGGATATTAGAAGAAGACAGTGAGTAATGACAGATACAACACAAAGCACACTAGATAACAGAAACATATACCTTCACAATGGGTACCGCGGAATCCCGTGCTTCTGCGGCATAATCATATTCATTAGATAACCTATCATAATCTACCTGCAGAAGATTATGAGCATATTGACTCGCACTGAGATCATCGTGAATCATTGAATTCAAATGATGATATCGGTTAACCTCACCATTCTTCGATTCCAACCTTTTGTTAAGCCGATACATAGTCACCTCTAAGTTTTTCTCATATTCGGCCTGACGAGCCACATCAGCTCGAGACGCGGATAAGGCACTACTAAGAGCGCCAGATTCCGCCCTAGCGTCATCTCTTTCCTTAGCAAGACGTTGCATATAAACCCGCACATCAGAGGGATAAGAAGAACGCGCTTGCCGCAATTCTTCTTCCATATCATTAAGCTTAACTTCTAGGGCGGAAATCTGGCCGCGGGCTTCCTCGAGATTATCCCGCGTCCATGAAATAGCCCCGTTGAGTGAATGACGGTCGTGATCGTTTTTATTTTGCAGATCTACCAAACAAATTTTTTTCTACCGCCATTCCTTGGCCATAGCAATGTGGACATCCGCGCGAGCATTCCACTTCACTGATTCACTCTTGAGTTTCTCAACTAACTCAGCGATACGACCTTTTTGGCAAATTCTCTCACCACGAAGCCACATCAACTCAGGGACTCGACCCACTGAAGATAATACAGCGGGAGGAGGAAAGAAGAAAACAACTCAGAACATATAGGGAACATCGGATAAGCAAAGTAGAGGAGGCACAAACCTGAAATAGACAAAGAATTCTTCTCAGCCATCTCTAACTTTCCCTTAACCAAAGATAGCTCGGAACGAAGCCTGGCCTCGTCCACGCTTTGTTGTTCCTTGCGCTTAAGAAGATCCTTCAGCTCAGTTATTTCTCTATTTTTAGCGGAGGCCGCAGCTTCGGCACTCGAAAGCACTCCTTCGCGATGGAGGAGTTTCGCCTCTAGCTTAAGAGACTTAGCCTTGAATATCCGGTAAAGAGTATGGTTACAATACTCACTCCTCATCATCTACGGATCAAAAAGAAATTAGTTCACATAACACATCTAAGTAAAATCATGTTTAGAAAGAACAGGACATACCTCCAATAGCCGCTGCTGAGGATAACTATAATGGTACCCATCAGCAATATCCATCATGCCAGCAACAGTAGAGGGAGGATTCACCACGAGATCAATCCCGCTGGCCACGAGATTCTTGTCCCACTCTTCATCTACCACCTCCGCTGAGGTCAGATCCATGTGTTGGCGAGTAAAAGAGTCCGAATCCTTCTCCCCTTCAACCACGGGGGCAGAATGCGTCACGACAAGCAAGTCCTTCCTTTTAAGCCAAGCCAAAATAGCATCATCGCCATCCGCGATCAAGGACTGCGAGAAATCATCCGAGGGAGAACCTGAGGACTTCCCATCTACGAAAGTTCCACCCACGGCTCCAACTGAAGCACATGTCTTGCCTTGCATCAAATCCCCACCAGCATCAACAACGGGGGAAGTGCCGACAAAACCCTCTGGGTGAACCACCAAAACCTCAGCATCAGATCCATGTTCTGAACCACCCATGCAGCTACCTTTAAGGACATCCCATTCATCACCAGGAAAAAGCAGATTGAAATCTGAGGCAAGCCCCAGAGCTGCGGCCATATCAAAAGATTGTTCCCCGGATAAAACCTTACCAAAGGAGAACTCACGGTAAGCATCCCCATCCTTATCACTACTAGCAAGAACAACTCCCTTGCCCTTGTCTACGACAGTCCGCTGCAGACCAACCTCCATATCCGCGGCCCCACTCGACTTAGCTCCACCAGCGGCCTGATCACCACCGACCTCATCAACAACACCACCACCAGTGGCCTGATCACCAGCGGTCTCATCAACAACACCACCACCAGTGGCCTGATCACCATCACCTCCCCCGACGCCACCACCAGCGCCACCAACACTATTTCCTTCTTCAAAGGGTGGAGAAGTCTCAATCCGCTCTTCCTCATCGGAAACATCCTCATCAACATTCACTGGGCTATTCGCATCCTCAAAGTGCGTAGAATCTTCAGTGGGAGAATTTGATGATTGCTTGGGATTAATATTTTTCTTTCTAAGCACCTACGAGACATAATAATAAAAAGCCGTGGGTATATCCTTTCCTAGGCATAATCAACAATTACTTAAGAAAAGGAAGGGGCATATATACGAAGAAAACAAACAACACACCTTAGCAACATTAGTATTCTGCGGAGGAGGGTTAACATCGAAGATATCCTCGTCATCCGTGTCATCAACATCACGATTGTAAGCAAAATCCATACCTTCGAAATTCATCTGCCAAGGACAGAAATGGGCATAACGAGAAGGAGAGGTTTCGCGGTAGGAACTGTCAACAGTAGGCTGCCAACCATGAGCTCCGGGGACCCAACCATAGGCCCACGGACCAACCACTTCGAGAACAGTGGAAGACCATTCATAGTCATGATCGCACTTGATTCTCTCATCAGCAGGAATAGGAAGACCTTCAGCACCAGGAATCCTCGCCATCTTGGAATCACTGACTTCACTCAAAATGCAGATTTCCCCCTTAACAGGAGCTATATTCCGCAGATTCACGGACCACGGATTACGTGTCTTCCTGTTAACGTAATCTCCAAAGAACTTGTTAAAATTTTCAGGAGTATACCACCCCTTCTCCTCCTCTAAATTGGGGGCATAGCAGGTCATCATCGTTTGCCATTTGCTACGAAGATAGCATTATCGGAGATGACGAAGATAATTTCCTGTCAACTGCTGCACCCAGCGGTTATGACTTCTCTTAGAAGTGTCGCGGCTAGATAAGACCCGGTAGTAGAAATCATCACCAGCTTTATACAAGGGAAACATCAAACTAGCCTCGAAAGCGCCCACGGTTGTCAACAAATGAAAAGCATCGTACTGGTAATTAGTAACCATCTCGCAGGTTATATCTTTATCAGAGGCGTAAAAGCGCACCTGGAAGTACTGAAGACCGTGCTTCAATTTGAAGGCTTCAAGATCGATGTGTCTGAAAGTGAACTTCTTGTTACCCAAAGGAAGAGGACGAAAAGTGACAGCAGAGTCATCTTCATAAGCGCCTCCTGTAGTATCTTCCGCAGAATCCGCTACCTTCTTCTTAGGAGGAACCACGTCTCCCGAAGATTCTATCTCTGAAGCCTTCCTCTTCGCGGGATGATTATTAGATGTCTTGCCTAAGCTAGGCACAGATGAAGGAGGAGGAAGATTATCCCGCGATGGAGGCATGGTGCGGAGAGGCTGCACATCTAAAAGTTCAGTGCGCGGATTCTGCTGATTCTTAGGAGACTCATCTCTAGGACGGCTCACGGCGTATCTCGACCCCCACGGCGGATCACCTCTCTGGAGCAAAGACTTTTGACTAGAGGACGAGGACGGACGTCTATCCCGAGGGTTATCCTGAATAGGAGGAGGCGAAGTTCCACCCCTAAGATGGGAATCTCTCCGAGGAGATCTATGAGGGCTCGGCGGAGGAGTTTGATAAGGCACCCGCGGACGATCGGACATACCTGCGAACACAAACGCAAATAGAAGAGCAAGTCAAAGCCAGGGAAGATCGAAAAACCGAAAAATCTCAAGAACAGCAACAAACGTGAGGAAAACCCTAGGTTTCACCCGCCGCCAATTAAGCTCTCAATTCATTACCCCACTCAAAAAGAATCAAAACGTAGCCGGTAAAACACCCAGTTCAGCAGGGGCAATCTCCGATTCCATGACATGCATGGGATTAAAACCCATCATGATTCATCATAAAAAAACCAGGAACAAAAATGGCGAATGAACAAGATAAAAACCCTACATGAACCTCAATAGTTGAACGAAGCAGCGGAAATGGCAGCAGCGACGGCAATGGCAACAACGACGGCAACAGCAGCAGCAACGGCCACAGTAGCAGAAGCAAAAGTAATGGTTGTAGAAGAATTTAAGAAGGTAAAGAAGAAAATGGGGCAGAGAATAAACAGAGAATGTGAATTTAATTCACATTCCATCATTCTCTCTTCTTTTATGTGACCAAAAGAAACCGCCCACTACCCAAGGGCCAGCTATGACCGGATATGGGAAACGTGCACAATAAATGCAGATGACTCCTTTGTAGGAGAAGTTATGAGGAGGGAGATAAAAACATATCACACGATTCTTCTTCCGACTATAACTGGCACCTAGTCACAAGAAGAGGGGCAAATTGTAGATACACTTATTTACCTCCCTCGCCACGTGTACTAGCAGGCCCACGTGGAAGCCACATCACAAGGTGGGTGACACGTAGGAGCATCCGTGGGATCTAGATGGTGCGCCATCTGTCGAGATAAACGGTCGAAGATGAAGGAACATCAAAGGAAGGTATACCCACATAACACCAAAGAGCTGCCCTGCTACACTTTATCTCATCACGAGGTGAGGTTTGATCAACAGCTGGGAAAAGTCCCACTGACACAGACGTGACAAGGGAAGACTGACATTTCCTGGTGTAGACTGGACCTCCCCAACCACTCGCATTTAGTGTTTCTCAGAGGGCATGCGTCAGCTAACCAACGAAGAAGGCGGAGATTGGTCAGCGTGATGAGCATAGGAATGATAGAAGGCGCGGGATGACAAAGAGGCCCGCGGACTATGCACAAAACACAAGAAGATAAGGCTACAACAGCTCTTTTCCAAGGGTCCCACTTAGATAAGCTATATATATGTCCCTTCCTAATACATTGGGAGAGGTCGAACGATTGGAGAGAATAAGAGAGAAACCAGTGAGAAGTAAGTGTGAGTATTAACCTTCGGGTTCCATGTATCATCCAAAGTCTTTCGACTGTTCTTGTAATCTTTTACCACATAGTGAATACCCCCCAGACCTGTGGATGTAGGCCTTAGAGCTGAACCACATAAATCCTTGTCTCATATACATTTCGTATTTGTATATCCTTATATTCGTACGTATTTCTTAGATCTATCATTATGGATGTTGAGGAGATCATGACAAACCCGCGGGGTTTGGAATCAATGAATCAACATCTATCCAAGCATCTCATGCCATATTCATACTTTAATGCTTGCATTCAGTACATGCGGAGATTGGTTGTGGACACGTTGATGCCTACGTGATTTTCGTGTTCACAATATAAACAATATTTACTACAAATTCGAGCTTCTAAGAAATTTATACTACTTTTCAATTGCTCTGTCAAAGACTAGTTAAAAAATTGAGGTTTGCAGATATTTTGTTATTTAGTTTTTTATTTTATTTTTTTAAGCATAATTTTATTATTTAGTTATTAACTACAACTATAATCTGAAACTAAAGGGAACAGTTGTTCTTATATTTCAACCTGCTGAAGAAAAAGGAGGAGGACAAAAAATGATCGAAGAAAAGGCATTAGAAAATGTAGAAGCCATTTTTTCACTTCACACTGCTACTCAATTCCCTACCGGTACCATTGCGTCAAGACCTGGAGAGTTTCTAGCAGGAATGGGAGTCTTTAGCGCAAAAATTCGGGGAAAAGGAGGTCATGCAGCTATTCCCCAAGCGTCCATTGATCCAATTTTAGCTGCATCAGCATCGATAATTAGTTTACAAAGTATCATTTCACGAGAAACAGACCCTTTGGATTCTCAAGTAACAATCTCGCTCTTGATTAAGAATATAGCTCAACCCTAATACAAGTATCAAATTTTCATTTGAGGATTAAGCTTTATCCACTGATATCGTTATGAATAAATTTGCTTGATAGGTTGTTTCAGTAACGAAGGTCAATGGTGGGAATGCTTATAATATAATCCCTGACTCGGTTGAAGTGGGAGGAACTTTCAGAGCTTTCAAAAAGAAACGCTTTAATGCGTTGAAAGAAAGAATAAAAGAGGTACATTGTATTGAATCTGGCTGCAGTAGTAGAGAATGACAAGAGGTCAGTAATATATAGTTAAATGCTCATGTTGATTTCAGGTTATTAGAGCACAAGTAGCAGTACATCGATGCACCGTGGAGTTTTAATTCTTTGTAGAGGATTATCCAATGATTCCTCCAACTGTGAACGACCACAAAGTTTTTGAACATGCTCGCCAAGTCTCGATCAACATACTGGGAGAGAAAAATGTGTACACGGCTCCATGTTTCATGGGGAGTGAAGATTTTGCATTTTACTTGGATCATATACCAGGTACGCTTCTGTTGGTAGGAACTAGAAGTGAAGAAGCTGGATCAACTCACCCTCCACATAGTCCTCATTTCACCATCGATGAGGATGTCTTACCAATAGGTGCAGCAAGTCATGCTGCTTTCGCACACTCCCACATTTTAAGCTTAAGAAGTCGTAATCTATCATCTACAGAGGAGTTGGTGGTCTAGGTTTTCTTACACAGTACATTCTTCCACCCTTCAATTGTAATGTTGTCTTATCCATGGCTGATAAGGTTCGCCACTGTTGTGCATTATCATACACCACTTTCATATTTTGTAACCTTTAGTTGTAGCAAGATGCAAGCACTCGAAATGAATATAACGAGAATGCTCTCACTAATGCAATCACAATCTCATTTAGATTTGTAAGAAATAATACACCTAATTTTTTTATCAATCATGCATTTAATGACAAACTGGCAGTAGGTTTCCCGAAACCAAATCATAGACCTAGTTTCTAGATTTGCTCGTCTTAATCTTGAAAAACAATCAAAATTTTCAAGTGGCCTTTCATTATCAATGACGAGGATGCAGTCAAATCGCTTACCAGAACATGAAGTAGTGAAAATAAACACAAATACTGTAGCTAATTAAAACTGGTTAGCATTTCAATATCACATAAAAGATTATCTACAGTTGATATGTATTGATGTACAGATGGTGGTGAATCAAACTCACTGATATAGCTAAACTACATAGAACAATGTGACAATATAAAAGAAAAAACTAAACACAAAAATCATGTCAGCAGGTGCCAATACCTGGATTTTCAATCATTTGTCATTGCCTAGCTTTCAAAAAGTAGTTTGATTGAGAAACACCCTCGGCCACAACTGAAAATATTTCAATACTACACTGGAGCTCTTTATAAATGTCAAAATTTCCTGAAACCCGCTTTTACTTCTAGTTGTTTAACCTAGTGGTTGTGGATTAATTGTGTCACCTGGAAAAAAGAACTAGACTACAGAGCTTTTTGAGAAGATGATCGACGTGATCCTATATGGATATCTTTTGTGTATATATTTGTGAGAGCAAATAGCATCAAAACAAATACAACTTGAGCACTCATGATTCCAAAATGGCTGATAGTATTACCTATTTCCATCCAACTTCCTGTATTTCGGACCTATAATCACAAAAAGAAAAAATATAATTAGGAAGAACAATTAGAAACCAAAATACGTAGCAGAACAAACCACCACAGAAATAGGGTTCCGAAGTTGAAGTCACCAGCATCGATTTCCGTAACACCAAACAAAGGCTTAATTCCAGTATTGCTAAATAGCGACATAATCAAAATCCATAATTCTAAAAGAGAGCATACCAAGAAGAAGAAATGAATAGTCATTACATCCGAAGATAAAATGACAAGAAAATAGCAACCAAGACGTGAAACTCCAATTAGCTTGGTTATTGCACTAAACACACATCTGTTCGAGTTTAAAGCAGCAAACGTAGAACAGTGTAAGATAGTAACCAGAGAAAATGAAATGAAGTAAAAAAGAAACAACTAAAGAACTATTATGTAGTTCACTTACATGACTAGCATGAATGGAATAAATAGCTTGAAAATCAGTAACCCTGACATAAGAAACGGCTGCAACCAACAAAATGACAGATCAGTTTTGTAGCTAGTATGCCATGGGAAAAAAAAACTAGCCATACAACTTGATACGATGGTAAATAGACATGCAGTGTTAACTTACACTGAAGATGGTGATAAATCTGTAAACAGATGAAATTTCAAAGCTTGCGATACTTGCAAAGTTACCAGTTCCGAAAAATGCAACATTGAACAAGACCATCTAAAAAGGCAGATTTTGGCGTTAGACTTAGATTCATGGACTTACAGAGGCATAATTGAAGCATCAAGCATCATCACAGACATGCTAGAGTCTAAACATAATCCATTCAATAGATATAGTTAGTTAAACAGAGTATGTCGTTTTCAGGTCTGTCAGAAGCTCAAACAAATAACTGATCAGAAAAACAATGATATTTGACTTACAAAGATTGTTGGCACTCTCATGTCAGACAACTGCAACCATCTTTTCTCTTGTTCATGCCTTACGTCTTTTATGTAACTAGAAGTCCGTGCTTTAGTTAAATAGAGAATTGCACATTCGAACAATATCCATGCCATGAGTACAAGTGCAAGAGCACCATAAAAGACGGCTTCATACCTAAAGTCAAGGAGAAAAAGGGGTCACTCACAGTTTACAGTTATTTTCTCATGCATGTCATAAGCAACTCAGATGAATGTTGGAGTAGAAGAAAAGTACCCAATCGATAGCAGTAGAAAAGGAGGTGCAAAACCAAGAAAGATAGATGTCAGTCTTGACAAGAGACTAGTAGGTGAAAATAATGGGAGGACCATTGAGACACCTGCAGAAAACAAAGAAGTGTGAGTAATAAGACCTCGAGCTGTCAAAATGTGTATAGGTATTTGGACTTCAATGAGACTTGAGAAAATTAATAATTCAATTTACGTGTTTTCTTTATTTTGTTTATTTTCCTCTTAAGATTAGATTCCTACTTCTGTACTTAAATTCTCTTCTGAATCTCTGATTAGTATATACAATTGTGTCTTCGTTTTAGCCAAAAAGCAAGTTTACAATTTACAACAAGCACATAGATGCATAGTACACACAAATTACTTCTCCTAAAATGGCCATGAATCATGATTCATCTGTAACATCATCTAATGATAAATCTAATTTATTCAAATAGAACAAACAAAGTCAAGAATTGAAACTTATTCGAACAAGAAAAAAGAGAAAGGAGTTCAAACTATGTCAGACACACCATACAAAACGTCACTTCCAGCAAAGAACCAAGTATAGAGAAGTGTTAGTTAGCAACTCACCAGCTACAGACCAGTTTATTAACTGATGCAGCATGAGAAGTTCCTTTTTCTCAGTTCTGTGAGTAGTAGTTACTTCCACCATCACTGACGAAAGTCCAACCAAGAAAACCTAATTTTAAGAAGAACAGAAGGCTATTATGTTCATATCGTTACAAATAAAGAGCGAAAAACTTCTGACTCTGACAATGCATGTGTTCACAACCTGCAAGTAGAAGAGCAGTGTAGACATGGGCTTTTGGTCTTCGCAATTCAAGATGCACTGCCAATATTTACTGCCTCCAGTAGTCAAATCAAAGCACCTCACAGCCAAAGCTACCCCGCTGATTATTAATCCACTTGCAATTCTACAGAGAGAACGAAACTCTTTAATAAACATATAATTGGACAAAAGGGAGAGAACTGAGTAACGAAACATCGCGTACAAACCTGACTTACGAAATATTAAAGCAACTAGATACTTAAGCATGCTTAAACAAAGGATGTATGAAACGAATCTTTGAAAAGATATTTGACAAGCTATGAAGTATCTAACAAAGAACAACAGTTCCGAAATTAAGCATGAGACTTACACCAAAGGGGTGTTATCAGGAATTTCCGCTGGCATCAGAGTAAAAGCGGACAAGAACCAACAGGAAACCAATATAAAAACTGGTACTGCAGATCTTCCAGGAATCGCGTAAAAGAGATAAATTGCAGCAAGTACCCCCACAATCAGGAAACAATATGTATAAAGCTTCCTATCAGTGAAACTATTCACCTGAAGAATATAACATGGAGAATGTAGATAATGTTCAGTGTTTCATTACAGGCTAGTTATAGTCAATTTATTTATTTTAGAAAAGTTGAAGAAGGCTCGAAATCAAGTTAGAAGCCAGTACCAGGAATTCAAGAATGACTACTGACACTGCACTGGTGGCTAAAAGCTTCATACTGAAAACAAAGTTGCTCGAAGATAAATCTTTCCAGAGCAATTTTAGAAACTGATATTCACTGAATATTTGTGTCCACAGAAATATAGTCATTGCAGTGTACACATGGTAAAGAGGAGGTGAGCGCTCCACAAAAAGTAGAACAAAAATCACTGCCAACACCAAGAATCCACAGATATAGACCTGCCACATAGATGGTACACTTAAAACAAATACATACACTGACAGTAAGATATAACAGGTTAGAACATCAAAACACTAAGCTAACTGAGATACTGGATTGAAGGATTTTAATTGAGCTAACACAACTATGTTGTTGGAAAAAGTGAAGCTAATAATTCTTACCTGGCTTCTATTATTTCTCAACTGAAGCATTAGATTTATACTCCCGGAGAAAGAAGTATAAGACTGCAGTACGTGGAGAACAAGACAGATCATCCAACCAACATATCCAAGAGTAATTACACTCATCAGCATCAACCAATCATAAGTCTGAAAATAATGAAGTCCTTCCAGAGACAATGTTCTGAGATTTTGGGATAACTTCATAGCTTCCTCGTAGTTTCCACCAGATATCAAAGCTTCAATTTGTTCCAACACAGATGAATGATTTTCCAATGCCTTAAAAGGCTTGAATCTTAACGAGGTTGACTGCTTCAGTTCTAAGCTTGTCAAGAAAACAAATCAACAAATAGACAGCTTGTATACATTTCACTCTCCTCTGACTAGATGAATCAGGGAAGCATTTATTAAGTAGTCAAGAGACTCGAGAGATGTTAGATCAGAGTTTAACATAGGAATAAAAGATTTATGTGTAGACTGTTGATTGCACCTAATTCTGTCACAGGTGAACTGATGAAACTAACTTTCAGTTTGAAATATGTAATGAAAACGGCTTGCACTTTAAAATAACCTAAATAGAATTTTCTTAAAACATTAACACAAATCCATATTCGATAATTACAGATAAAGCTTGAGTATGTGGTCTGCCACTTGAACTAAAGGATACGTGATTTGCGGAGAAACTGATTAAGGACTTGCTTCGTATTAGCCAGAGCAGCTTCAACTTCTTCACGCTGAAGAATATAAAAATAAAAGCTATATCAGTATCCTAACCTTCTGTTTTCCTTTTTCCTACTTGATTGTTTAATTTGATGCATAAACCTCACTCTTAACAATGAAAAAGAACTAATATAACAGAATGATTTCTAAACACATGGTTATAAACTAACCTCATCTAGGTTTATGTAACCCAGAGGCAAATTTCCAACTGAGTTGGCAGGGCATGGTAATCCAAGAAGAGTAGACTGCGAAAAAATATCAGCACAATATTATCCAAAAGCACAACTTAAAATTAATTCACATTGAAGAATCAAGAAAAAGAAAATAACAAGAAAGACAAGCCCATGGTACAACCATTAGAGGCGCTATGTCTGCTTGATTAACATCCACTCTATCTATGCCACTGATACCCCAATCAAGAGGCGTAGGCATATGATGCACATGCTCATCAACAAATCGAAAACCATCGTCTGAATAGCGGCCGCGAGATGATCGTTTAGGTTGCTGGACTCCTGCTCCCCAAGCTACCAGAGGAGTATCAGTATTTGCAGGATGCCCATCTCCATGACTACCTACCAGTAAGAACATGGTCATTTCCAATCTCAAATACACCACATACAGATCGTTACAAATGAATGGTTTCGAAGTAGTATAATAGTTCATTTATGACAGTTAAGTCATGCATTCCCAGCATTAAATTTGCAAAACATTCAATAGAAAATGTATAGCAAGATGAAAAAGAAAGTGAGACAAGTTTCTTACCTTTGTCGCTCATTCCATGATCAGCGGTAAAAATATAAGCTGTTTGATTGTCTTTGAAATAATCTTCAACAAGATCATACATCCGTTTTGCTATACTATCAACAACTTTAACATTGTTAAGATAGATATTCGAATAAGGTCGATGAGCATGACCATTTGAATCACAACCAAGTAAATGCAGAAAGACAACCAAATTATCCTGTTGAAGCAACTTCTTCAATTCAGGATCATGGTTAGACCTATTCAATAGACTCTTGAACTCATCAAACGACCATTCATCCAGAAACGATGCATCTGCATTAGAACTAACAATTTAATAAAATAGTAACAAAAAAGACCATTTTATGAAACATTAAAGCAGCATAATATTGAGTAGTGTGACTAACCGGTAGCATAATCCTCAAACTCGTGCGGATATGAATTCCAAGTAGTATGTGGTATATCGCTACAAAATATAGGTATAATATCTGGACTACCATAAGCAAATGTGTGCCGACTTCGATTAAAAACTGAATCAAACTCAACTGGATTCGCTTTCCATCCTGTAAATTACATAACCAAACTCACTCATTCTAAATAGAAAACTACATAAGCAACCAAAATTCAATCAAGAAAAGAAAGAAAAAGAATTCATACCTTTAGTAACGGCACTAGGATCTTCATAAAAACCGGCAATAATAGCAACATGGCCAGGTCTAGATTCAGTAGGAGGACGAGCATGTGAAACACCCCAACGACCTTTTTCTTTAATTACACTTCTTAAAAATGGTGCTCTGTATTGACCTGTCTCTAAATCCGGTTCAAAGAATTTATCCGCTCTTAATCCATCAGCTGCACGTATACAAATTTGGACATAATTAACAAAAATCAAAATAAATTTGACAGAGAATTGTTAAACCTAATTTCGATTAGTTTACCTATGAGTAGAACGAGACGTTTAGCAGGAGGTGATTTGAATCGAGGAGACACAAGATCCATACCATGAACAATTGGTGATTTGAAATAAATGTCGAAAATACTTAACATGTAAACAGCGTGAAGTAAAACACCAAGTATAACAAGCCACATTTCTCTTCTTTTCAACCATTTTTTTGTTCTTGTTGATGATGAATTTGGTTTTCTTTCTCTCGAGATTTCTTCTTTAGTTCCTAAGATCCCATCAGTGTTTCCTCTCATTTCTGGGTTTTGTCAAATCTCGATACTCTCGTTGTGTGGGACTCAACGCAACAAGGAGGAACAATTAGTACGACACTGATTTCAAAAGGGAAGAGTGAGAGCGCGCGTGAGGTTGGTCTGTCGGACTACACATCGGCAACCAACAAACGCTGCACAAAGTAATATGAGTCGACTTGAGAATTGGTTTTGTAAGACTTTAAAAGCCTAGATAAATAACCTGGCGTCATTAGGGGCCACCCAGAAAGAATTAGGGGCGACCAATAAAATAAAATTGGATCACCTAAACGTAAAACGAATCCACCCCTTATCTGTGATTTTTCGAAATGGCTAATATGCCCTTCAATAATCGGTTGCCAACACAAGAATCGGTAGTTAACAAAAATAATCAGTAGTGTTTGGATTTATTTTTTGAGTTATTTAGTTTTAAAGTTTAGAGTGGGAGAAAAAGAAGAAAGAAGCAGTGGGAGAAAATCATTTTTTCTGAAATCCATAACAAACGTGGATGGGTATGAAGAAGAAGATGAGAAATATCATGTTCAAGGTTCAATACTGATTAAAAAGACGATTAAATGCATTCGGCGCCACTAACGTCTCAGAATCGGTAGATAATAGACTACTTTATCTACTGAGTATACCTTTTTGTTCAAAAAGATAAGCACAATCGGTAGACTCATGATGTTCAGTACTCTCGTGATGTTCATTATCTACCGATTGTGCTAGTAGCCCCAAATTCAAAATTTTCAAAAAACAATGGAATTTTGAGTTTCTGTATTTTCACAATCGGTAGACTCGTAATGTTTATTATCTACCGATTGTGCTGGTAGCCCCAAATTCAAAATTTTCAAAACCAATGGAATTTTGAGTTTATGTATTTTCACAATCGGTAGACTCGTGATGTTCATTATCTACCGATTGTGCTAGTAGCTCCAAATTCAAAATTTTCAAAAACCAATGAAATTTTGAGTTTCTGTATTTTCACAATCGGTAGACTCGTGATGTTTATTATTTACCGATTGTATAATCGGTAGTCTCGTGATGTTCATTATCTACCGATTGTGCGAGTAGCCCCAAATTCAAAATTTTCAAAAACCAATGAAATTTTATACTTTAACAATTGGTAGATAATACCACTATACTAACTACTGATTGTGTAAGGGCACTTAGGAAATCTCCAAACATTAATACATCCCATAACTGTGTCTATGAGTTGGGAATAAAAAAGTCTCCCCTAATTCTTTCAGGGTCGCCCCTAATGATGCCAGGATAAATAAAACTCTCATGTTGAACGGTGAGGAAATCCTTATTGGCCGAAATAAGATTTTCTTGAATTTTGTGGAACGAGAATTTTGGTGAGGGTACTTGCCGACGTATGATTGGTGTAAAAAGTACAAACTCAAAAAAAAAAAAAAAATCTTAACTTACTGTGTTTGGAATTTTATTGAAGTCCAAATTAAATTCAGAAGTTGGGTACCTACCATATTAGGATTCTTTTTTTCCCAAATTAATACATAATGGGAAAAAAAACTCACATATTTCACACATATTTTCTGCGAAAATAAAAGAGAAAAATAAATAAAATCTGCACATCTTTTCTCCATTTATTTAATTGATCGAGAAGGGGCGGAGCAACACTAAATCAAAAATACATCTCATGAGGCAGGGAAACCCCGCACACACCAAAACAAAAATATAGTTAAAACTTAAAATAAGAAAAACAAATGCCCGGTACGTAACGCAGGCACTAATCTAGTCTTTTTTTAAAGGGAAAATTAGGCTAAGGCCCAATCCATGGATAACCCATAATATGAGACCCTTAATTAAAAGAAATTTAAATCTAAGCCCCAAATTATTAAAAGACCTTGATACCCTTATTCATATTGTCAAGCCCATAATTAAATAAAATTTAAATTTAGGCCCAATATTATTAAAATATAGCAAATATGATGTCACAGCCATCTTTAACGATCGCCACCGTCACCACCACCACCTCCGACGACCGCCGCCACCAACCACCACCTCCGACGATCGCCGCCACCAACCACCACCTCCGACGACCGACGCCACCAACCACCACCACCTCCGACGACCGCCACTACCAACAAACACCTCCGCCACCGACCACCAGCGCCTCCGACCACCAACGTCGAAACCACCGCCACCACCGCCAACCACCTCCGACGGTGACCACCATCAGCAGCAGAAACCAACACCGCCGGAAACCACCGCCGCCGACTACCGCCTCCCACCAATTATATATGGATGTGTAATCTGAAGTTACACATGCAACGAGCATGTGTATCCAGAAGTTACACATGGATATGACATGAAAGGGTTACACATGTGTAAGCAGAAGTTACACATGCATATAACATGTGTATCCAAAGGTTACACATCCATATGGCATGTGTAATGAGAAGTTACACATAAAAAAAAAATAGACATAAAAAAGTAAACATAAAAAAAAATACATCTATTACACTTTAAGATTTATTTACAATAATTTCTTAGCATGTGTAACTAAAAGTTACACACACATCTGTCTAGTATAACTGGGAGTTACATATGCATATATCTAGTGTAATTGAAATTTACACAACACTATGCACACTTTCAACAACATTTATCCTATAGCTACCACCATGGCTCATTTCATCATTCTCTATCAGCATCAATTCCTAACAAATCCACTACAATAGCAACATACATTGGCAACTCTGCACCTGTTTATCCTAACATGCATCTAGCATGCAATATTGAGTTCTCACACTCAGGCCATAACTTACCACATATCAATTCCATCGTAACCCATGTCCTGCAACTGCAACCAACACCAATAAACTGAATTATGTATCATTTTAGGTTTACTCAAACTTCTACACATATAATTAGCACATGTAACTATCAGTTACACATTCAATTAGCATGTGTAACTTGCAGTTACATATCCAATTGGCATGTGTAACTAGTAGCTACACGACTTCATAATCTGGTCTTGGAGATAATCTACTATATGCAATTAGCTTGCGTACCCGTAAAGTATGAAGGCGGTCAAAATTCAAAAGTTAACAGTTCCTACAAAATTATACAATTATGTATATTTCATTTTGTTGTCTATACACTACTTTCGCTATGGACTTGCTATGGACTTAAACTGGTTAACGTAGTTTCACTAGTTAGTCCTATATTTACTTAAACAAACCATTTCCATTACTTACCTATAGGTAGAGATATATAGGGGCATCTGGATTTGCTTGCAGTAGCACTAACTTATCACCTCGATCATCATTGACAACAAGCCGATCGTTTATGTTGTTTCAGGAACAATTGCTCTAAATTCTCGATCACTAACTGAACCTGGATCATTCAAAGTGGCGTTATTATACAAGATTACAAGTAACTACTTAGGTTTAATCATACACAATACTACTACTTCTGAAAGGCCTACTAATTTGGCAACTTCTTGTGTAAAAACTATATGTAAGTAAAATCTATGTAACCTGACGTTACACATTCAATCAGCATATGTAACTAGAAGTTACACATCAAATTAGCTTGTGTAACTAGAAGTTACACATACTTTTGCATACTACTGAGAAATGATGACAGAGTTAATCCATAAGTACATGTCTAGCTAAGGGTTCAGTGCAGGCTGGAATCCAAATACACACTATGAATACTGAAAAGCAAAAAAACTGTGAATTATTATGTATAACGTACCATATCAAGAGTGAAAACCCCTCAATCTGGCTTTTGTCATTCTTCGTGCATGGGATCAAGAGTGAATGTGGTTTGGTTTGTAGCTGATGAATCCATCTTCAACCAACTTCCTAATGTGTTTCTCTGCACAAGACATCACAAAACCAGTAAATTCAACCAAAAATAATCATAACGTAGATACAAACCACTAGATCCACATAGCATGTGTAACTAGAAGTTACATATTCGGTTAGCATGTGTAACTAGGAGTTACATATGCATCATACTTATATATGTCAACCTAAAATCAGAAAATTGATGTGATACATTAAGTGGTAAATTAAGAAAAACCAAAGGAAACGATGTTGTGCCACAAGATGATGTACATAACTTATAGTTACACATCTATTTAGCTTGTGTATCTATAAGTTACAAATCTAATAAAAAGTTACACATGGATATAACATTTGACTCGAGGTTATTAAATACAAACTACAAAGATGTGATTGCTAGGAATTATGAAAGCATACAATTCCAAACTCATATGATAATTTAGACTTCAATCATGCAAAGAAAAAAGTTTTATAAATGATCACAACAAAGTATAGACAAGAACATTTCGAAAGATGAAATTCAGGTAACGAGACATTTACCTTAAGGTTTAGAAATGATCTCCATATCAAGTGCATCAACTTCCATGAGCCTTGCAATAGCATTAAAATTCACCCCACCTGGATATGAGATAGGTATTAATTTGGTATTATGGATAACAATCCAAATGTATCAATCAATAAGTACAAATGTTAAACACGAACTAGTCAAGAAAGAGTTGTTGGTTTTCAATTTCATCTAGAAGTAACAGGAAGAATATACAATCATTAACTCAAAACTTAGCATGTCTACATCATCAATTTGAAGTTGTTCTTCTGAAACAATATTTTTTCTTCATACTCTTCTCAGTATCAAACAAAAAACTCACAATAAATTCACAAAAAAACAAAAAACAACAGAAAAATACAAATTCCATGCTAAAAATACAACATGATATATATGTGTAACCTCAAGTTACACATACTGTAAATAAAAAAACAGCATGTTTACATCATCAATTTGAAGTTGTTCTTCTGAAAAAACATTGTTTCTTCATCCTCTTCTCAGTATCAAACAAAAAAAAACTCACAACAAATTCACAAATTCATAAAAAACAACAGAAAAATACAAATTCCATGCTTAAAATACAACATGATATATATGTGTAACCTCAAGTTACACATACTGTAAAACAAACAACAACATGTTTACATCATCAATTTGAAGTTCTTCTTCTGAAAAAACATTGTTTCTTCATCCTCTTCTCAGTATCAAACAAAAAAACTCACAACAAATTCACAAATTCACAAAAAACAACAGAAAGATACAAATTCCATGCTAAAAATACAACATGATATATATGTGTAACCTCAAGTTACACATACTGTAAAACCAAAAATAGCATGTCTACATCATCAATTTGAAGTTGTTCTTCTAAAACAACATTTTTTCTTCATCCTCTTCTCAGTATCAAACAAAAAACTCACAACAAATTCACCAAAAACAACAGAAAAATACAAATTCCATGCTAAAAATACAACAAGATATATATGTGTAACCTCAAGTTACACATACTGTAACAAAAAACAGCGCATGTCTACATCGATTTGAAGTTGTTCTTCTGAAACAAAATTGTTTCTTCATCCTCCTCTCAGTATCAACAAAATATAAACAACAAATTCTCGGATCGTACATGCAAGAACAACAAATAATCGAAAAAAAATTGAAAAAAGTTTTGAAATCAAACCAAAATAATCAAGAACAGGTAACATTAGAGGAGCAAAAATCAGTTCAAAAATCAAAGTATATAGAATTCGTATCTAATAGATGGGTAAATGAGATAATGATTCACTGATTTCAAATCTAAAAACCGATTTTCGATCGAGATAAAAAATTAAAAGATCCATTGAATTTTGTTCAAGAACCCTAGAAATTTTTCTTGAATGTTTTTTTCCGAAAATTTCTTCTCAACAGTAAGATTAAGGTGAGATGATAACAGATCTAACTCCAATTAAATCTAGATATTGATTTGAAATGTTCAATAAGATTTTTACGTTAAAATCAAGCTTTTAAAAGTTTTTCAAAATCATAAAATGATTAAATCAAAGAATTAAATCTAGCTATTGATTTTAAATGTTAAACATAAATGAAACTTACCTGTTCAATTTGATTTTTTATGTGAATCTTTAGATTCATTTGTTGTTGATAATTATCATTTCTTTTTCATTGATTTTCACCGAATCTCCCAGGAACATGTGATGTTGATGTTGAATTTAGGTGTAGATAATCACGATCTTTGTTGTAAATCTTAGATCTAGGTTTTGAAATCGTTTTCTACTAAAAATCTCGATTAGAAGTTGTTTCTTCTGTTCCTGTTTTTCTAGTAGAGAGAGGGTGCAAAAGCAAATGAGAGAGAGAGTGAAAAAGAAAATGAAATCCATACCTAATTTTATTAGTATAAATACAAAAGGGCATGTTTGGTATTATTAAAAAAATGCTTTATTAACAAGCCCTGAAATCTAAAGTTTTGGGCCTAGAAATATGAAAATCTGAAAGTATGGAGTATAGGGTGGAATATCCATTTTGTGGGGCTTGTAAATGTTGAACCCATATAGTAGGGGATTCTATTATTTTTCACTTTTTTAAAACCTGAGCGGCTCGTACACGCTAGCGAAGATGAAAAATCAAGAGTAAAACCGTAATGTATTTTGTAAACTAAAAATTAACTTCATACTCATATAGTTATTTTTCTATATCGGCGGTGTGCAGGGCACATATTAACGGCGTAGCTAAAGAAGATTCCATGGTTCCGTAAGGATAAGCATGTTTTTACACATAATGTTTAATTACGGGAAAATGTATAAATACAGATTTTGAACGTTAGAAATCAAGTTGTTTTTACACATTGTTTGATATCAAGTTGCTTGACCATCTAATCATTGTGGATTGCAAGAGATAGCACAATTTTTATTGTGGTAGGTTTGGCAACTGGAAAAAAGGTTTCTGCATAGTCCAGACCTTATTGTTGATGATACCCCTTAGCAAGTAATCTTGAGTTGTACCTTTCCACAATAACATCTGGGTTGTATTTAATTTTAAACACTCGTTTACAACCAACCAAGTTATGAGCTTCAGAGGACCAACCAAGTTCCAGCAGATTCCAAAGCAATGTGCTCTTGCACCATCGAGACAAGCCATTTCGGATTCTTGAGAGCTTGTTTGTAAGAGGTAGGAAAATGGGCTCGGTGGAAAAAGCAAAGCAACGGATAAAGGGTATCTTGTGGAAAAAAAAACTTTTGGTTTGGAAATTCCACATTTACCCCTGATCTGCATGGAGTGTGAAAATACAAAAGGCTGAGGAGGTGGTGCAAGACTAGTATCAGTAGTAACTATAGGTGGTGGAGATGATAAGGCAAAAGAAATAGAGTCTGAAGAAGAAACCGAAGTAGAAATAGAAGCAGCATATGAGAATCAACTGACGTAGTAGATGAAGATTGCAATGTAGAACTAATTAAATGGAGAAGTGGATGATGTACACTTGTCATGAGAATCCACCTTGGAAGTATGAAACTATGTGCAAAAAAGAGTAGGAAAATGATCTTGATCAAAAGTAACATGTATGGAGATGTAGACTTTCTTTGAATAGGGATCATAACATCTATAACCTTTGTGAGATGAAGTGTAACAAAGAAAAATACATAGCTTACTTTTATGATCAATATTAGAATGAGTGTAAGGCTTCAACCATGGAAAACAAGCATAACCAAACACTTTCAGATCCTGATAATTTGGATTGTCACCATATAGTTTTTCATTGGGAGAAACAAATGACAAAGAAGCAATTGTTAATCTGTTCACCAAGTAATTTGCAGTCTTGATTTCACCCATCTAGAATGAATCAGCTAAGTTAGATTGAATAAGGAGGGTTCTACTTAGACTAACAAGATGCTTATGTTTTTCAGCTACACCATTCTTCTCAGGCGAATAGGGATAAGTATATTAATGTGAAACACTACACGTAGCCAAAAAATCTACTAAGTTCATTGTTTATAAATTCACCGCTACCATCAATTTTAATAATCTTGATATTGAGTTCAAAGAAATTCTCTACATGCAGTTTGAAAGATTGAAAGGAAATGATGAAGTCTGGTTTTCTCATAAAAGGAAATATCGAACAATACTTATTATAGTCATGAATGACGTCACAATACCAAGAGTATCCACTAATATATATTACAGGACAAGGTCCCCACAAATTCATATGCAATGGTTTATTTGACACTGAGCTAGATAAATTAATAGGAAGCTTATGAGCTTTTCTTAAGTGACACACACTACAAAAAAGTGGTTTATCAGGCGCATTTAAAGACAAAGAGTGACAAATTAATCCTTTGGAGAGATTGAAAAGAAGGATGTCCTAGCCTCTGATGAACTAGATGAGCATTTACTCGTTTAGCAAAAAAAGCAGTAGATCCAATAATGCGGCTTGAGTTGATGTAGGTGTGAAATTGAAAGTATTTAGTCTATCTTCACTATGCCATTGGAAAATTTTCCTCCCAGAATAAAGATCCTTTATAAAAAATAAAAAAAAACCCTATCACTTTCAAATGTAATACTACAATTATTATCACTTGTAAGCTTATGCACTGAAAGTAACTTTTGTGAAGCATAAAGAACATGAAGTATTCTAGGTAACACAACTTGATTATGTACTAAGTACTTAGTAGAGATACTTATATAAGAGATGTTAGAGCATTAATCGGTTGAACCCACCAAGCGTTGGTATGCCAGGGTTGGTTGTCATATTTTAGTATCAAAACTCATAAGTCGCTTGATTAGATTACTAGAGTCAACTTCGTTAGGTTAGATTAGCAAGTCTAGAAATGTTGAGACAAGTATTACTCTGAAGACCTGAAGATTTCGAAGACGTATCGACATCAATGGTGACATCATCCTTACACTTTAGGTTAAGCTTTCAATTCGTTTCTGATTGAAAACATAACGTGCGAAGTTATATACATGAACCTCTAGTATATTAGAATTAATCACCATATTGTGATCAAAGTGTCAAGAAAAATATATATATCAATAGTGATAAGTGCTTTATATTGGTGTTGATGGTGGATTATTGATAAAGGCTAAAATTTTTAAATCATAATTTTGCATTTTTCTGACCTGGCTTCAGACGAGTATGTGAAATTCATATTTTAGAGTTTAGACATGAAAGCTCGTGTCACGATAATCTTTGATTAAGTGTACATCCTCTTCAGAGCGTGCATAAATATGGAATCATTAAAGCCTCTCAGCTGAGCTTTCAATATTTTGCATATTTTATCAATAATACTGAGCCATTCCAGTATTCCGTTGTTGTATATAATCGAGAATGATTTGACGACTCCTAAATGGATTAGACACTAGTATAGAGCAATAACGTCTTCAGGATGTCGTATGTTACCTGACTATGCAGAATAAACACATTCAGAATTAGTATCATGTTTCTACTATCTCATACCTCGATTCTTGAATAAATATAATGATCCTAGACAGATTTCCTGCTAGTATAGAGCCATCAATTAATTAATTTTAGTGCAGTATTCATCAATTGAATTCCTAGAAAATATTCTATTTTTACAACAATATTTCATTACTTCAATTTAGACTTTTCCCAGCAGAATTCCATGGATTAGTAAAAAATATTCACCTTTTGGGCATATGGGTCACCACCTAGTAAGCCCCGAGAGAACGGTGCGAGTGTACTTAGCAATATTGCACGAACGAGCATCCAAAAATATGGATGAATGGGGAAATATGAAGATTTATCCAAAAAGGGAAAATAAAAAAATGGAGAGGCACGCATGGGACCGGGCCCACCGGCCGACCGGCCATGCCACAGCCATGGACGGTCCCACTCCTCTTCATTCCCTTATTTTATTATTTTCTCACATCTCTTGAACTCCCATATTCATGCAAACTCTTTGTTTTCCATATTTCTCCAAATATTACTCAACTCTCCAAAAAGCCTAATCCCACGATTATTAGGTTTTTTTTACCAATAATATTATTTTAATATTGGACGTGCGAGCAAATAAAACTAATTTCCCAACAAAAATTAGGAATTTCAGTCAAGATCAAACTCTTCTCAAAATACAAAATATTGCACAAGTGTCCAATAAAATAACTAAGATTTTCAGGAATGGACGCGTGAGGGACATGGTGGCCCGTGAACTACCATGTCCGGACCTGGACGGTCCCTTGGCTATCAAGGTCGGCCGGTCCCATGTGTCTTCATTATTATTTTAAATAATTATCCATATTTTTCATAATCCTCCAATAGCGCTTCATATTTTAGTAAATCCTTTTTCATGGACATTCTTCCGCACGCTCGGACGTCCATCCACCACCAATGGCTGGCCCTCATGCCCATTGGTTGGTCGATATTCCTTGACCCACATTGAAAAACTCTCCATCTCCAGGATCCAAAGTTTTCTAAAATTAGGGTTTCAGATTTATGATAATTCTGATAAACATCGATAACTTTTATATTAATCCATCAATCAATATTAATTCAATGTTCGGTCCTGATACCAACATTTTAGTTGCTCGACTTTTCGAGACCAACATGATTTGGACGACCATCCACTCGGACGATCATCCAATATTTAATTGGACAACCATCGATCATTAAATATTTAATACTTGAATTTCTACTTTGTCATTCGATTATTCATGGCATATTAGATCAGGAACGAGCACTCTACATAACTCAGCAATATCTGATTTTCTATCAAATGCTCGACATATCAAAATAGGTCCATGATCTAGCAATATCATTGGGCACTAGTCGATCCAAATTATCAGAACATCATTATTGCCTTAACTGGTAAATAATGATACATCACAATTCATTAGACTCGACGTCTGTGCATTATTTTGTCTTAGCAGACACCTTATACTCAATCCATGAGGCTCAGAGCATACCACACTCATCCATTATGTTCGACTTATCAAGGCTAAGACTCATAGTCTATCCAAGTCAACAATTGACTAATCAAATACATGTCTTCCTTGAAAATTCCACATCCATGAGACACCAATCATGTCACATGGGGGATATTCACTAGGGCTTTGGTCTGACAGCCTACACGTGTACATCCACGATGAGAAATGTGAGTAAGTCGTGCAAGAAGTTGTAGGAGTTAGCAAAGTAGTGAATGGACAGTTAACCAATGCTCCACGCATGTGGAACTGGTTTAACCACGATTTCCCACTTCCCCACTATTTCACTCCTATGCAACCGTCATACTTATTAGAGATCAATGTGTTTACTGTTTCTGCAATATAAATAGGTTCATCAACCCGTGATTGAAGAGGCTATCAGAACTTATCTTATCTGAATCTGAACTCAATAGTTCACTAAACTTGTAGAAATATCCAACACATCCACAATCCTTCAATCATCATTGATCTCACACACTTCTCAGCCTCCCTCCTAAAGATCGACCTTCATCCCTCTTTGTGATCGAATTGATTCTGGAATGGACGTTATCTTAGTTTAGGTCGGAGTCTTACAGATTGATCGCTCAAAATCAGAGCACTCCTGTGCAGTGCATTTGTTAAAGGATTAGGCAATTTTCTCAATTGAGGATACTCTTGTTGCACAACCCTCCACTTTTTCTCAAAAATCAGCAAATCGTTTTCACCCACCAACAATTTATATATTAAACTACGAAGTATAATGCTTATCTTTTGAACTTCGTGATTACGGCATCAACATAATCTTTTCAAATCATTACTAGATTATTTAGTGAACATAGGTTTGATTTCATATCTAGAAAATATGTTTAATTGCATGAGTTTAAGGAAGTATATGTGTGAACTTGCTTCAAAGTCGAAAGGAACTCAAAAGAATTGACGTTTGATTTTCATTAAAGATCTTAAGGTTGGACCGATCCTAAACTGTATAGGGAATCAAGGTAGAACCGATCCTATCTTATGTTGGGAGTCAATGTAGAATCGATCCCTACCTATATTGGGAGTCAAGGTAGAACCGATCCTAACTTGTTTTAGGAGTCATGGTAGAAAAGGTCCCAATAGGCATAACCGATTTAATTCTCCAAGTCACTTACACTTTAGGGTTTGTGTGATTTGGAAATTGGGTTTGCCACATAGGAAAGTTCAAGAAGTCGACATAATGAGTAATTTTAACATATGCTGAAATCTTATTTCTTAATTGTTCAAAGGTATTGCTTGATACTCAAGGTGAGATCCCAAAATGAAATAGTAGAGAATCTTTTTGATATTTTCGAAATTAATATTTTTTGCTTTACGGACAATCAAAATATATTTCTAGAAAGATATATTAGTTAAGTGTTATCTAATATTGAGTTGTCCATGAAGATTTAGTTGTTCGGTTGGATACTGGTTGGAATTAGACAGAACCTAATTTGGGTACTTTATCGCATATCTTAAGAATATTTTCGGTTATGGAAATTCCTTGGTGTCCAAACTACCTTGGTATATAAATATTGAAGTTTGTTCTTCTTACAACTTATCATGTGCCAGGAAAAGTTCATATTTGTTGTTTTTGGTGTATCCGACTAATAATATTATGATAATACTATCTTGGAGAGGAGAGTAACCTAATTAGGCGAAATCTCTTACGTCCACTAGTTAAAAAACTTTTTTGGGATCAAGAAGCGTCTACTAGTACCGCTGGTGAGAAACTAGAGTTTCATTGTTGTTTTGGTTTTCAATTATTGATTTGATTGACTAACAATTGTTAACTCTTGATTGAACCTAGTTTGATTATTCTTGAGAGCCTTCTATTCTGACATAAGGTCACTCAAACTAGATCAAGAGATTAATGTTGACTTGTGATCATCTATTATTAACAAGCTCCACTCTGCGCGTGGCCGATCATAAGTCAAGAATCAAGTTTGTTATTGTGAAACTACAGAAGACTATTGAAGATTTGACGACAAGAGGATTTTCTTATTAGTTTTGTATCTTTGTGAATTGTTTCGTGCACAAAATTGATCAGCTGGGATCCGACTAGGGATGGTTTATCTTTTGATAGACTTATTATTGCTAGCTGTACTTAGATCGACAAGCTATCAGTTGGTGATACTCTTCAATATCCGAATATGGTAGTTCTATTTGACTCGATCTAGTTAATTTGTTTAATCCAGATCTTGGAAGATCTTGATTTCAAATATAAAATCCTTTGTCACACTAAATATAAATATATATATATATATATATATATATATATATATATATATATATATATATATATGTTTTCCTGAGATAGGAGAGTGGTTACCAAACAGATTAGTCCTTTACTGTTTGGAAGACGATTGAAACGGTTAAGTTCTTAAAGCTTTCAGAGAGGCTAAAGCAACTTTAGATATAGTAGACTATATCTTAGGATTCACGTACGTTGCGCAGATATACTGAGGAAAGTAGGTAACCAGGGGTAGTTTACTTTGTCTCAACTATACGAAGTTGGTAGTGTCTTTGTATAACGGCTTTGTAGCGCCCCCAAAGCTAGCAGCTGACTAATCCAAGAGATTAACTAAATAAAGAGGCATTACGAATATAACTCAAATACTTAAACATTCAATTAAGAAAACATATACAAAACTTAACCCAAAACTAGCCCCGCTCAGAAATATATATATATACAAGAACTTCTATCAAATGATACATATACAATAGTCATTTGGTTTACAAATATAATATGCAACATAATAAACATAGCCGAAGTTAACCAACTAACGAACTAAACTCCTCGAAGCTTCCACTGCGCAACTCTGATATGTCTCTGAAACTGAAAGTGGAAATGGGTGAGCACATCATCCCTAAAATGGGTGCCCAGTTGGAATAACATTTAACTTTCAAGTAATCATTGAAAATGATTTGAAAAAAATTCATGTTTTCCCTAAACACTAAAACGCAACCAATTTCACATAGGTAAACAATCATGTATATGGATATAACTCCTTCCAAACAATTTACTAATATGGTGACTCGTCCCGCACCTAGACATATGGTGAATCGTCCTGCACCTAGTTATTGCTATAAAAGTAAGTAGGTATAGATGAAGGAGCAGTCCTATATACCACAGATGGAAATTCTCATTTTCCAGGCAATCAAATAGAAATTATTATTTCCTAAACAATTCAGAAAGATAAACAAAGCATTACAATTCCTTTCCAAACAATGGAAAGATTAAAAGAAATAACAGTACTTTCGGAATTTAAAGTAAAACAATGCAAGCAATACACAATCAGACGATGCATGAATTTGTTAAACATAAACTTTGATAAAAGAAAACAACAATAATCACAAAAGAGTTAAATATAAATTCTAGCCTCTTTTGATGACAATCCATGCCTACCTCGATATCCTTGATCCACTGGTTCATCCTTTGAATCGATCGTTGTTAATATAGACTAACTGTAGTTGCATCTTTAAGATTTCACAGCAATCTAACTGTTCTTTACCCTACCAACTCGCACCCAGTTCACCTTGTTCTCTCAATTCAGACACACATACATTTATCTCAAATAACACTGTACCTCAGCTCAACACACCACTACTATAACCCTAATTCATTTTACACTCCACCTGCACATTCATATTCTATCTACTGCAAACAACACCACCATCCTTAGATACCATTCTAACTCCAAACACATTCTTTTCTCAATCACCACCAATAATTACAACTACACTGCATCTTTATCCAGTATTAAGACAACCACTACCACCAATCTACAGTTCATACACATCCTTTGAACTTCAGCATCACGGAAACTACCGCAGCAACAACAACACTCAGGTCAATCTTACATCCACCTAGATCATTTATACAAACTACAACTTATACCACCAATATCCATACTTTAGTTAAAACCACTTCCATCATAACTTACAGTTTCACCTTCAACTATCAAAGTTCACAACCAATTCCATTCATAACACCTGCAATCTCAACACACATACAACCACCATCTCAAAATCTCATACCTCACTAAACCCATACTTCCTGCCATATCATTTATTCAACTGAAATCTCTTTTCAGTTCCTTTTGAACAACAACACTACTAACTCAGGCAATTATGCAAACTCAATTTGAATCCCAACAACAACATCATTATCACTTCAGGCAACTCATAACTCACATTCATCAACTCAACAAACCTTATTCGATTCTTCTTGAATTGAATCAACACCTGAACTGACACCAACACCACCATCATTATCTATTGTATTCTTCTTTTCTCGATGTCAGACTCCTAATCTTCATCACCATCTTTTATTCTCAGAAGACTTCAATTCAATTCTCAATTCTCAACACTGAAACCCTAATTTCCAATTTTGGAAAGAACATGAGCAAATGAAATCGAAATTAAAATCATGCAAACATTACTACTTCTTACCTGATCAAAACCCATCTCAAATCAACCTTCTAAATTATCAATTTCATCCTCTGGTTCTTATTTGGACTCCATATAAAACCCTAAGTTTGGATTCATCTTCAAAGCTACTTCATCTCAACAATTAAACAACAACCCTCTTATTTTTTATCTACCATCAATTTAGTTAACATAATAATTCCACACGAATCCAAAGATCAATCCGCAAATCCTAACTTGGTTCCCTAATTCTCTTTAGATACCAATTTTTTTTCTCCTCACAAAAAACCAACATCAACATCACCAACAACAGTCACGTTATGATCTTTCCCACCTTTTCCCGATCGTAGAAATACCGATTTGTTCTCTCGAATCTCAATCAGCTGATGAACAAAGAAGATGAACGAAAAGAAGAAGAAGAAGAAGAAAGAGAAAGTAGAAGAAAGAATGAGATTATCTGCTCGACTGGATCTGATAAAGGCAAAGACAATTGTAAAGGCACCCAACAAAAAGATATGTGAATCCAGGTCGATCCAAATTATTAAAAGACTACTTTGCCCTTCATATTCATCTGATGATATCTTCTTCGTCCAGTATCCGATTGACACGTTCGAGTAGTCTATTTCGCATAACTTTTCGAGATCTATTCAACGGTACTATATTTGTATCTAGATCGTTGTTAGATTAATTACTTTTAATTAACATTCGTGTTAACTAATCGAGTCCTTAGCGTCTAAATCGTCTCTTGACTAGTCTAATAGCGTTGACGAGCTTGAGGGTCTTTAAATTTTCCCCACCTTATACGTTTTCGTCCTCGAAAATCAATCCATCCTTCTGGTCTTCAAAAACTCCCCACCTTAGACTGGGTCTTATGGGCATGCCCAACCCCTTCCCAAGTAATGAAACCGTAGATATATGTGCCTCTTCCCGCAAGGCTTCCCTAGTGTGCGGGAATCCCAGCGGGAAGACTCCGGGAACGGACAATGGTTATCCGTTCTCAAAAAGCGTAAAACGGACAGTCATTAACCGTTCTACAACAAAAAAAAAACAGGCCAATGGTTGTCCGTTCTCTTAAAACGGTTGCTCATTATCCATTTTTAAAGAAACTTATCCTTCTTATAGAGGCTAAGGAACGTGTTTAAGTCATTTAAAGTTTCAACATTCAATCTCTCTCTAACTAGTTCATCTCGGTTTCTCATCTTCTCCTTCAATACGTACCAAAACCTTTTTAATTCAAACATATTCTTCATCGAAAGATTTGAATGGGTTTCATTTAATCTGTGAAGTTTATGGAAAAGACATATCATTCAAGGTTTATCATTGATTTTTCAATCTGGGTAGCAATCAGAATCGTGATCCAATGAATGTATAAGATTGTATTTGAAGATTATCATGATCTAGTGATTGAGAATCTGCCTCCTTTTGCTTGTTCTAGTTGGTTTCTGAGTGATTTAATGTTATTAATTGAAACTAAAAAAGGTTCTTATTTCTGTCTCCCAAGAGATCGATGGGATAAAGAATTTGCTAAATTACAGAGACTGGGCGAATTCAAATCGGCAAATTCTGTTGATGTTTGGATTTGAAATTGGATTGAGTTTTTTGTTTTTTAGTAAATTTTTTTTTAAAAGAGGAGAAGTTTATTTCATTGATTCTTTACTTTTTATGCCACAACGGGTGATGACTATCCGTTATGAAGAGAAGGGTTGATGCCTTTCCGTTATTTTTGCTTAAAACGGCTAACCATTAGTCGTCCCTTGATTTCTCAGGGAATTTCCACTAGGGCTAGGCCCTTCCCAGGCTAATGTGTAAAGGTGTTTGGGAAGTGGCTGGGAAGAGCCACTAGACCCAGTCTTATAGAATAATCCTATCTTTTGTCTAAGCGCAGACGACATAAAACAAAGCACAGACCTATATGGTTTTCTACAACTAAAATTTGTGGCTCTAAGTTCAACTATGCTGATTTAATTTCTATCAAATAGGGAAGTCTAAGTTTCCTCTGCAAATTTCTATTTTATAACATATTTGTCTCTAACTTCATGGAAGAATCCTACAAATCTTTCTAAGGTTGAAATTATCGGTTCTCTAAAAAGAACTAATTCATCCTTCTATGATCGGTCATCTCTGAATGAAGTTACCCTATCAAGGTTGGCCAATCCCAACAATGCCTTCCTACGAACAGAGAAAACACAACCTTCACTATTCTCCAGTGCTAGATTTATTTATTAAGATTAATTAATTTCTAACTTATTATGACTAATTAATCTCTAAAGTTAATTGTAACTGATTTAACTTAAAAAAAATTACTTCATAAATTATATAGCATTTTAAACAATTTGATCATCAAATTTTATTTTATCAATAAGTAATCATATTTTGATTTTACGTCAATTTATAACATCTGATATCTTTAAGTTTGTTGAAATACCATATATAATTTTTTAAACTCATGTACCATTTAAGAACAACTTAATGTTATAACCATTATCCAATGTTACTATTACTATTTTGTTTTATTTTTTTACATATCAATTTCAATGTATCTATTTGTTTGTTTCATTATATAACTTGATATAAGTAAATAACTGCTAACAAATTTTAATAGTTGTTTGGTATTAATATTTTATTATTGATATTACATTTATTTCTTATTTCTTAAAAGAATAAAAGTTAAATCATAATTAATCATAATGCCAAGTTTAAGCTTATTATCAATATTAGATTTGATTTGATCTAACTTTATTTCCTTGAATTATATTATTGCTAAGTAATTCTTGAGTTCTATTATTAATAAAAAAAAGTAAATAAAAAGTTAAATTTTTCTAGTACAATACTAACATATAATTATTATCCAAATGATATTTACAACAACTTCAAATTTTATAATAATTTGTATTAGATAGTATTATTATTTGTTTATCTTATCGAAAATTATGGTCTTAGTTATATTATCATTTTTATTATTGTTTTATCAATTTTTCTCATTTGATTACTTGCGTAACTAAAATACGGTCAGAATAATTATTTAGTAATAATACTTGAACTCGCAATTGGGGGATATAGCTACAGGACAAAAAATGGTGTCCCAATAGCAATTCTGGGTTACCCCCTATGCAATTATTTTTTTAATTCCTAATCTAGCCCTCACTAATCCTAATTAGTGATTAATTTTAATTAGTAAAATCTTAAGTATTTGGGGGATAGATTAGTTTGATTATTTATTTTAATTTGTATGAGTGAGGAGTAGAAGGAGGGAAAAAAAATTGAGTGGAATTTTTTTTTTGAAAATGGAAGATGATTGTGATGAGAGAATTGCTGCTAAGAGGTTGAAAAATTGATTTTTTTTTCCTTTGAATCCACCATTATTGCAACTGAAAAAGATCGGTGCCGGCATGGTATTCAACCAAAAACCCATGCCGGCATTGCCGGAAATTTTCAAAATTTGTTTGCCACTATCCGGGGGGGGGGGGCGTAGCCCCAACGAGGGATCTACGCCCTCTCGTTACGATTTTTTTCTGGTTTTTATATTCAGAATGTTTATTTTTTCTGGTTTTGAACAGGTACCGGCATGGTAATCTAGTTTTCGAGCATGCCGGTACCTGTTCCGGCATAGTATTTTGCTTAAATTTCTATGCCGGAACATGATGAAAAGTATCCAGAAACTTGATTTTTTTTCACTTGACTACCTGCATGGAAAGATTTATATCGAGCATGCCGGAACTCAGCACCGGCATTGAATTTCATCACTTCCGGCGTGGTCTTCATCATTTCCTACATGTTTTTCATCAATTCCGGCGTGGTCTTCATCCTAGATAACCATGCCGGAACTCAGTACCGGCGTGGTCTTCATCCTAAATAACCATGTCGGTACTGAGGAACCCAGTTTTGGCATGGTCTTCATCATAAATAACCATGCCGGAACTTAGTACCGGCATGGTCTTCATCACTTCCGGCGTGGTCTTCATCATTTTCGGCATGTTCTTCATCTTTTCCGGCGTGTTCTTCATCTTTTCCGACGTGTAAAAAAAAGAATCAAAGTGAGGAGCCGGCAAAGAAGGAACGGTTGAAGAACGATGAAGAAATAAAAATTTGAAAACCTAAACCTAAAGGACTGCCGGAACTAATGTTAGAAATGGGGGATATATGTTTTGGTTTTTGATTTTAATGTTTTGAGGGAAAGGGTATAACAGTATTTTCATAAAGTTTTTTAATTAACCAAAGGGTATTTTAGTATTTTCATATCAATTGGTCACCCCTTAGCCGAAATCATGGGGTGGGAGAAGTAATCAATATCCCCCAATTAATAAATGTATCCCCCAATTGCGCGTTCTAATACTTAGTTTAATTTTATTAACCCCTAATCTTGTAAATATAATTTTTACATTCACGTAAGGATTGATATAATAAATTTTATTCATTCAAATTGAATCTGTATATTATATCTTGTTAAATATTTGCATTGGTAATTTAATATGATTTAAATTTGCATCTGCATAAAAATTATAATATATCCTAATGGTCTTTAGATTTTGCTATTATTAATAAGTATCTTTTCCATAGGCAAATTTATTCTTCTTTAAGTCTAATTTTGTACTAAACATTCAAGTATTATAAATATTACTTCATGTGTATAATTTAGCGATTTAGTGAATCATTTATTGGACTAAAGATAATCTGGGTATAAGATCGTTAACAAGTTTTAGTCTTTATTTTATGTCTTATATTAACTATCTGGTTTGAACGCAAAACTCATAATTCTAAATTATTATTAGTTAACTTTGCAAACTTAACCATAGATGAGCACTAGTAATTTTCCATAGCTATTTAATCCTAATCATTATTTTATTGCTATATATTTGTTAATGAGATTTTAATTTAAGTTATGCTCAATATAATACTAATTTAAATTCTAACAGTTTAACTTTATCATCCTAATTTTCATTTTCCATTTCAAAAGATGATTAAATCTATTTATGAAGAAGGATCCTATTAATATACAAATTTATTTTCTTTTAATTCCAATATGACACTAAGCATCTGAATACTATTATTAACACTTCATGTATATTTGTTTCATTTTAGAAATTTACTGGATCATTTGTTAGACTAACGATATTTTCTGTACAAGATTACTAACAAGGCAAGTCTTTTTGATTTATTTATAATAAAAAACAGAAGGGGTTTTTGGCCACCGATGGATAGATAACATTTGAAAGACAAACAGATGATCTAAGCATCCCAATCTCATCCTAGCAATAGACATCTGACGGTCGTCGTGTTTGTAACCTCTTCCATTATGGATGTAATAATTAATGGGTTTGTAACCTATTTCATTATAACTTTAATTTCTCATAACTCAAAATATTAAAAAGGATGTTGAATGCAAAACCAAATAAAATATATGTGTGCCATATCTATTAAGATTACAAACACGATAATAAGTTCTTTTAGGATCGTAATAAACCCGGTAATAAAATATGTGTACTCCAATTTTGAGGAAGTGCACATATTTGCATTCTCAATACACGGTATCTGTAGCGACACTGCAGTTTTATTAATTATAAAAATCATAATCTACGGACACAAGTCAAATTATAAAAATGCCATATAGGTGTTGATGGTGGATTTTAGTTCAGGGCTACAGTTGTAAAACCGATTTTTTTTGTAGCCATCCTACAGAGGATAAGGCCATTTGATAAGCGATGAATACTTCTCCCACTACACCATTTTAAGGTATTAGCAACCTACCATAGATGTTGCTAAACAGGGTCGCAACAGGCTTTCGCTGTTGCTAAACACGGTGTCGCAATTTTTAGCAACGGCATAAGCTTTGTTGCGAATCTCGGTCAGCAACGGCAATTCGCAACGGCGCTTGCCGTTGCTACATTTTTTATTAGCAACAACAGCTTGATGTTGCTAATCTGTTTCTAATTACACGAATACCCTTACCCGGAACTAGATATTGTTGGTTCCGGTTCTAATTTATTTGTTCTGGTTCTAATTTAGCAACAGAGAGTAGGGGTTGCTAATTTTTTACAACCACAAAAAAAAAGGTCAAGTCTATGTTTATTGACCTAGTCAAAATTTAGCACACCCACACTTCCCCCCTGCAATTACCCAGATCCCCATATTCAGCATCCACACAAATATACAAACTACAATGGTGATACAAATTATATTGTGGAGAATCTTACTGAGAATCACCAATAGATAATATTATAGAAGAAAGGATTCTTCAATTGATACAAATGTACACAAGTAAACTTACATAACCCAAAATTTTGTGACTGACATACAATATTCGCTCTATGTTGATGTTTATAAATGGATGGGTAACCTAGTTAATTTGTGTCAACTGACAGAGGCATTGAAAAATAGGGAAAGAATGACTAAAATATCACCAGAATGTATCACGAGACTCCGCTTGCTTAACAAATTTCCTTAGCAAATCATACATAGATTCAGCTGCTGCTAAAATATCACCAAGTAATGCTTTTTATTCACCACTCAGCGTTCCTCAATGTACGCATCTTGATTTAGCAATCGAGAATTAAGCTCCTGAACTTCATCCCTAAGTCCTTTCTCTTGCAAAAATAAAGGGGTAGAAATCAGTTGGTATGTTACAGGTCCAAGCTTAAATGGGTTGGAAAGCAAAGAAATGCCCTATTTTGAGCAAACAAGACGAAAAGAAATTAAATCAACATCCAAAATTCAATTGACTAAACCAGTTACTACCACTCAAACTCAATTATGATACAAATTAAGGTCTTTGTAAGAGCGAAGTAGTATTGTACTTACTGATAAAAACTGAAGGTCAAAGTACTCACTTGAAAGTCCAATAATGACTGGCTTGCTTACAGAACCTCATCTTCTTGTAATGAGCATTTCAACCACACGATTAATTTTTTCCTGCGATTGCAAGCGACCCAATCCTCAATAAAAGTCTCTTTCCAACAGTAAGGTCCATCAATAACTTTACTCCATAATTTCCAAACTCTAAGAATCACAATCACAATATCTTGCAGAGGTAGTTTCTTAAATACTAGCCCAAGCGTAATTAAGATAGTTTGTAATACGAAGAGGGAAAAAAAAAACTTGAACAATGCAAGATAGTATCACCCTGTACATGCCAAATATTGTACCCTGTGTAACCATAAGTCAAAGAAAAACAAAAAAGGCAAAGATGAAAGAAAAATCTTACTAATATCCATCTCTAAGGCCACCAAATTTCCCTTGACCAGAAGTATCGCAACGGGATGAACTTTAACACAAATTGTAGCTGCAAATCTCCACCATTGCATCAATTGGTATATCCAGTAAACCAACTTCCAGGTTTCCAAATGAAGAATTAATTGAATATAGTTGAAATATACCTAGCAATTCTAATAATCTCCTTATCAGGTGTAGAAATCTCCATCTGTAGTCAACAACCTGAAATTCGCTAAACATATTTGTTATGCTCCTTATTTCCCTTGCTTCATTGTCTATTATTTCTAGAACCTAATCAACAAAAAGTTCAAAGTTTAGGCATATCTATGTCAGAATCGAAGTAAAGTGGGCCATGTATGCACCAAGCTTAATATGGGCGTTTATGTTACATATGAAAGGGTGCAGAAAAAAATACTTTACCTCCGGTCTTGAATTAAGGACTCCTGTGGACATTTCAACATCCACACACCATATACAACAACCGTATTTACTGCAGTACAAGAGACAAAACATACTTTCGCCAATTAGCATAAAAATTTTATATTTGAGCTTGTCCGACCAAAAGTTCCATAAGCAAGAATAAGGAAATACCATTTTATGCCTTCAGTTTGAGGAGTATGTCCCACCACCATTTCTTTACCACCTAATGCTTGCAACATCTCTTGCAGAATCGCGTATATATGATTTAAGATAATACATTAAGTTTAGGAAGATAAAGGATATATGTAACAGCAAACACCAAAGTTACTTGCATGGCATGCTTGATAATCATCTATGTCACTGGTCTATCCGGAGTACAATAGGTTCCAGTCAAGTATATCTCCTAGTTGAACCAATACCTACTCCATTACGCAGAACACATATCCTACTTGTAATCATTTAATAAACAAGAATCATATTTCTTGTCTCTCAGTAAATTAACCAAGTAACAAACATACATAATACAAGCAAGGACCATTAGTTACCGTCTCTCCATTGGTCCATGTAGTTTGTGCCATATCACCATTAAAATCTCCAACTACATTTAATCACACCAAAGAAATTAGTAACTAAAACCCAATTCTACACGAATTGCAAACCTCTAACATCAAATAGGAAAATCAAACCTATCCCAATTTGTAAGTCTACACTAACTTCACAAGCTAAACACAAAAACTAAGCTTATTAAAGTAATGGGTTTTGGTTGACAGATTTACCAACAATGATTCTACTAATTTAAAAAATCCTAAGCAAATCCAAACAGAGAGGCTAGATTTTGTTAATTCAGACCGTATATGTACTCAATATCAAATCAAAACCAGTAGCATTTTCGATTAATGAAATGAATACAACTAAACAATAGAGCTAAGTCATGAAGTTTTCGTGATTTCTTTTCACTCAGAACTTTAAAGCTACACGTTAGAATTCAAGTGTATAAACTCCGCCAGTTTTCATCCCACTTGAAGTCTAACCTGTATCTATGAACTGAATCACGATAAACTGCTAACCAATTCTATTTGACATATCCACTTTGTCAATTTCTTGTTCTCATCAGATGATATATTACTCTTAAAATAAACTTTACAAGATCAAACAAAGTACTTTACAAGATCATACAAATTACTTAAAAAACTTCCTAAGGAACTCAGTTAATACAAACTTTCAAAACTTCCTGAGTTCAATTCATACAAACTTTCAAAACTTCCTAAGTTCATAATTTAAACAAACTAGTCCTAGAGGTAGGGTTGCCGAAGCCCTTAGGTTAACGACAGAAACATCCTTTCAGCGAAGAGAGAATGAGGAACAAGTAGCTTTTCAGAATCACCACTAGGACTATTTATCATGTTCAGTAAACATCCAAATCTCAGACATGCTATTATCATCCAAAATCAAAAAAACTTCACAAAAACAATATTAAAGTACAATCAAAACAACTTCACTACTAGTTCATAGAAACACATACCTTCTTAGTTCTTCCAAATTCAACTCTGACTAGTTATTCTATGTTCAAACTCTGAACTAAAGGATACATATACAAATATTGACCCAAAGTTGCAGTTCAATGAAAATGGCATATGAAGAAATGAGTACCTGCTCAATTACAAGCATAGATAAGATTGAACTCCAACGATCTACATGGGGCCAATTTAAACCCCTTTTCACCTCTTGCCAAACTGAGACAACATCAACACCAGAACCATACTAATCAACAACAAATTTTCACAAATATTTACAGGGTGATTAAGAAATAAGAAGAAATTAATGTCCTTCGTTGATTTCAACCACAATTTTCCTTGACATAAACATAACCATTTGATTTAGGCAGACCTATAAAAAAGATAACTCCATGTTAGATCATAATATGACAGCACTAAGACTAAGCCAATCAGAAAGGCAGAGAGGAAAAATGCAATTGGAATTTCAGAGAACTGAATATGCCATATTAAGTATAATAGGTCTTCCACTAAAAGTTGAGTCCTCGACTGGACAAAGTCACAAAGAAGTACACAACACTAGTGTGATATCAATGTTCTGAGATGCGATTTAGGGACGTAAAAGTCGAAAATCCGTACTTGAGCAGAGGTCCTACTACTTATCAGTATATTAGCAACATAATTATGCAAGAAAAGTAGTTCATCTCTAAACAGATATCTATGGAACCCGAAATAGATTTACGATACCCATGACAATCTTAATAAAGTATTCTGGGAGGAGAAACTCATCCATCCAAGCCAAGATAATCACAAAAGAAATCCAAAACTTTTGTAGCATATTCAGTAAATACCTTCTTCAAGCTTGTTTATACATGACCTGCACTCACCACCTTTATAAAGGTGTCTCCATATTATTGCTAACTACAAAGAATCACTAGCTTGCTTTTAGAAACAAACGAGGAAACAAACTATATTAGAAGAGGCACAAAAATTCGAGGTTGCAGTCACAAAATGCTTAAGGATCATTTTTTTGAAGGCACCAAAAACGCAGCATATGTAAAGAAAAGAATTGAGTAGATTGAAAAGGTTTACCTGGATAAGTATCCGTACTACTTCTAGTACGGATACTTATTGCGCAACTTTAACTACTGCTAGTATCTATACTCTATTGCTTTAATGCTACCACCACCATCTGTATCGACACCAGCACCATCCAAATGGGAGCATGAGTTATGATTTAAATTGTCACTGAAATTTAAAAGCAGCCTAAGATATTCCCACTGGAAAATCACTTACGTACACATAAAATATTGTAGGCAATATCTCCATTTTTGAAAAGGATAAAAGCTACTTATCTTTGCAAACACAATGTCCACCACCAAGGTTCTAAAATGAACAAAAATACAATCCAAAAGCACAATCTTAAGATCGTTGGTATTGTACATGACCGAAGCAGACCCCAACAAGTGCATGAGTGAAATGGGTGTGTGGACTAAATAAAACATTCACTGTACCATGGTAGATTACACAGTATATTTGACAAGCAAAACACTAGCCAAACCATAACTACTAGGAAACAAAAACGTCTTGGTGGTATTGAAAACCAAATTAAGGAATTTTAGTATTCAATTGACTATCTAATCCAACAAGGAAAACCAACAGTCTAATCTAAGATGAGCAAACTGTAATCATATAACAACAACAAACCATTAAATCAGTTCATATTCTGAAACCCTAAAATAGAAATTAAATCCAAAACTGAAAATTGATCAAAACCCCTAAAACAGCTTAACATAAAACAATAAATTAAACTTAAACCTTCTATGTTCTTCAGTTCTTCAGTGTTCTTTCTTCAAAGTAGTCCAGCCATTCAACCTTGACAAACCCTAAAATGGAAAAAATAAAATCTTGTTAGATTCACAAATAAAACCCTTTAAATCAAAAGAGAAAGAAGAAATAAAAAAACTAAAATTGGAAACAACAGATTCACAGATGAAACCCTAAAATCTAGAAACTGAAACTAACATTGAAAAACTAAAACTAAAATCTTTAAAATCGAAAAAAGATTCAGAGATGAACCCTAACATCAGTAAACTAAAATGAAAAAAAAAAAAACACAGATGAAACCTGAAATCAAATGCCCTAAAATCGTGAAACTCTAGAATCCCTAAACTGAAATCGTAAAACTAATAATGATAAACACTTACCAGAATGAACACGAGCAACCAAACCTCTAAGATTGACACTTAAGATTGGAGTTGTGACTGAATCTTCGAGGGGAGAAAATATTATCTGGGAGCAGAGAAGAAAAAAAGAGAGAGGAAAAATGAAAATGGTTGAATGGCTGTGAAAATTCTAAGTATAGGTAGATAAGGCTAAAGGGGTGGAAAAATAAAGCAGAAGACTGACCAAACTTTGACTTGGGCAAAAAAAAAAAACGTCAAAGTGTTTCGACCACACGCGTGCTTCGCATGCATGAACACCTCGCCGTTGCTATTCGCAACCGAAACTCTAATTTTGCTAAATTAGCAACAGGCATATGCCGTTGCGAAAATATAGCAACGGAAATTTCGCAACGGCACTAGCGTTGTTGCTACTCTAGGTTGCTATATCCTTAAAATGGTGTAGTGTCCGCTTTATTAATTCACCTAGAATGGAGAATGTAGCAACAATCCCCAAGTATTCTGTGAATTTTAGCATTATTTATTAATGCATGAAACGCCTTGTATTTCCTGTGTTGTTCTTAGCAGAACTCTTATTGTAAGTGTGGCATGATGACTGATTGTTACTCTCAACAGAGTAGCATGAATATCCAAGTACCAGCAATGAGGCATGCACGAAATACCCGTACAGGCTACACAATTCTCTAACAAAGAGAATCATCTCTCGGAGTGTTGTACTAGCCCGATTGAGTATCCGGACTGACCATATCAGTCTCAGAAACGATCACAACCATCCAACTTCACCATCATGATTGGATGGCCCAGATCGAATCCATAACCCTCAAGCAGGTATTGGAGTATTCACCACCGACCCAATGTGGGCCCCGCATGGTCGGGCTCCCCAAGAGGGAAGCATAGCTTACCAGTTTGTCCATCCATAGCAGCATGGACGTGAAACCCTAAAACTAGGGTTACGACACATTACATGTGTCGCAAATCGATCACAAACGTCCATCTTCGCAGACATAGATTGAGGTCATAAATGTAGATTCAAAGGGGCCAGAGCATGTCAACATAAACACTATGGGCCCGCCTACATACCTAACCGATCGGTCAAGACCAACTATGTTTGGTCTTCACAATTCGTGCGCCCAAACAAGACGTGATACACAACCGGCAAAACCCTAATTGGGGTTTGCAGCATCATCCATGTGTTGCAAAATCATCTCAAGCGTCCATCTTCGCAGGCTTCAATGGAAGGCAAAGATGAAACTTCAGGGGAGGCCGAACATGCTAGCATGACCACCGTGGGCCCGGTTTCATGTCCGACCGATCGGCCAAAGCCGGCCTTGGCCAGGCACCTCGGTTCGCGTGCCCAAAAGTGGTGTATCACGCTGCCTTAACAAATCCTTTGCGGCATAGAATTTTTATTGAAATCTAATCTCGACCACTCGTCTTTGCCGGCCAAATTGAGTGGTCTAGATTGGACCTTTGCGAGTCAAGCAAGCATGGGCGTAAACATCAGTGTGCCACCTCCTTGCAAGATCAATCGGTCCCTCCATAAATTCTCCCTAAGCTTGAATTCGTTTGAGCTGAAAGTGGCAGCTTCCGTACCTCCCAAACCCTAATCCAACGGTCGCAGATTAGGGTCGCAAGCCATCTCATCCGTCCAACTTCTCTAGCTTGGACGGATAGCCTAGAATGGGAGTTAGGTGACATGTGAGATATCACCGTGATCACCGTCTGCCACTCTTCCACATAATGTGATCGGATAAGGCATGGCTCGCCCATGCAGCCTACAAATGGTCACTTGAAGTAGGAAAGGCATAATGCTCAACAACGATGCTTCATACATGCTGAATACATTCGATGCATAACTTGCATAGATTACACTCGATACTTCACAAGTATCGACTTTCTAAATAACTTAGTTATTTAACCTAGCATCACATGCTACCTTTTGTGGGTCCCACGATCCTCGAGACATCAATCATGTCACAAATTGGGGGATACATACTGGGGTATTGGTCTGGCGGTTTACAGCGTGCAGCGTGCAACGCGCCATCACAAGAACGTGTCAGGAAGACATGGACGGTTAGTGATGATGGGAGAAGTGGGCAAGACTAATCGTGTGACACTAACACACAACTCCACTACTCCATCACTCCACTTTCTCCACTTCCTACGAGAGACGTGAATGAGGCTCAAATGACTTGTATAAATAGGTTCTCCTCCCTATTTCCAATACAGAACACAACACAGAAACCAAGTGTTAATACAAAAACGTATTCAAACACCTAGAGCCTGCTCACCTTTCTGTTACAAGTCATAAACAAGCCTACACCTTCATAATATCAACACCTTCTTCGCTTCCCTCCCTAAGATCAACCCCAACTCCTTCACTTTGTGACCGAAACAAGTCTGGAACAGTCATTTCTTGGTTTATGCCAGAATTGTATAGATTGAGTTCTCGAATCAAAAGCACTCCCGTGCAGTGCACTTATTTAGGGTTTAGATTCATTTCTCATCCACACACCCCAAATTACCAAAACCAGCAGAAGTAGTTTTTACCCATAAACTATTGGCGACCACACTGGGAGATTAATCTCTCGGTTGTAAAGTCAATTTCTTCAATACTCAATCCAATTGGTTGATTTCAAAATGGTTGGTCTTAGGACTCAACAAACAATTTCGAATTTCGGTCGAATTTCTTCCAACAAAGATGCTCCTCCTTCCAACGGTATGTCTGACGGCGCGGCTGGAAGAATCCCAACATTGATCGAGTTGGCACGAGTACAGGAGATTCATGCAAGGAACATGGACCTGATCAAGGATACAATAAACGGTATACTCCATCTCCTCATCAAGATAACATCAGATATGAGCGATTCTCTAGTCACGGAGATGTATGCACTAGGGACTGATCCTCGCAACGATCCTCCTCAAATCAACAGTTTCACCATGAACCAGAGGCCGGTGGACCAAGAAGCCGCTTCTCTAGTGGAAAGTTTGTGCGAACTTTTACACCTCTCGAAGAATCAGCGGGCGGAGACGTTTGTTGCAATCAACCAGATAGACTTGGACGTACAGTTAACTCCTTTATGCCCAGAAGCCTCCAAACCTCCGAATATGTCTGTGAATAATGTTATATTTACATAAGAAGACATGATGGCGGAAGAAGGTCACAACCGGGCCCTGCACGTTACTGCACACATCAAGGATTCAGAATTCAAGAGAGCCCTCATCGACACAGGAGCTTCTTCGAATGTGATTACCCTCAAAACACTCAGGACGGCCAAGGTTCGCCCAAGCAAGATCGTACGGCAGCCTACCACAATGATAGACTTTGATAGAAACCAAACCAACACATACGGGTATGTCAATCTGAATTTTTCTGTAGGACACGTCCAGTCTAAAGTGAAATTCGAAGTCATAGAAAAGGAGCCGGACTACCACATGATATTGGGGAGACTATGGCTTCATGACAATAGAATTTTTCCTTCAACATATCACCAGTGCTTGAAGGCTATGCTTAATGAAGAAGTTGTCTGTATTCCTGCATTGTTCTCTCCTTATGCGCCAATCTGTGGCATATAATTGTTTGAGCCGAAGGAAACTCTGGGGGAAGGATCAGGGAAAGTTCATTGCATCCCACTCCCCATGTGGGCATCAATCCAAGATGAAGACCAACTTGCATCGTTGAAGGCTAAGCCCCATGATATGTCAGAACATCCTTCTTCGTCTGGTGAAGCTACAACTCATGTTCACACTAAAAGAGAGCGAACTTTTGTGGAAAGCCGTGATCAGAAGGGAAAGATCGTATACCGATGCTGATGTTAGCAATTAGCAGGGGAGGCTACTGCCCAGCCTCTCCGCCCAATCGAATGCTACAACAAAGAAGAGCCACAGGAAGAGGTTTTGGATGCTCCACGATAGCTGCAGGACGGCACCAACTCCATGACCGACGAACTCGAAGTTATTAATATCGGGAGTGAAGAATTCCCCAGGACTATCTCCATCAACTCAACCCTGTCCACAGATGAACGCACGAAACTTGTGCAACTTCTCAAGGAATTCCAAGACATATTCGCTTGGACGTATGAAGAAATGCCCGGTTTAGATGAAAAATTGGTCACCCATCACCTGGATCCAATACAGTCAAGCAGTCTCCGAGACAATTCAGGTACGAAGTGGAAGGGCAGATCAAGATTGAGATACAGAAGTTGCTGGCCGCTGGCTTTATTAAACCCATTTATCACCCAACCTGGTTGGATAATGTGGTTCTAGTAAAAAATAAAAATGGGCAGATCAGATGCTGCGTGGATTTAAGAGACTTGAACAACTGTTGCCCCAAAGATTATTTTCCTCTACCTAACATTGACATGTTAGTGGATGCAACCAACGAGCACGGAATGTTCTCCTTCATGGATGGATAGATCGGGTACAATCAGATAAGAATGTTCGAGCATAACGCAAGTAAGACAGCTTTTCGAACTCCTCTCGGAAATTTTTATTATACAGTAATGCCATTTGGTTTGAAGAACGCCGGTGCGACCTATCAACGCGCTATGACGGCAATATTCCACGACATGATGCACAAGCAAGTTGAAGACTACGTGGATGATATAGTAGTCAAATAAAGGGCTCGATCGGATCACACATGAGTCTTACGGCAAGTGTTCGAAAGGTGTCATCAGTACAAATTGAAGATGAATCCATTGAAATGCGCTTCGGTGTTTCTTCAGGCAAATTTCTGGGATTCCAGGTAACCGCTAAGGGAATCGAGGTAGACCCATCCAAGACTCAAGCTATCCTCAAGATGTCGCCTCCACGAACTGTGAATGAACTCCAAAGCTTCATGGGAAAGGTGAACTACATTCGACGTTTCATACCCGTCTTGGCCCAGCTCGTTGCTTCATTCACTCCCTTGCTGAAAAAGGTAGCAAGCTTCATCTAGACCACACTACAACAGAAAGCATTTCAGAAGATTCAACGGATGTTGTCGTCTCCAGCGGTCATGAAGTCACATGTCCAAGGTAAACCACTGTGTCTCTACATAGCCTTCAGCGATATTGTCGTAGGATCTTTACTCACACAGGAGGATGATGAAGGAGTCGAACATCCCATGTACTATTTCAGTCGAGTACTAAGAGATGTTGAGCTCATATATCCCAAAGCGGAGAAGGCGTGCCTAGCCCTAATTCATTCCATTCAGAAGTTCATACATTACCTGCTGTCCAACAAGGTAGTACTCATATCTAAATCCGACCATGTGAAGTTTTTACTTTCAAATCCGGTCTTGATGGGAAGGACGGACAAGTGGCTTCTCCAAATGTCAGAGCTAGACATAACGTGCACATCACCGAGAGCTATCAAAGGACAAGTTGTTTCCGATTTACTAGCAGCATTCCCTGGAGAAGGCACTACTGCATTACACGGGGATATTCCCGGAGAATTTCCAAAGATCTCCACTGTCAAAAGAGAGGCGTGGCTACTGTATTTCCATGGCTCTGCCACTCCTAGCAAAAACACTGGAGGAGCAGGCATGGTCCTAGTATCTTCAACTAGAGAAATCTTTTCATATTCTTTTAAGTTGGACTTTCAGTGCACCAACAACTAAGCAGAGTATGAAGCCTTTCTCATAGGACTGTCAATATCCAAGCAAGCAGGGGCCACTCGCCTAGAGATAAGAGGTGACTCTAAATTACTGGTTAATCAGATAAACGGAGTATATGCATTGAAGGAGGCAACACTGGCCCCGTACCGATTAGAAGCGTAAAGGCTGTTGAAATACTTTGCAGATGCAACCATCACCCATGTTGGTCGCATCAACAACAGACATGTTGATTGTTTAGCCACATTGGCGTCCAAATTGTAGTTTGAAGGTTTGGAAGAGACTCCGACGGTAAGAAGGAGGACGGTGGAATCAACATGGCTCTCACAACGCGAAGACATTGGGACCTGTGATTGTTGAACTCCTATCATTCAAGAACTCAGCAGCTCGCTTTCTCAAGGAAAGGTCAGTCTCAAAACTCTGCAGAGCTATTTCATAGTTCATGGTATGTTATATCATCGAAACCCGGATGGTTCCCTATCAAGATGTCTCGGAGATAAAGAGGCACAGTTACATCTTAACCGCGTTCATCCTGAAACCTGTGGACAAATGTTGGTGGTAATGCTCTACCGTTATCTTCAACGCCTGGGCTATTATTGGCCAGAAATGGAAGCTCAATCTTGTTTACTCCAGAAGTCTTGCACCAATTTCCAAGCGCCGCCACATCAATTGGAGGTTTTCAACGTAAGCCATGCTGGGGACTGGAGAGAACCGTACATTAGTTATCTCCGCGATGGAGTAACTCTTGCCAATCAAAGGGATGCTGTCAATATGAAACAAAAGGCGAAGCGATTCGTGTTTCATGAGGGGATCCTATATCGTAAAAGCTTTGGAGGCGATATTACGGTGTCTGGCTAAAGAAGATATTTCGACTATGTTGAAAGAAATGCACGAAGGGGAACATTAAGGGAAGAGGAAACTATTTCTCCAGATACACGAGAAGTACTATTGGTCAACCATAGAGGATGATGTAGCTTCATTCGTTCAACACTGCCATGAGTGTCAAGTTCATGGGAACCTCGTTCACGCACCTTTCACTCCTTTACACTCGATAAGCAGTCCATGGCCCTTTTATAGCTGGGGACTTGACATTATTGGGAGGATTAGTCCGTCATCTTCGAAGCATCACGAGTATATCATAACCGCGATGGAGTATTTCACCAAGTGGGTTGAAGCCATCCCTCTACGGTGAACTACAGGAGCAACAATTACCGCCTTCATTAAAGAATACATCATTTGTCGGTTTGGTGTACCCAAGAATATCATCACCGACAATGGAACTCCCTTTGCAAATAAATAGGTACGGGAGCTGCTTGAAGAATATGGAATTAAACAGGTCTTCTCCACCATCTACTATCCTCAAGGAAGCAGACAAACTGAGAGCACCAACAAGACACTGATCCGGATTGTCAGTAGAACAGTGCATGACAACCCCATGGACTGGCACGAAGATCTGTCTATGGAAATTTGGGCATATCGGACGGCACCTAGAAGTTTCTTTGGGGTTTCTCCATATTCACTTGTTTACGGTGCGGATGCAGTTCTCCCAGCAGAAATTAGGATTCCGTAAGCTAGGATTGCAGCAGCAAGTGGGGTCCACTGGAGAGAGGCTGAGCATCTAAATCAAGAATTGCTGAGTTAGACACTCTAGATTCCAGAAGAAGCAAGGAAGAGGAGCGCGTTCAGGTGTACAGAAACATGATCTCCATGGCGTATGACAAGACTGTAAGGCCACGTGCTTTTGGAATATGAGATTTGGTCTTGAAGACAACCAATCACTTTCCGCAAGACTTGTATGCACCAAAGTTCTCTCCGAAGTGGTAAGGTCCCTATGTGATTACCAAGGCTTATAGTACCATCTACTAGAAGATCATTAAGGTAGATGGAGGCAAGTTAGAAACAATCATTAATGGAAAATGGCTCAAGGCATACCATGCCTGATCATTGTCCCGCAAATGTCCCATGACATGACAATGCAGGCATTTTCATTACACATTTGAATTGCCAATTTATTCGGAAAAAAAATGTATTAATTAAAAAAAAAAAACATCCATCTGCCAATGCAATCAAGAATGTTCGAAAGGAAAATTGACAATAAAGGAACGTATCCTAGAAGTGGCCGTCCAATAGATTATAGTTCCTTGAAAACATCATCTTCAACCTAGCGTGATACCTCTCTGTCCTATCCTTGAAGTTTTGAACTTCCTGCTCCACCTCCTTTGATTTCGCAGCCAGAGCCTTCTCCTCCTCCAAGATAGCTTTCGCAGCATGAACAACATTCATGAGGATACCAGCTCGATCAACCTTGATGATATCAAAACTTTTCCGCAACCAGACCACATTGAACTCCATGGATTCGCAAGTAGATACCATGTTCTCCCACTTTTCGAGATTTGATTCAGCGACGTTGCGAATGGAAATATTCTCCATCTCAGTAATCATGGGAAGAAGGTAGTTTACCGTAGTAACCAGAGCAGATGAGCAATGCCGAACTACATTTCTGGTTGCGATATGGCCATAATTTTTCCACACCTTTGTGTACAGAGGCACAAACTCCTTCCGTACTAAGACTCCACCAACACCTCGGTAGCTGGAAGACAGGCATTTCATGTGTACATTGAATGAAAGACCCGTATTGGGGTATTCGTAAGATGAGATACCCAGATCAGCATCTTCAAGATCTGCAGCAGCAGGCGTGTTCGAGTTTGAAGTAAGAGGACTGTTTACGTCATCATCATCGATAACCGTCACACATGTTCCAGTGGGGTATCTCTACAAAAGAAAGGATCATTCGCTTGATCATCATGAATAACAAGCAACTGTGCGGAGAATAAAAGGAAAATAGAGACAAATCGGTATGACCTTCTTGACTTGGAGAACACGAGCAGGGGATTCATCATCAGGCCCAGACGCAGATCGTGCACGCTTAACAGAGGATCCTAGGTGGCATGAAGAAGATGATCCACTATTGTTCGACATGATAAGGAAATGGAGTTTATGACAGAGAACCTTATTGTGAAATTATAAAAAAGTGGTTCAAAATCTTCACGCACGCATATATGATGAAGAAACCCTAAAGGAAGAGTAAAGAAGTTGCGGCGAAGCCTACCCGGTATATGAGGATTCAACACCTACCAAGACATACTTTCTTTCAAACCCTAATCAGAGATTGGGAGAGCAACTAAATATGCCAGAGCAATATGTAAACACCCACGTTCGGGAATCCCAGTATAAAAAGAATTATATTCATGGCTCAAACATCTAAGGGAGGAAGCAGGTCCCACCAAGGCCCGTGGTCGCGCATGCATGGAGGATTTCCCACGATTGGTCAGAGTCCCTCCAGGTAGACTTCCCTCATCTCGTATTCTTATGTTATATATGTCACCATCTCATGCCTACCCCACAATAGTGTTACCATCATGTGCTAAGCAGGGGACTTAATGTTGATGGTGGATTTTAGTTCAGGGCTAAAGTTGTAAAACCGAATTTTTGTGCAGCCATCCTGCAGAGGATAAGGCCATTTGATAAGCGATGAATACTTCTCTGATTTATTAATTCACCTAGAATGGAGCATGTAGCAACAATCCCCAAGTATTCTGTGAATTTTAGCATTATTTATTAATGCATAAAACGCCTTGTATTTCCTGTGCTATTCTTAGCAGAACTCTTATTGTTAGTGTGGCATGATGACTGATTGTTACTCTCAGCAAAGTAGCATGAATATCCAAGTACCATCAATGAGGCATGCACGAAATACCCGTACAGGATACACCATTCTCTAACAAAGAGACTCATCTCTCAGACTGTTATACTAGCCCGATTGAGTATCCGGACTGACCATATCAGTCTCAGAAATGATCACAACCATCCAACTTCACCAGCATGATTGGATGGCCCAGATCGAATCCATAACCCTCAAGCAGGTATTGGAGTATTCACCACCGACCCAATGCGGGCCCCGCATGGTCGGCCTCCCCAAGAGGGAAGCATAGCTTACCAGTTCGTCCAGCCATAGCAGCATGGACGTGAAACCCTAAAACTAGGGTTACGACATATTACATGTATCGCAAATCGATCGCAAACGTCCATCTTCGCAGGCATAGATGGAGCGCATAGATGTAGATTCAAAGGGGCTAGAGCATGTCAACATAAATACCATGGGCCCGCCTACATACCTGCCCGATTGGTCAAGACCAACTATGTTTGGTCTTCACAAGACGTGATACACGACCGAAAAAACCCTAATTGGGGTTTGCGGCATTATCCATGTGTTGCCAAATCATCTCAAGCGTCCATCTTCGCAGGCTTGAATGGAAGGCAAAGATGACTTCAGGGGAGGCCGAACATGCTAGCATGACTATCGTGGGACCGGATTCATGTACGACCGATCGGACAAATCCGGCCTTGGCTAGGCACCTCGGTTCGCACCCCCGAAAGTGGTGTATCACGATTCCTTAACAAATCCTTTGTGACATAGGATTTTTGTTGAAATCTAATCTCGACCACTCGTCTTTGCCGGTCAAATTTAGTGGTCTAGATTGGACCTTTGCGAGTCAAGCAAGCACGGGCGTAAACACCAGCGTGCCTCCTCCTTGCAAGACCAATCGGTCCCTCCAGAAATGCTCCCTAAGATTGAATTCGTTCGAGCTGAAAGTGGCAGCTTGCGTACCTCCCAAACCCTAATCCAACGGTCGCAGATTAGGGTCGCAAGCCATCTCATCCGTCCAACTTCGGTAGTTTGGATGGATAGCCTAGAATGGGAGTTAGGTGACAAGTGAGATATCACCGTGATCACCGTCCGCCACTCTTCCACATAATGTGATCGTCTAAGGCATGGCTCGCCCATGCAGCCTCCAAACGGTCACTCAAAGTAGGCAGGGCATGATGCTCAACATCGATGCTTCATACATGCTTCATACATTCGATGCATAACTTGCATAGATTACACTCGATACTTCACAAATATCGACTTTTTAAATAACTTAGTTATTTAACATAGCATCACATACTACCTTCTATGGGTCCCACGATCCTCGAGACATCAATCATGTCACAAACTGGGGTATTGGTCTGGCGGTTTACGGCGTGCAACGTGCAATGCGCCATCACAAGAACGTGTCAGGAAGACATTGACGGTTAGTGATGATGGGAGAAGTGGGCAAGACTAATCGTGTGGCACTAACACACATCTCCACTACTCCATCACTCCACTTCCTCCACTTCCTACGAGAGACGTGAATAAGGCTCAAATGACTTGTATAAATAGGTTCTCCTCCCTATTTCCAATACAGAACATAACACAAAAACCAAGTGTTAATACAAAAACGTATTCAAACACCCAGAGCCTGCTTGCGTTAATTGTAAGCCTGCTCACCTTTCTGTTACAAGTCATAAAAAAGCTTACACCTTCACAATCTCAACACCTTCTTCTCTTCTCTCCCTAAGATCAACCCCATCTCCTTCACTTTGTGACCGAAACAAGTCTAGAACGGCCATTTCTTGGTTTAGGCCAGAATTGTATAGATTGATCTCTCGAATCAAAATCACTCCCGTGCAGTGTATTTGTTTAGGGTTTAGATTCATTTCTCATCCACACACCCCAAATTACCAAAACCAGCAGAAGTAGTTTTTACCCATAAACAATAGGTCATATTTGTGTACATGTGAATGTGATGAGAAGAAAATCATATTAGCTAAGGAATTTGACCGTTAATTTTTTTATTAATGTATATGGGTTGATTTTTTGTGTATAAAGATATTTGCTTGATAGGAATTTCTAAATTGTTTATGAATTTGAGTGATTGGAAAGAAAAGAAAAAAATCAACAATTCTAATATCAAATCATGTCAGTGCCGTCACGTCACGAGTTATTTCTTGTACATAACATCCTCGCTTTCTTAAGTCTACCACCTAATAAGTATTATACTAACTATTTAGTTTTAAACGAAAAACATAAATCCCTAATTTGTAATTAATTTACTTCGTTAATAATAATTATTAGTCATTACTAGATCTTTAATAATTATTTAATCATAATTATTATTTTTGTATCTTTAATGAAATTTTAGTTAAGCTAAGTTCAATGTGATACTAAATAATAATGCTAATCATTACTTCATTAAAATTATTATTACTTTGATTATCATCTATAATTACTATTATAATATTTTATTATTAACGTTGATGGTTGAACTATTATTCTAACTACTCTTCCAAATATTATTAAGTCCCAACAATATTATTAACATTAATGTGATTATAAATTGTTGACCTTACGCATAAGTCAAGGTACTCAATAAATTTTCGTGTGACTTTCAAGATTTATTAAGAATATTGATCTCACTATTTTTACTTTCAAAATTTATCAACTGATCTCACTATTTTTTTTTCTAATATTAGATTGTGTACGTGTTCATACTTTTAGACTAATTACTCTCGAATTTTTATTAGCAAAAGTTATTGGTGTACCCTATAATTTTTACTTCATTATGTAAACAAACAAATCAATCAATCGAGTAAATCTTTTAATTATTGATAGCTTTTAGTGATTAAGATTTATCTCATAACCCAACCCAGTTCTAAACTAATCTAGTTCATTAACTAGCACTGCTAGCAGCTGACTAATCCAAGAGATTAACTAAATAAATAGGCATTACGAATCTAATTAAAATACCTAAACATTCAATTAAGAAAACTTCTACAAAACTTAACCCAAAACTAGCCCCACTCAGAAATATATGTATACAATAACTTCTCTCAAATGATACATATACAATAGTCATTTGGTTTACAAATATAATATGCAACATAATAAACATAACCGAAGTTAACCAACTAACAGACTAAACTCCTCGAAGCATTCGTTGCGCAACTCTGATCTGTCTCTGAAACTGAAAGTGGGAATGGGTGAGCACATCATCCCTAAAAGGGTGCCCAGTAGGAATAACATGTAACTTTCAAGTAATCATTGAAAATGATTTGAAAACAATTCATGTTTTCACTAAACACTAAAACGTAACCAATTTCACATAGGTAAACAATCATGTATATGGATCTAACTCCTTCCAAACAATTTATTAATATGGTGACTCGTCCCGCACCTAGATAGTTATATACTGACTCGTACCGCACCTAGTTATTGTAATAAAAGTAAGTAGGTATAAATGAAGGAGCAGTATCCTATATACAACATATGGAAATTCTCAGTTTCCAGGCAATCAAATGGATATTCTTATTTCCCAAACAATTCAGAAAGACAAACAAAGCATTACAATTCTTGTCCAAACAATGGAAAGATTAAAAGAAATAACAGTACTTTCGGAATTTAAAGTAAAACAATGCAAGCAATACACAATCAGACAATGCATGAATTTGTTAAGCATAAACTTTGGTAAAATAAAACAACAATAATCACAAAAGGAGTTAAATATAAATTCCGACCTATTTTGATGACAAGTCACGCCTACCTCGAGATCCTCGATCCACTGGTTCATCCTTTTAATCGATCGTTGTTAATATAGACTAACTGTAGTTGTATCTTTAAGCTTTCACAATAATCTAGCTGTTCTTTACCCTACCAACTCGCTCTCAGTTCACCTTGTTCTCTCAATCCATACACACATACATTCATCTCAAATAACATTGTACCTCATCTCAACAAACCACCACTATAACCCCAATTCCTTTTACACTCCACCTGCACATTCATATTCTAGCAACTGCGAACAACACCACCATCCTTAGATACCATTCCAACTCCAAACACATTATTTTCTCAATCACCACCAGCAATTACAACTACACTGCATCTTTATCCAGTATTAAGACAACCACTACCACCAATCTATAGTTCATACACATCCTTTGAACTTCAGCATCACGGAAACTACCACAGCAACAACAACACTGAGGTCAATCTTACATCCACCTAGATCATTCATACAAACTACAACTTATACCACCAACATCCATACTGCAGTTAAAAACACTTCCATCATAACTTATAGTTTCACTTGCAGCTATCAAAGTTCACAACCGATTTCATTCATAACTCCTACAATCTCAACACACATACAACCACCATCTCAAAATCTCATACCTCACCAAACTCGTACTTCCTGCCATACCACTTCTTCAATTGAAATATCTTTTCAGTTCCTATTGAACAACAACACTACTAACTCAGGAAACTCTGCAAACTCAATTTGAATCCCAACAGTAACATCATTATCACTTCAGGCAACTCATAACTCACATTCATCAACTCACCAAACCTTGTTCGATTATTCTTGAATTGAATCAACACCTGAACTGACATCACCATCACCAACTGGTTTCCTCCATTGTATTCTTCTTTTCTTGATGTCAGACTCCTAATATTTATCATCATCTTCTATTCTCAGAAGACTTCAATTCAATTCTCAATTATAAACAACGAAACCCTAATTTCCAATTTAAGGAAGAACATGAGCAACTGAAATCAAAATTAAACTTATGCAAACATTACTACTTGTTATCTGATCAAAGCCCATCTCAAATCAATATTCTAAATTATCAATTTCATATTCTTGTTCTTCTTTGAACTCCATATAAAACCCTAACTTTGGATTCATCTTCAAAACTACTTCATCTCAGCAATTAAACAACAACCCTCTTATTCTTCACCTACTAACAATTCAGTTAACATAATAATTCCACACGAATCCAAAGATCAATTCGCAAATCCTAACTTGGTTCCCCTAATTCTCTTTAGATACTAATTTTTCTTTTCCTCACAACATACCAATATCAACATCACCACCAATAGTCACGTTATGATCTTTCCCACCTTTTCCCGATCGTAGAAATACCGATTTGTTCTCTCGAATCTCAACCAGGTGATGAACAGAGAAGATGAACAAAAAAAAAAAGGAAAGAGAAAGTAGAAGAAAGAATGAGCTTATCTGCTTGGCTGGATCTAATAAAGGCACCCAACAAAAAGATATGGGAAGCCAGGTCGATCCAAATTATGAAAAACTACTTTTCCCTTCATATTCATTTGATGATATCTTATTCGTCCGGTATCCGATTGACACGTTCGAGTAGTCTATTTCGCATAACTTTTCGAGATCTATTCAAAGGTATTATATTTATATCTAGATCATTGTTATATTAATTCCTTTTAATTAATGTTCGTGTTAACTAATCGAGTCCTTAGCAGCTAAATCGTCTCTTGACTAGTCTAATAGCGTTGACGAGCTTCAGGGTCTTTACATGCTTAAATATGAGAGTATTCAAAACTGGGCTAGGTCCCGAGGTTTTTATACATTTGCGGTTTCCTCGTTAACAAAATATTATTGTGTGCTTTTACTTTACTTTTCGCATTATAATTTGTTCAAGTTATAATTAAAGTAATTGCACTTGTGCGTTAATCCCAAACACTTGGGTTGATCCATATAGTTAAGGTTCATTTTCAAACTAGTAATTGTATACCTTTTGGTTACTATCTTCTAGACAGTTTCTGTCTATAGTAGATCACGTAAGCTATCAGACTTATAGGTTGATATCGTAAATATTGTGGTGTACTTGGTACCCTCGTCATTTCAAGAGATTTACCTACCTTCACCATTTGATGTCTGAATTTGCTCATTACCATTATAGGATTGATAATTTGAATGATCTGAAACATATGTACTGATATGTTGAGTAGCACCTGAGTCAGTATAACAAGGATTTTCACCATTGAAATTTGTAGTAGCTAGCATAACATGATTATTTTGTGGTATTTTTCTTGCTTGGTAAGTGAAATTCATCATGTGGATGCACTCTAAAGCAGTATGGACTCCCTTGAAATCTTGAAATTATAAGTTTTAGATGAATTATCCAAACTTTGACTAGTAGTGAATGGATTTGATGAAACATTACTCATAAAAATAGTTAAAGCTGAGGTGGTAGATGGATATTGTTGATATGAATTATTGTTTCTTGATTGAAAATTTTGAGAAAATGGATTGTATCTACCATATGAGTTAAAAAAATGTGGTCTAGATTGAGACTCTGAAAGCAACGAAAGCTTTTGCTCCATCAGATTGAGTAATTTTGCTTCGATTTCTCAGAGAGTATGATTTCTTAACTAAGTAAAAGATTTGTGAAGTACTCCTAAAGGGACTGAAGGATTCCTAATTATAATGAAAGTGGAAAAGTGAAAATACGAGGGTGCCTAAATATACCACAATCTTTTTATTTCAACCTATAAGTCCTCTACCGAATGTGATCGTCTATGGATAAAGTCAAGACAATCCGATAATTCGGTTCACACTTCGTGTGGTCGTCTATGGATACGAGATCGAGACAATACAACAACAAGATAACTTGTGTGATTGATGATGTGATTTGCAGATAGTAGTAAAAAGTGATTCGATTCTCGAACTTGTGAATGATAAATTTAGACTTAAATTCAAAACTAAAATAGAAAACTCACTAATAATTATAGCAAACACTGACAAAGTTGATATCAATATTAAAAGAATATTGAGGCTAAGATTCCACTATTTTCCAAGTTCAAAGTGATTTAATCCAGTATTTATATTCATGCAATTTTCTTGTTCAATTTGATTCTAAACTATTGCAACATGTAGATTTTCAAAATAACAAGTGTAAATCCGAAGCATAGAACATCAAAAACCTAGGTCCAAGTATGCTCTATCAAAAGAAATATTAATTGCTTAACAAAAATCGTTCAAACAATTTCGATCAAGGCAAATAATCATATAATAGTTGCAATAAATAATTACTAAGAATATACCATTTTTTGTTGGAAAAATAGTTTTCTATGTTGCCTTAGGAAAGGGGTTTATCTCCTCATATTAATCACTTGCTCAAAATACATGTTTGTTGCTCAAAAGTTTATTAAAAAGAAGAGAAGGTATGAAGCAGCGTGTTTCTAATAGATGTAATTGTTACAAAACCCACTGTTATAGAAAAACCTTAACATAGAATTGTTACGAACTCGATTAGTTGTTGGAAAAATTGTTACAAAGGCTTTGAATTTGAAAGAATAGGTCACGTATTCTGCGACCTTCTTCTTATGTTGTTCTCAGGTTCTTCTTCTTCCTCTCGCCTGTGTCTCTGCAACTTGATTTTTTTCTCTCTGCAATGCTTCTAAACCTCCCCACAGTGAACGTAACCCTTCTATGACCTATCCCAACTCATTTTATAGCCCACAGGTCGATTGAATCTCAAGAAATCTTCGGTTATTCATATTTTTCCTCCACCTCAAGTCTCAGGATTTCTTTCCCTTCCAATATTCTATACGCGGTTCTGTGAGTTATAAACTTCTCAGATAATAGTTAAACTCTCCAGAAACTCGCCAACTCCCATATATATAAGTAGAAAGTCCGATAACAGAACCCGATAACTTTCCAACTCCTATGTTTTCTTCTTTCGTCTTATCTAGCCCAATTCGTTCGATCTAATCAATCCTACCAACCCTGTTATACTCTAGGAAGTCTAGCCCACCAAAATTTTGAGATTGAATCTCCTTAAATCTTCCAGAAAATTCGAACTCTCCCGTCTGTAACAGCTTCCGCCAAAATAAGATTCAAACAAAGGTGAAGATGGGTGACCCTTAACAGGTTCTGGGGTGCCGATAGCTGGTGTCCTTGGGGGTGCCCTGGAGATGCCCCTTATCCAAATTGTGGGTGCCAATGTCATTTCCTCCGGGTGCTCTAGACAAGTTTGCGAGCCGATTTTTCCAAAAATGTTTATTGACCAAAAATACCTACACACACATAAAACACCATAATAAGTACAAAATTAAGCCCTAACAATATATAAAATCGAGCCAAATCGGACACAAAAATGTGTCCATCAATTGACTATAATACAAGAACGAGATAATACAACCAAAATGTATACTTAATAATAGATTCAGTAATGACCAAACTCTATAGGATCACTATCAAGTATTCAGTAAAGTGCAATTTAATTTAATTATAATTGAAAAAACAAGGGTCTAACAACCACACCCAATATTTCGTTTAGGCAATCTGTATGGACAAACTCCAATATAATTCCAAGAGAATCAACTAGACAGTCATATTCGACCAATGAAAGTATATCCAAGAGTTGTATCTCTGTTTCACAATGTAATCAGCAAATCAAACAGATAGAAATCCGTTATCCCGATTATTATGTCAAATAACTTAAACTATACCAAAGACCAATGTTCAAGTGTCAATCAATTTATATCAACAACTAAAGGTTGGATTATATAATTGATTGAAATACGTACAACCTGTGATATTTCAATTATATAGAAAATATAATGCGGAAAATAAATAACATAGACACCGGAAATTTTTTTAATGAGGAAACCGCAAATGCAGAAAAACACCGGGACCTAGTCCAGATTTGAACACCACACTGTATGAAGCCGCTACAGACACTAGCCTACTGTAAGTTAACTTCATAATAGAATGTAGTTGAGCCCTAACCATTCTCACATTGATCAAGGTACAATCGCGTTCCTTACACCTCAGAATCCCAGCAGGACTCTGCGCACTTTATTCCCTTAGATGATCTCACCCACAACTAAGAATTTCTATGACCCAAAGTCAAAGATTTGATAAACCAATCTGTCTCACATAGAATATTCTATTGAATGTATAAATCTGTCTCCCACAGAAATACGTAGAAGTTTTATTCCGTATTTTGATAAATCAAGGTGAACATGAACCAATTGATATACCAGACTTATATTCCCGAAGAACATCCTAGTAATATCAATCACCTCATAATAATCTTAATCGTATGGTATTGAAACAAGATATTGTGGAATCACAAACGATAAAACGAAGATGTTTGTGACTACTTTTTATCTTGCCTAAGGTTAAAGGAGAATCGACTCTAGTCTCAACTAGTAACACACATGAGGTGTGGGTATTATGTTTCCCAGTTGCTAGTGTTCTCCCTTATATAGTCTTCAAATCATGGTTTGGAATCAATGTTACCTTGTCAACAAAGCATTCAATATTCACCGTTAGATGAAAACCTGATTAGACTCAATCTAATATCTTTCAACCGTTAGATCGAACTTAGCTAGTTACACAAAAATGAAAAGTGACTTCATTTAGATATGGGTAACCGTACCTAAACGTGTACACCTTGTTGGCTCAACAATAGTTAACCGAAATTATCCATATGAACACTTTCATATCAACCTTGTTCATCTTAACACAACTAGTTCAAATGACTCAAATGAAACTAGTTCTAAAGTTGTTCAATTGTTTATATTCTCATTGAAGCATACAACAATACACAATTGAAGCAAATTCGATTTTGATTCACTCGAATCAATTCATGAACATTATATCCACGGTTTGAAAAAGATTTCATTCCTTATTATATAAATATATTCGTTCATGAACAAACTGATTTTAGAACATAACCTACTCAAGTATGCAAACGGGTACGCATACCTAAGTGGCCGGACTAAGTTTTGGTTTGTAGTATGCGAATGGATACGCATACCTTCCAAACTCTGTTGAATTTCCGGACATGAACTTTACGCCAGTACGCATACGGGTATGCATACTAAGTTCCCGGACTTTCATTAAACCAACCAGTACGCATACGGGTATGCTATATCCAATCATGGTTAATGGTTCTAAACTCCCATCTCAATCATTGAAACATTCTTGGAAGACGACAATAGCTGTCTCATACAAACTATTAGCTTCAAAGCAATTTTCAAGTGATTGAATGAGCAGTACGAAACATTCCGAGTCTATATCAAATGTCTGTCTCACACAAATCATGTAAGATGTTACCAGGGGATTTTCATATAATCATCTTTTGACTTTCGTTAAGAATATAAGATGAACTTGGTTAAATCGAAAGCTTTCCAATTTATATTTCGAGAAATATGTAAGCGAGTAAAACTCAGCCCGAAATATGAAATTTGTATAATCGAAGTCTATATAGCTACCCGACTTTTGTCTCAAATAGGAGATAGAGTAGATACACTTTTGAGTGATATATGAGTTCAAGTCTTCACATACCTTTTGTTGATAAAGTTCCACAAGCTCCCCTTAGTAGTTCTTCGTCTTCAATCAATGAACGTCGTGAAATCTAATGCTCAACTGTACTTTCTATCCTAATCCGAGACTTAGCTATAAACATACTAGAAATCAAGACTTATAGTTTTGGCAACTAAACTTGACAACAAGCTTGAGATAGTGATAGATACATTTTTGTGTCTGAAATGTCCTCAATGTCTCTATTGTTAGTGCTTGATTTTTGTACTTATTTTGGTGTTTTTATATTTGTGTAGGTGTTTTTGGAGAAATACACTTGTGTGGAAAAAGTTGCTCAAAAAGTGCTATTTGGACCCCCGGAGAAAAGTACTAAAGGCACCCTCACTTTGGATAAGGGGCACCTCGGTTGGGCTGCTGCTATTCACACACCCAGTTTGGTTAGGGGGACACCCTTCTCTACCTGGTTTTGGCGGGAACGTACATGTTTGAATATTGGTCACCTGCGGAGTTTGCTGTTTTGAATTTGGAGGAGATGTGGCGAGATTCAATCACTCCAATCAACTCATTACAGCCTGTTACACTCACACAGGACTGGTAAGTCCTTCAAATTCGAAAAACATGGGATGAATACATGGATTTTCTATACAACATGGATTACATGTGCGATGAGATAATCACAGGATTACAACATGATTTTACGTGTGCTGGTCGTGTTTGGATTGAGCTTGGTCTCTGCAGAAGCGTGGAGAAGTTAAATAAGGAAGATTCAGCATCTGTAGACGCGTGAAAGAGCTAAAAGTGGAAGAAAATATTCCTGAAAAGATCTTATTTACTGTTGAGCAATGGCAGAATTTTGGGCAGTTATTGTCGTGATTTCTAGCCCCTGTCGAGTATAAAAGAAGTGCTTGGAGGTCAGAGAAGGCTTACGGAGTGATTGGGGAGATAACAGAGCAAAAAAATGAGAGTTCGAAAATATGCTGCTGCTGCTGCTATTGAAGAGAGCTCGAAGAACATAAGACGCCTGGTTGCAGTCGTATTTGCTACAGTGACAGTGACACTTCTCTTATATCGTTCTTTGTAACAGTTGGTTTGTAACAAATATAATTGTTACAAATCCGGTTTTTCATTATTTCTTCCTTATTCATCATTTATAAACCATTTTTGAGCATAAATAAATTATTTGAGAGGGTTTTCAACATGATGAGCGGCTAAATTAACCGGTGACTGAGGCAACAGAGGAAACTATTCACTCATGCTTGATTGGTAATTTATTTAATTATTTATTTTATTTAATTCACTAGGATCAACATAGATAATATTGGTTTTCTTTATTAGTTGTGAATCAATTCGATGTGTTATGCTTAGAATCAATTCTTTGATAATTCATGCATAAGGATTACAACTTAATGTTTGGAAACCTTATAGATTAATAGTGAATTAATGAGAAAAAGAGCTTAATAATAATTTTTGAAATATTATTATAAACCAATCAATTAGGAGGAATAGTGGAATCCGAAGCCTTGGTCTATTTTTAAATCATGAAATCTCCTTTTGCATTAAGTTTTCTTTATCTTTAAGTTTTATAAGTCTAAAATCTATTGCTTTCACAAGTCTCAACGAACCTATTATTACTACAACATTATTGAGAATACATCAGATAGCAACGCTTGATTTTAGCTTGATTTCTATACCTCTTTCCAATTTGCTTGCAAAAGATGTTAAGTTTGTATTTGATGATGCTTGTTTAGAGGCTTTTGAGAAGCTTAAGACCTTACTCACTACCGTCCCCATAGTCCAGGCACCCAACGGAACCTACCATTTGATATCATGTGTGATGCTTCAGATTATGCTATTGGTGTTGTACTAGGTCAGCGATAAAATAAGTTACTTCATGTGATTTACTATGCTAGCAGAACTCTGAATGATGCCTAGTTGAACTATACCACTATGGAGAAGGAACTATTATCTATTGTGTTTGCCTTAGACAAGTTTAGATACTACCCCTTAGGTTCTAATTAAGATCGTAATCTATACTGATCATTCTGCTTTGAAATACCTTTTGTCTAAGAAGGATACCAAACCTAGATTGATTAGATGGATCCTTTTATTACAAGAATTTCGTCCAGACATTAGAGACAAAATGGGTGCAGAAAATATAGTAGTAGACCACTTGTCTAGGCAAGTTGTTAGTTCCCCTAATGATTCCCTTCTTATAAGGGATAGATTTCCTGATGAACAATTGTTCTCTGTTTCCCAATCACCTTGGTATGCAAATATAGTGAATTATCTTGTTACTGGTCGAATTCCCCAACATTGGGGTAAACAAGATCGTTCTAGGTTTTTAGCCGAGGTTAAGCACTTCTTTTGGGATAATCCTTATTTATTTAAGTATTGTCCAGACCATATTATTAGGAGATATATACCTGAGAGTGACCAGTCTAGTATTATTTCCTTTTGTCATGATCATGCTTATGGGGGTCAATTTAGTGCTAAGAAGACTGCTGCTAAGATATTACAGTGTGGATTCTATTGGCCTTCGTTGTTTAAAGACTCCCATAGTTACTGTGTTACTTGTGAATGTTGCCAGAAATTAGGAACCATTACCCATAGGAACATGATTCCCTTGAACCCGATTCTAATTGTTGAGGTCTTTGATGTGTGGGGTATTGACTTTATGGGTCCGTTTCCTAATACTTTTGGTAACCTATACATCATTGTCGATGTAGACTATGTCTCTAAGTGGATTGAGGCGGTTGCGTGTAAAACCAATGACCATAGGGTTGTGATTGAGTTCTTGAAAAATAATATACTTACACGTTTTGGTACACCGTGATCTATAATTAGTGATGGAGGATCGCACTTTTGTAATGGACCTTTTAGGCTTCTGATGAAGAAATATAGTATTACATATAAGGTAGCTACCCCGTATCATCCGGATACTAGTGGTCAGGTATAGGTTTCTAATAGGGAGATAAAATGTATATTAGAGAAAACAGTTAATCTTAATCGGAAAGACTGGCCGTCTAGGCTCACTGATGCCTTATGGGCTTACCGTACTGCGTTTAAGACCCCCATTGGAATGTCGCCTTATCATCTTGTGTATGGCAAGGCATGTCATTTACCTATTGAGTTAGAACATAGAGCTTATTGGGCTGTTAAGCAGCTAAATTATTCACTTGACAAGGCAGGAGCCCATAGGAATATCCAGCTCAATGAGTTGGAGGAGATTCGTAGAGATGCGTACGATAGTGCTAAGGAGTATAAGAACAAAATAAAACTTGTGGATCATAGAAATATTTTAAGAAAGTCATTTTCTCCAGGTCAAAAAGTTCTTCTGTATGATACTCGCTTGCATCTTTTACCTGGGAAGTTACGTTCTCGGTGGATGGGTCCTTTTTATTTTTCGCACTGTCTTTACTCATGGAGCTGTTGAGATCGAGACACCGTATGGAAGTAGTTCTTTGAAGGTTAATGTTCAGAGATTGAAACCCTTTTTAGAACCCTTTCATACAGGTGATGTTGAGGAGGTCCCTCTAGAGGACCCTATTTACCCTTGATTGAACACCGATGCGATTGTTTGTTATATATTAGTTTTTGATTTCTATCTTCACTCAGGTACTATCTTTACGACTTCTCTCTTTACTAATTCCTCATGTTACTGTACTTTTTGGTATTGCTCTTCCATTAGAAACATTGAGGACAATGTTAGATTTAAGTTTGGGGGTGGGGAAGAAACTTTTTGTTATCTTTTAGTTGCAATAAATAAACTCCAGAGCCTAGAAATTTATGTTTATTAAGGTTGGCACTAACCAATCTAAGTGGATGGAAGCATCTTAGTTATAGGAGTTGAGGAACCAATCTGACTAGATGGAAACATCTATAGAGTCTATTCATAAAAGCACAGAGCTCAGGTGTTAGAAAAAAAAAACATGGTAGTTTCGCCATATCTCGTTGAATCCTCTTCACTTTTGTTTTTATTTATTTTTTTAAATATGTTTCTAAGTGATTTGGTGGGGCCCACGAATCAAGTTGTTACTATTGCTAGGTGAAATAGAGTGATTGAGATACCACAAAAAAAAAATTTTGAGACCAGACCATCAGACCAACCGGAATAAATTCAATAAAGTCGACCACTGGTGCCCTTGTATATGCCAGTTGTGTTGACCTAGAGTTAGGATTATCGACCGCTGGTTCCCTTGTATATGCCAGTTGTGTTGATATTAGTCAGACCAGTATCTCAGTCCATTAGGATAGGTTCACTTTGGCAGAGGCCTTTAGACAGATATGGGAAACACCGTTCACCTTAGTCAACATCAAAACCATCTACGTTTTTCTCTACATCCACCTTCTTAATCTTTCCATGTGATTGGTCGACTCCTGTTATGATGTCCAAAAACTATATGAGTAGAGCTCTGTCACTTATACATGAATTTTAGTATTCTTGAGTGCAAACTTATGTACAACAATTGGAATTTCGCATCAGGGTACTTCCTCCTTTAGTCAATGATTGTATGCCAACCAAGGAGATTCTTTAGTGCCTTTCAGGGTTCTGCGTAGATAGCTAGGGTCTGGAGTAAAGTTTTTGTGGGTACACCTCTGGTAAACCCCCCCGAGATTAACTCGGTCACTGGGGCCACCTAGTGAGTTAGAATTTTATTTTCTAGATTATTTTTGCTCGAGGACTAGCAAATAATAAGTTTGGGGGTATTTGATACACATTTTTGTGTCTGAATTGTCCTCAATGTCTCTATCGTTAGTGCTTGATTTTTGTACTTATTTTGGTGTTTTTATGTTTGTGTAGGTGTTTTTGGAGAAATACACTTGTGTGGAAAAAGTTGCTCAAAAAGTGCTATTTGGACCCCCGGAGAAAAGTACTAAAGGAACCCTCACTTTGGATTAGGGGCACCTTAGTTGGGCATCTGCTATTCACACCCCCGGTTTGGTTTGGGGGACACCCTTCTCTACCCGGTTTTGGCGGGAAAGTGCAGGTTTGAATATTGGTCACCTGTGGAGTTTGTTGTTTTGAATTTGGAGGAGCTGTGGCGAGATTCAATCACTCCAATCAGCTCATTACAGCCTGTTACACTCATACAGGACTGATAAGTCCTTCATATTCTAAAAACATGGGATGAATACATGGATTTTCTACACAACAGGGAGTACGTGTGCGGTGAGATAATCACGGGATTACATCGTGATTTTACGTGTGCTGGTCGTGTTTGGATTGAGCTTGGTCTCTGCAGAAGCGTTGAGAAGTTAAATAAAGAAGATTCAGCAGTTGTAGACGCGTGAAAGAGCTAAAAGTGGAAAAAAATATTACTGAGAAGATCTTATTTACTGTCAAGCAATGGCAGAATTTTGGGCAGTTATTGTCGTGATTTCTTGCCCCTGTCGAGTATAAAATAAGTGCTTGGAGGTCAGAGAAGGGTTGCTGAGTGATTTGGGAGATAATCTGTTGCCGCTGCCATAGAAGAGAGCTCGAAGAACATAAGACGCCTGGTTGCAGTCGTATTTGCTACAGTGATAATGACACTTCTCTTATATCGTTCTTTGTAACTGTTGGTTTGTAACAAATATAATTGTTACAAATCCGGTTTTTCATTATTTCTTCCTTATTCATCATTTGTAAACCATTTTTGAGCATAAATAAATTCTTTGAGAGGGTTTTCAACATGATGAGCGGCTAAATTAACCGGTGACTGAGGAAACGAAGGAAACTATTCACTCATGCTTGATTGGTAATTTCTTTTACAATTTCTTTAATTTTTTATTTTATCTAATTCACTGGGATCAACATAAAGATAAAATTGATTTTCTTAATTAGTTGTGAATCAATTCGATGTGTTATGTTTAGAATCAATTCTTTGATAATTCATGCTCAGGGATTACAACTTAATGTTTGAACACCTTATAGATTAATAGTGAATTAATGAGAAAAAGAGTTTAATAATAAGTTTTGAAATATCATTATAAACCAATCAATTAGGAGGAATAGTGGAATCCAGAGCCTTTGTCTATTTTTAAATCTTGAAATCACCTTTTGCATCAAGTTTTATAAGTCTAAAATCTATTGCTTTCACAAGTCTCAACGAACCTATTATTACTACAACATTATTGAGAATACATCAAATAGCAACGCTATGAAGTTCGACCGAGCAGTGATCTAACAATCTCCCCTTTGTCAATTTTAGTGACAAAACTATCAATACATATGGATTAAAAAGTAAATAAACTTTGTAGCTTCTCATCCAAATGCTTGATCTCCTTGGTTCTTCAACATTACTCAAAATCTTCGTAACTTCCAAGTACTCCAGTGATTCTGAACGTGTTCAACTCAACATCATAGTTGTTGAAGATCTGTAGCTATAACAATGAGAAAACGGTAGCTCTCAATCATTATTATACAGTGTCATAATATTATTAAACAAAGATTAAAGTCCAATTGTATCACAACTTTGACAACAATACTACGGTGATATGTATCACTCCCCCTTAGTCAATACTTCATCTCATATGAAAACCACTCCCCTTACATAATGATCCGTAAACCATATGTATTTTTAGTGTGAACTACACATTAATTCTCCCTCTTTTTGTCAATATAAATTGGCAAAGGTACGGAAACTAGTGGGATCATAATAAAACTCTCCCCCATAAAATGTCATTCCCGAAAGAACAACAAGAGCGACCTTACTTTTACAAGAAAATTAGGATTTCTTTGGACATTAACAAATTACATGAAACATGAAATTTTATCCAGAAAAACTCAATTAAATTAACCACAAGAGAACCTATGATTAATTTAATCAGAAATTCTCACATAAGAGAACTTATGGAGCCGCATAGTACTTTCACATAGAAAAGGATTAGGAAAAGATAAATACTGCGGAATATTCAAATATTCATTCTATTTTCATCAATTTTTGCATAATGATATCATAGACTTAATCTTTGTTATCAAAAGTTCATTCATTTTTCCATCAATATTTGTATAAAGACATAATAGACTTTACTTTTGACATATATGGGATAATCATAGTTCACGGACGTAAACACACATATCCCATAAAAATATTTTTGCAATATATAAAACCAATAAAGATTAATACTGGAAAATCAATCTTTGCTCTCATAAGGTAGAATCAATCTTTTTCGCACGGATTTACACAAAAAATGTCTACCAAAGGTTATAAAAATATTGTTTTTGACAAAGAAGAAAATACAAAGTCATTAACGGCCATGCTTTGAAGTTCACAAAAGAGAATTATGAACATTCAAGAATTCCAGAGTAACGCGTACTACTGCCCATTCTTGAACTTTCTTCTTCGTTATTCACCAATAACATTCTTTTAAAAGTCACAAATAAGTTTAGAAGAGAGGTACTCCAAGAATTCAAGTGCCCAAGTTCAAAAGAAGTGAAACAAGTGCGACAAAATGGAGCACAACACTCAAAAACAAGAGACGAGACAAAGACCAATATTAACTCATCCAAATTCAAGAATTATCATCTCCATTTTGAAGAGAATTCATATAGAAATAGAGTGCAAAAATAATGAGGTCATTCCGAGTATGTACGAAGAAGTTATGGCTAAAACAATTTTACCGAATATCGACATTTACAGGCCAGTATGCATACCGGTTTGCAAACGAATTTTCGTGACCTGGAGCAGTATGCAAACGTGTTTTCAAACTAAAATCCTTGGATTTTTATTTTAAATGATGGTATACATACTTGGTATGTGTACCATGAATTCCAAACATCCCGAACTACTATTTTCAAACCTAAACATTTAAGAACCTTAAACACAAATCAAGTTAGGTAGAAATGAATGATAAGAAAGGTACATGGATCATTATAAGTACTCTAAGCAAATGATTAAAAAAATAATCTTGCTCAAGTTTATAGACATACCTTTTAGAAGGATCTTGTCGTGAATCCTACGGCTTTTCCAAATATTCAATATCATACCTAACACAAGGTGTGCGCCCCAATTACCGTGCTTCCCTCACCATATACTTAACATGGCATTCCTTAGTGAGGATGCACTTACAACACAATCAAGTTGTGTTGAGGTGAAAAATGTCTTGCCCACCACAAGTGACTGAAACAGACTTTTCCGTAACTATGGATTTTTCACCATCTATAGTTTTTGGCCTATTCTAAAAGAGATCAATTTTAGAACCTTTCACATCCAAATCCATTTTTCCAAAGAACTTTTAAGTTCCAACGTCATGGATACTTCCATCTCCATAGTCATGGAATTTTCTGGGAGATCATTCCTTTTCACACTCAAAGCATCATTGGCTTTCTTTGGTACCCACTTCTGAGTGCGTTTAGGAACAATATGAACCTTCTTCTCATTACTCTCTTCTAGAATTCTCGGAAGAGAATTGGATTGACGGTTCTTTTGCAAGTTAGTCTTTCTACAATTAGGAGCATCAGATTTTGTCTTCGTCTTTAAAAAGTTATCCTTTTGATAACCGTTACGATTGTGAAAAGGATTCATATAACGTATATAAGCAAATCTTGGTTTATTACAACACTGATTCCTTTGCCTAAAGGTTGGACAGTTACAACCTGTAACATTAAGGGGATTAGTCTTAACATATGATCTTTTCAAAACTTCTTGTGATGCCCAAACAAGAACATCATGAAGTTTCTCATTCCTTATATGGAAATGACATCTCCTTTCCAAGTGACCTTTATTCACGTAATAGTGGCAAACATAAGTAATGTTCTTACCACAATCCGTGTGTGCTGACTTTAGGGGTTGATATACTTTGCTCTTTCGAAACTTAACTGCCGGTGAAGGTATTTCACTTTTGCCATCAGTGGAAGCCTTTTGACGAGAAGAATCACTAGCCTTGACAAATTTTACCTCTTTGCTAATACTTGGAGAATCTATTCCCTTATAGCCCAATCCTCGTGTATCACGATGATTTTTACTTTCTCCTAGCATAGTTGTTAATTTGCTTGAACTAGTGTTGAATTTTTTCAAGTCATCTTCCAACATCTGGATTTTATCAAGAGAAGCCGCTAAATCAGCCTCAAGGAATTTTTCTCAAGCGAGATAAGTGCTTTCTCTGTCATCAAAACTAATTTGTTGAGAGTTAATCCTTGCTTCAGATACTGCAAGTTTTACTTCCAACAAAAAGTACTTTTGATAAAGATTATCACATTCAAGTGACTTCATACGTAGTTTTTCCTCAGAATCCTTGAGGATCGATTCGTTAAATGATTCGAAACATAAATACATGTGTAGGACCTTCTCAATTTCTGGTTTGTGCGACAGAGATTAGTCAGAAAAGGTGCGACATGAGAAGTTTTCATCTTCTTATTTTCCACCGAATACAATAGCTTAACATACTCTAAGTCTTCCTCATCAACATCTCTATCTATATCTGAGTCACCTTCGTCAGAAAGTTCATCCAACTGTTCTTCTAAGTGTGTTTCCCAGATATCAACAGTTTCCACATCACAAGGATGTTTAGATATTGACCTAGATGTGACAGTTCTCTCAGGTGAATTTAAGCTTTAAAAAATATTTGGTAATTTTTGAACTGGTACATTATTAGAGATAGACTCGTCCATAAAAATTAGATTGCTACAAACACAGACTTATGAGGTCTTAAACGTGTTTTCCTTCTCTGATACCAATTAAAAAAGCGGGGGTCTAACAACCACACCAAATATTTCGTTTAGGAAATCTGTATGGACTAAATCCAATATAATTCCAAGAGAATCAACTAGACAGTCAGAGTCCATTATGTGAAACAACTTGAACGGTACTAAAGCAACAACCAAAGGTTGGATTATCTAATTGATTGAACTACGCACAACCTGCGATATTTCAATTATATAGAAACTATAATGCGGAAAAGAAATAACCCAGACACTAGAAATTTTGTTAATGAGAAAACCAAAAATGCAGAAAAACCCCGGGACCTAGTCTAGATTTGAACACCACACTGTATTAAGCCGCTACAGACACTAGCCTACTCCAATTTAACTTCAGAATGAATGTAGTTGACCCCTAACCAATCTCACACTGATCAAGGTACAGTCGCATTCCTTACGACTCTGAATCCCAGCAAGACTCTGCATACTTGATTCCCTTAGATGATCTCACCCACAACTAAGAGTTTCTATGACCCAAAGGTGAAGACTTGATAAACCAAACTGTCTTATACAAAAAAGTCTATTGAATAGATAAATCCGTCTCCCACAGAAATACCTAGAAGTTTTGTTATGTCTTTTGATAAATCAAGGTGAACAGGAACCAATTGATACACCGAACTTATATTCCCAAAGATCAGCCTAGTAATATCAATCACCTCACAATAATCTTAATCGTATGGTAGCGAAACAAGATATTGTGGAATCACAAACGATGAGACGAAGATGTTTGTGATTACTTTTTATCTTGCCTATCAGAAATTAAATCTCGAGCAAATATTAGAGAAGATAATACTCAATCACGATAGAAAACAACAAGATCAGAACATGCAACTACAAAAAAATAGCGGGGTCTGGCTTCATAATCCCAACGAAGTCTTCAAGTCATTTATCTACAGGGTTTTGGAGAAAACCTAAGGTTGAAGTAGAATGAACTTTAGTCGTATCTAGTATCACACATGAGGTGTGGGAATCATTTTTCCCAGTTTCTAGAGTTCTCCCTTATATAGTTTTCAAACCAGGTGTTTATGGGAAAAAATCGCCTCTGCCGAATTTGGTAAATTCGATGATGGAGAGACTGGTTTAAACCCTTAAAAAAATGTGCTGCACATGAGCAATTTTGATTCGATATATCAATCTGTACAATTCTGGACTAAACCAAGAAAATGGCCGTTCCAGATTTTTTTCGGTCATAAAGTGGAGGAGAAGGGTTGATTTGGGGAGGATAGCGAAGAAGGGTGATGAGACCAGAGAGTTCTGGCTAGGTAGTATCTCGACTTGTATCAGAAGTGCAGAAGCTTTCTAGTGATGGAAGCTTTTGAGAGAGCTTGCAAAGTTGCTATCTGATAGTGTTGTATTTTGCCTGACCAAGACTTGTGTGTTTTGGCAGAAATAGGTGAGACCTATTTATACAAGTGAGATTGAACGTACCCTAGCCTCATTAAGTAATAGAGTAAAGTATAGAGGAGGTGGTAACCGCAGGTGTTTATAGTGAAAACGTTTTTCACCATTACTGCCTTATTTAATTGACCGCTTTTATTCATTTTCACGCCATTCTTATTGCGAGCACAGTGTACGCTGCACGCTGTGACCGCCAAACCAAAACCCTAAGAAAGCATCTCCCAGTTTGTGTTGATGTCTCGAGAGTTGGGCGCAAGTGGCAATGCCAAAGTTGCTAGTGAAGCGTTGCGGCATGCGCGGGATGTCTTGACCGCGAGTTGTACTTTGAGTGCGGATGGCAATGCAAAAGTCGCTTGGTGGAGCATTTGGCATGTGCCAATGGCATGTGCCAATGGCATGTGCGGAATACCTTGGACGCAAGTTGCACTTTGAGTGCGAATGGAAATGCCAAAGTCCCTAGTGGAGCATGTGGCATGTACAGAATGCCTTGGAAATTAGCTAGCAGGTTGGGAATAAAAGTGGCTAGTGGTTGCGTGTTGGCATGTGCCAATTGCACGCATGGCCACTTTGGAAAAGTCGCGGGCGCTACAATGGCATAGCGGCTTTGGAATGGAAATTGTCTAGTGGTTACGTGTTGGCATGTGCCAATGGCACACACGGCCACTTTGGCCAAGTTGCGGGAGCTATAATGGTATAGCGGCTTTGGAATGGGAATTGGCTAGTGGTTACGTGTTGGCATGTGCCAATGGCACGCACGTCCACTTTGGCCAAGTTGCGGGCGCTAATTTTTGGCATGTGCCAATAGCATAGCGGCTTGGAATAGAAAGTGGCTAGCGTGCGTGTTGGTATGTGCCAATGGCACGCACGCCATCTGGGCCAAGTTGAGGGCGCTAGTTTAGCGGCTTGGTAAAAAAGTGGCTAGTGAGCGTTTTGGCATGTGCGGATGGCATGCGTGGCCAAGCTGCAAGGAAACGCTCGCGGTTTAGGGTTTTGAAACCCTAATTGGCGCCCTTCACTAAAACCAATGTAGAATTCTCATATGAACTCGGATTTTGACGGTCAACCTGTCCATCTGACGGGAAAAGAATTTCCTATACCCGAAAGCGGGAGTATTTAGGTTTTGAGGCCGCTTAAGATGTGAAAACAGACCGTAAGTAAAACTCAGGAAGAGAAAGTGGCTAGCGGTGCGTTTGGAATGTGCCAATGGCACACACTGCTATTGGGCCAAGTTGTGGGCACTAGCTGGGCATAGCGGTTTGAAAATAAGAATTGGCTAGCGGTGCATGTTGGCATGTGCCAATGACACACACGGCTATGGGGCCAAGTTGTGGGCTCTACCTTGGCATAGTGGCTTGAAAATAGAAATTGGCTAGCGGTGCGTGTTGGCATGTGCCGATGGCACGCACGTCCATGTTGGCCTTGGTTGCACGGTTTTCAAGCCTAGGGCGCTACTTTGGCATGTGCCAATAGCATAGCGACTTGGAAGATGGCTAGTGGTGCGTGTTGGCATGTGTCAATGGCACGCACGGCTATGTTGGCCTAGGTTGCATGGTTTGCAAGCCTAGGGCGCTACTTTGGCATGTGCCAATGGCATAGCGAATTGGAAGATGGCTAGTGGTGCGTGTTGGCGTGTGCCAATGGCACACACGTCCATGTTTGCCTAGGTTGCACGGTTTTCAAGCCTAGGGAGCTACTTTGGTATGTGCCAATGACATAGCGACTTAGTTTGGCATGGTTGCAGTATGCAGTTTGGTTTTGGCGTCGTTGCCATGGTGTGCAGTATGCGGCTTGGTTTTGGCATCGTTCCCATGGTGCACAATATGCGGCTAGGTTTTGGCGTCGTAGCCGTGGTGCGCAGTATACAGCTTGGTTTTGGCGTCGTTGTCGTGGTGCGCAGTATGCGGCTTGGTTTTGGCGTCGTTGCCATGGTGCGCAGTATGCGGCTTAGTTTTGGAATTAGGGATCTGTGTCAAAAACCCTAATCCGGTATTTTGAAAAAATACCCCTATTAATTATTTACACCTGAATTAAATGCTCTCAGTTAAGGTGTTGCGGGAAACATTAGTTCATGGGGTTTTACGATTTTACCCCTTGTCTAAAATCCACCATCAACACCAGGGTTTGCAATCAATGTTACCTTGGTAACAAAGCTTAGCAAAACTAGTATCACACAGAATGTGTGGGGATTAGGTTTCCAGTTGCTAGAGTTCTCCCTTATATAATCTTTCAAATCAGGGTTTGCAATCAATGTTAGCTTGGTAACAAAGCATTCAATATTTATTGTTTGATGAAAACCTGATTAGACTCAAGCTAATATCTTTCAACCGTTAGATCGAACTTAGCTTGTTACACAAAAATGAAAAGTGACTTCATTTAGATATGCGTAACCGTACCTAAACGTGTACACCATGTTGGCTCAACAATAGTTAACCGAAGTTAGCCATATGAACACTTTCATATAAATCTTGTTCATCTTAACACAACTAGTTCAAATCAAACTAGTTCTAGAGTTGTTCAATTGTTTATATTCACATAGAAGTATACAAGACACAATTAAAGAAAAATCAATTTTGATTCACTCGAATAAATTTATGAACATTATAGCCATAGTTTTCAAAAGTCTGCATTCCTTATTATATAAGTATATTAGTTCATGAACAAGCCGATTTTAGAACATAACCTACTCAAGTATGCAAATGGGTACGCATACCTAAGTGGCCGACTAAGTTTGGGTTTGCCAGTATGCGAATGGGTACGTATACCTTCCAAACTCAGTTGAATTTCCTGACATGAACTTTACGCCAGTACGCATACGGGTATGCATACTAAGTTCCCGGAATTTCATTAAACCAACCTGTACGCATACAGATATGCATATTATGGTTCCCGGACTCGGAATAACTTGCAACAGTTAGCATATCAGTACGCATACTGTGCTATATCCAATCATGGTGAATAGTTTTAAACTCCCATTTCAATCATTGAAATATTCTTGGAAGATGACAATAGCTGTCTTACACAAACTATTATAGCTTCAAAGCAATTTTCAGGTGATCGAATGATCAATACGAAACTTTCCGAGTCTACATCAAATGACTGTCTCACACAAATCATGTAAGATGTTACTAGGCGATTTTCACATGATCATATTTTGACTTTCGTCAAGAATATAAGATGTACTTGGTTAAATCGAAAGCTTACCAACACATATTTCGAGAAATATGTAAGCGAGTTAAACTCAGATTGAAATATCAAATGTGTATAATCAAAGTCTATATAGTTATACGACTTTTGTCTCAAATAGAAGATAGAGTAGATACACTTTTAACTGATATATGAGTTCAAGTCTTCACATACCTTTTGTTGATGAAGTTCCACAAGCTCCCCTTAATAGTTCTTTATCTTCAATCAATGAACGTCGTGAAGTCTAATGCCTAACTACACTTTTTATCCTAATCTGAGACTTAGCTATAAGTATACTAAAAATCAAGACTTATAGTTTTGGCAACTAAACTTGAGAACAAGCTTGAGATAGCAGCGCTTGCGAATTCGACCGAGCAATGCTCTAACAATAATATAGAAATTATAATGTAGGAAAGTAAAGTAAATGACATAAAAAGATTTTGTTAACATGGAAATCGAAAATGCAGAAAAACCCAGGGACCTACTCCAGTTTTGAATACTCTCATAATTAAGCCGCTATACAAAATCTAATAACAAATTCACATAGTTGAGACAATGCAGACTACCCCTAGCTACTTAGTTCCCTCAGCAAAGGAAGAATAAGTTTGGTAACCAATCTAATACAAAATCTAGAGTCACACACGTGAATAACAAGTCCTTTGGATTGTATTCCAAATAACAAAGAAAGAATCTGTTTGGTAACCACTCTAATCAATCTTGATACAAGATATAGATGAGTCGTTGAAAAAGGCACTTATGTTTAATCTAATAAACTCCTTTTTCTGGTTAGATCAATCTAACTATAACTACCGAAATAGTCAAGTATAGATTCACACTCAATCAATATAGATCTCAAAAAGAAATATAGAGAATACCGATCTCACGAAACTAACTATCAAAGATAAATTGATTCTAGTTGGATCCCAGCCGATCAAGGTTTGTGTACAATACCACTTGAATATCTTGTGATCAATCACGCACAGAACGGAGTCTATTAACAATGAATTATCACAAGATGTCTTTAAATATACCAATAGTTCTAAAGATCCCGTCGATACTTTGATATAGTCTGAGTGAATCTTATATCAGAAGAGAAGATTCTCAAGCATAAACAAACTAGGTGCAATCAAAGTTTCAACAACCGTTAGTCAATAAAAAAAAATCGAAAACTAATAACACTGCAATTATATAGTTTCCCACCAATGGTACTCGTAGAGCTTCTTGATCCCATAAAAGTCTTTAAACAAGCGGTTGTAAGAGATTTCAAATAATTAGGATACTTTTCTCTCTGATTAGACGGCTCCACCAAAAAAAAATAAGAAATGAAGTTTTCCTAGCTCTTAGGATAGTTTGCTAGAAATCCAAACTTAGGTATTTATATACCAAGGATGATTGGACACCAAGGAATTCCCACAACCGAAATTATTCTCAAGATATACAATGAATGCCAAAATTCGGTTTTCTTAATTCCAATAAATGTTGGTCCAATATAAAATTTAGGTTTTCTTAATTCCAATATTTTCCGAAATCTCTCAATATAAAATTTCTGATTAGTAAATGCATATCATGGTTTGGAATCAATGTTACCTTGCCAACAAAGCATTCAATATTCACCGTTAGATGAAAACCTGATTAGACTCAAGCTAATATCTTTCAACCGTTAGATCGAACTTAGATAGTTACACAAAAATGAAAAGTGACTTCATTTAGATATGGGTAACCGTACCTAAACATGTACACCTTGTTGGATCAACAATAGTTAACCGAAGTTATCCATATGAACACTTTCATATCAACCTTGTTCATCTTAACACAACTAGTTCAAATGACTCAAATGAAACTAGTTCTAAAGTTGTTCAATTGTTTATATTCTCATTGAAGCATACAATACACAATTGAAGCAAAATCGATTTTGATTCACTCGAATCAATTCATGAACATTATATCCACGGTTTGAAAAAGATTCCATTCCTTATTATATAAATATATTAGTTCATGAACAAACTGATTTTAGAACATAACCTACTCAAGTATGCAAACGGGTACGCATACCTAAGTGGCCGGACTAAGTTTGGGTTTGCAGTATGCGAATGGATACGCATACCTTCCAAACTCTGTTGAATTTCCGGACATGAACTTTACGCCAGTACGCATACGGGTATGCATACTAAGTTCCCGGACTTTCATTAAACCAACCAGTACGCATACGGGTATGCTATATCCAATCATGGTTAATGGTTCTAAACTCCCATCTCAATCATTGAAACATTCTTGGAAAACGGCAATAGCTGTCTCATACAAACTATTAGCTTCAAAGCAATTTTCAAGTGATTGAATGAGCAGTACGAAACATTCTGAGTCTATATCAAATGTCTGTCTCACACAAATCATGTAAGATGTTACCAGGGGATTTTCACATAATCATCTTTTGACTTTCGTCAAGAATATAAGATGAACTTGGTTAAAGCGAAAGCTTACCAATATATATTTCGAGAAATATGTAAGCGAGTAAAACTCAGCCCGAAATATCAAATGTGTATAATCGAAGTCTATATAGCTACCCGACTTTTGTCTCAAATAAGAGATAGAGTAGATACACTTTTGAGTGATAGATGAGTTCAAGTCTTCACATACCTTTTGTTGATAAAGTTCCACAAGCTCCCCTTAGTAGTTCTTCATCTTCAATCAATGAACGTCGTGAAATCTAATGCTCAACTGTACTTTCTATCCTAATCCGAGACTTAGCTATAAACATACTAGAAATCAAGACTTATAGTTTTGGCAACTAAACTTGACAACAAGCTTGAGATAGTGATAGATACATTTTTGTGTCTGAATTGTCCTCAATGTCTCTATTGTTAGTGCTTGATTTTTGTACTTATTTTGGTGTTTTTATGTTTGTGTAGGTGTTTTTGGAGAAATACACTTGTGTGGAAAAAGTTGCTCAAAAAGTGCTATTTGGACCCCAGGAGAAAAGTACTAAAGGCACCTCACTTTGGATAAGGGGCACCTCAGTTGGGCTGCTTCTATTCACACCCCCAGTTTGGTTAGGGGGACACCCTTCTCTACCTGGTTTTGGCGGGAAAGTACATGTTTGAATATTGGTCACCTGCGGAGTTTGCTGTTTTAAATTTGGAGGAGATGTCGCGAGATTCAATCACTCCAATCAACTCATTACAGCCTGTTACACTCACACATGACTGGTAAGTCCTTCAGATTCGAAAAACATGGGATGAATACATGGATTTTCTATACAACAGGGAGTACATGTGCGATGAGATAATCACATGATTACAACATGATTTTACGTGTGCTGGTCGTGTTTGGATTGAGCTTGGTCTCTGCAGAAGCGTGGAGAAGTTAAATAAGGAAGATTCAGCAGCTGTAGACGCGTGAAAGAGCTAAAAGTGGAAGAAAATATTCCCGAGAAGATCTTATTTACTGTTGAGCAATGGCAGAATTTTGGGCAGTTATTGTCGTGATTTCTAGCCCCTGTCGAGTATAAAATAAGTTCTTGGAGGTCAGAGAAGGGTTACAGAGTGATTGGGGAGATAACAGAGCAAAAAAACGAGAGTTCTAAAATCTGCTGCTGCTGCCATTGAAGAGAGCTCGAAGAACATAAGACGCCTGGTTGCAGTCGTATTTGCTACAGTGACAGTGACACTTCTCTTATATCGTTCTTTGTAACAGTTGGTTTGTAACAAATATAATTGTTACAAATCCGGTTTTTCATTATTTCTTCCTTATTCATCATTTATAAACCATTTTTGAGCATAAATAAATTATTTGAGAGGGTTTTCAACATGATGAGCGGCTAAATTAACCGGTGACTGAGGCAAGAGAGGAAACTATTCACTCATGCTTGATTGGTAATTTATTTTATTTAATTCACTAGGATCAACATAGATAATATTGGTTTTCTTAATTAGCTGTGAATCAATTCGATGTGTTATGCTTAGAATCAATTCTTTGATAATTCATGCTTAAGGATTACAACTTAATGTTTGGACACCTTATAGATTAATAGTGAATTAATGAGAAAAATAGCTTAATAATAATTTTTGAAATATCATTATAAACCAATCAATTAGGAGGAATAGTGGAATCCGAAGCCTTGGTCTATTTTTAAATCTTGAAATCTCCTTTTGCATTAAGTTTTCTTTATCTTTAAGTTTTATAAGTCTAAAATCTATTGCTTTCACAAGTCTCAACGAACCTATTATTACTACAACATTATTGAGAATACATCAATTTTTGGCGCCGCCGACGCGGACTTGTTTTTAAGTTAGAGTTTTTAGATTTATTTTCGTTTTTTTTTTAATTTTCACTTTGTTCTATTTTACGTTTCTTTGGGTATTTATCTTTGTGCTACATGTTTGGAATTTGGAACGAAAAGAAATTAAGCCAAAGAATTTGGTGACTAAAAGACTTGGAGTCAAAGCTAAAAGCTAAAAGAAAAGGAAAAGAAAGAGAAAGAATTTTATTTTATTTTATTATTATATATTTTATTTTATTTTATTAGATTTTATTTTATTTTTATTATTCTTACATTTTTTTAGATTTTCTTTTTAGAATTGTATTATGATATCTTTTATTTTTGTAATTTCCTTTTTCTTTTGCACTTTATTTTTGGACTTTGGAATGTGGACTTTGGGACATTATTCTTTTATTTTTAAACCCTACGGAAGGGTAGTATTAATTATAAACTATTTGCAAAGAAGGACGGCGATTACAATATCGCCTCGGCCCCTCGGGTTCGTACATGACATAGGAGTCGTGGCCCGAGTCGACTATAACAGTTCTTCACCCGTCTGGTATGGGAGGTAAGTTTGTCGAAACACTCGCGAATCCCCTGTCAGTGGGTTACTGTATTCCTTCGTTTGCATATATGTCGAGGAACTTAATACGGCTGATTTCATTTCCTAGTAAAGGGCAAGGCCTGGCCATACAAGATAAGGGTTCGAATTTCATCATCGTTCTCTTCTTGCCCGCCTTAGGAAAACGATATCGAACGCAAACCCAAGCTTAAAATACTGACTAGAACGAGACCGATAGGGTAACGAGCTTAATAGGAAAGTCATTCGAAAAATATTGGTTACTCTTTTAAGCACACTTCGAAGTTCATGATGGTTTCTGCAAGTTGAATACGCCACCTTGTAATGCCGGTGAGGCCTTGGGTATCAAAGCTTCACTAATCTTCCCTCGTCTCTATTTAACTTAGGGGTTTTCTTTAATTCTAACGAATTCCATTTCGAAGGATTAGAAGCTTGTCTAGAAACAATCTAAGTGGAGCCATCATGCTTTTTGTTTGCTAGAAATCGATAGGTTTGCTGTGGTGGAGTCAGCCTTGTTTGTATTTGCATAGAACTTCCCTTCCTTTTAGGACTTTTCTTTTTATTTTGTTTTTTCTAGTGTATGCCCGAGGTCATTAGAGAACGGGCTTGGAAAAGAAACACTTTAGGTCATTTGATTAGTGACAAACCTAGTAGTTTTTCTTGTGAAGGCGGGGAGCTCGAAGACTCTTCTTTTGAGAGCACTGTCTTTGGAAATTTCAGCTTTAAAAACTTGACAATTTGTAAAAAAAAGTACTCCTGATCCTTTGGTAGTGCCAGAAATGGCAACTTTGAAAGCTTTGTTGAACCCAACTAGGACCTCTCGTCCGTCATGTATCAAGTTAGCTGAAACTGAGGCAAATTATGAACTGAAACCTGAGACCCTACAGATGCTCCCAATCTTTTTAGGGAAAGAAAGTGAAAACCCCTATTTTCATATTAGGGAATTTGAGGAAGTTTGTAGTACTCTGAAAATTAAAAACCTAGATGATGTTGCGTTGAAACTTAGGTTATTCCCATTTTCCCTAAGAGATAAAGCCAAATCGTGGATATATAGTTTGCATTCTGAGTTAATTGAAACCTATGACCAACTTACAACTGCCTTTTTATAGAAGTTTTTCCCTAGGCATAAAATATCGTCTATTAGGACGCAAATCTGTACTTTTTTCTCAACAAGAGGGATAATCTTTATATAGGTATTTGGAAAGGTTCAATGACTTAATAGCTCAATGTCCTCATCATGGTTTAGAAAAGTTTAGGCTAGTTCAGATCCTCTACGAGGGTTTAGATTATTCGACAACAACTATGGTTGAGTCCTTATGAAAAACTTTTGATGAGGCAATAACATTTTTGAATGAAATCGCCGATAAGACCCAACAATGGGAAAATAGTAAGGAACTCCCAAAACCAATTATTCTAAGTAGAGGAAATTTCAATAGGGTAGAAGGATCTTATGAGTCTGATGCTAAAATAGCAGCTATATCCAAAAGGTTAGAAGCCTTAGAATTAGGTCATTCTAGTGGTAATAGAATATAGCCTTTTTGGGAAGGCCATACTGTTGAAGAGCAAGCCAATGCTCTTTATAATAATACTAGATTTGAAAATCGTCAGAAGTTTGTCCCTTATTCGGAAACCTATAATCCTGGATGGAGAAACCATCCAAACCTTTCTTTGTCTAAGGGCCAGAATCAAGGTCAGTCTAGTAACTCCCAGGTTCCCCCAGGTTTTGGGTATATGAAAAATCCTTCAACTCAGACACAGTTTCAGAACCCTTCGGATAAAAAGATTATGAGTTTAGAAGAGTCTCTTGTTTTGTTAACTCGTAACACTGTACAGTTTCAGCAATCAGTTGTTCAAGGTTTAGAAGAAAATAAGAGAATAGGTCGGGCTAACTCTCAGGATATTTCCGAGCTGAAAACCCAGGTTAGTCAGATAAATGAATCTTTGAGAGAAAGAGGTAAGTTTCTTAGTCAAACTCAACCCAACCCTAGAGGAATTAATGAAATAGGTGAAAGACCATCCGATCATGTGAATGCTATTAAAACCCTTAGAAGTGGTAGAGTCATATGCAATAAGGTTGCCATGCCTGATAGTGAACATGTTGTGGTTCACCCTTCTGAACCAGAAACCAAAGAGACTTATAGAGTCTCTAAAGAGACCGATGAGGTTCCTGATATGCCTGACTTTGTTCCTAGAGCCCTATTCCCACAGTTGCTAGTTCCAACTAAGAGGGAGTCCACCTTTAATGATATATTGGAGGTTTTTAAGCAGGTTACTATCAACCTCCCATTGTTAGATGCGATTAATCATATTCCCGATTATGCAAAATTTCTTAAGGATATGTGTACGCGAAAGCGAAAACTTAGTGTCCAGAAGAAATCCTTCCTAGCTAGTCATGTGAGTTCAATTATTCAGAATACCACTACTCCTAGGTATAAAGACCCATGGTCCCCTACTATTTCTTGCACAATAGGTAAATACCGTGTTGAAAAAGCATTGCTTGACTTAGGAGCCTGTGTGAATTTCCTCCCATACCATGTGTACCTTAAGCTAGGACTTGGTGAGATGAAACCTACCCAGATGACACTCCAGTTAGCTGATAGGTCCGTTAAAATTCCTTGTGGTGTTATCTAGGATGTTCTTATAGAGGTCGACAAGTTTATATATCTATTGGATTTTGTTATCCTAGATACCCAACCTGTCCCTGACCCAGAGAACCAAATACCAGTGATTTTAGGTCACCCGTTTTTAGCTACATACAATGCGATCATTAACTGTCGAAATGGTATTATGAATTTGTCTTTTGGTAATATGACTATTGAGCTGAACATTTTTAATATTAGTAAGCTATCCTCTGAATTATATGACTCGAGCATAGAAGAGGTGAACATGATAGGAACATTAGTCGAGGAGTCATTACCAAACACTTTGTTAGAAGATCTATTAGAGAAATGCCAAGCTCACTTTGGGATTGATTTTGATGATGATGATGATGTGATTAATGAGGTGAATTCTTTGTTAGATTCAACCCCTTTAATAGACACTAGCAATGTCTGGAAACTTAAGTTCGAACCTCTACCCGTTTCTAAGTCTACCCTAGTTCTTTCGTTAGAAAAGCCTCCTAAGTTAGACCTTAAACCATTACCAGATACCCTGAAGTGTGTGTTTTTAGGACCATCTGAAACTTTACCTGTGATTATATCATCCGACTTGGATAATGATCAGGAAAGTAGGCTAGTGACCGTCCTTCAGAATAACAAGGAAGCTTTAGGGTGGACCATAGCAGACATTAAGGGTAAAGGTCCTACTAATTGTATGCATCATATCTATTTAGAGTGTGATACCAAACCTTCTAGGGAGATCCAACGTCGATTGAAACCTAATATGAAAGAAGTAGTTCAAACCAGGGTTCTTAAGCTGTTAGATGCAGGCATTATCTACTCCATTTCAGACAGTAAGTGGGTCAGCCCTGTTTAGGTTGTTCCCAAGAAATCTGGTATTACTGTAGTCCAGAATGATAACAATGAGCTAATCCCAACCCGGGTGACCATGGGTTGCCGTGTCTGTATTGACTATAGGAAATTGAACAAGGTCACTAGGAAAGACCACTTTCCCCTTCCCTTCATCGACCAAATTCTAGAGAGATTAGCTAGACATAGCCATTATTGCTTTTTATATGGATATTGTGGTTATAATCAGTTTTTTATTGCCCCAGAAGACCAAGAGAAAACCACTTTTACCTGTCTCTTTAGTACATTTGCGTATAGACGCATGCATTTCGGGCTATGTAATGCCCCTGAGACCTTTCAACGTTTTATGCTGAGCATATTTTTTGTCATGGTAGAATGGTTCTTAAAGGTCTTTATGGATTATTTTTCAGTGTTTGGTTCATCTTTTGATGAGTGCTTGCATCATTTGTCATTAGTTTTGACTAGGTGTAAGGAAAAAAATTTAATGCTTAATTGGGAGAAATGTCACTTCATGGTTCATTCAGGAATTGTTCTAGGGCATATCGTATCTTCGAAGGGTATAGAGTTAGATAGAGCCAAAGTTGACCTTATTAAAACTTTACAAGTCCCAAAAACCGTAAGAGATATTAGGTCATTCTTAGGGCATGCTGGTTTTTATCGTCGATTCATTAAGGATTTTAGCTTGATTTCTATACCTCTTTCCAATTTTCTTGCAAAAGATGTTAATTTTGTATTTGATGATGCTTGTTTAGAGGCTTTTGAGAAGCTTAAGACCTTACTCACTACCGTCCCCATAGTCCAGGCACCCAACGGAACCTACCATTTGATATCATGTGTGATGCTTCAGATTATGCTATTGGTGTTGTACTAAGTCAGCGATAAAATAATTTACTTCATGTGATTTACTATGCTAGCAGAACTCTGAATGATGCCCAGTTGAACTATACCACTATGGAGGAGGAACTATTATCTATTGTGTTTGCCTTAGACAAGTTTAGATACTACCCCTTAGGTTCTAATTAAGATCGTAATCTATACTGATCATTCTGCTTTGAAATACCTTTTGTCTAAGAAGGATACCAAACCTAGATTGATTAGATGGATCCTTTTATTACAAGAATTTCGTCCAGACATTAGAGACAAAATGGGTGCAGAAAATATAGTAGCAGACCACTTGTCTAGGCTAGTTGTTAGTTCCCCTAATGATTCCCTTCTTATAAGGGATAGATTTCCTGATGAACAATTGTTCTCTGTTTCCCAATCACCTTGGTATGCAAATATAGTGAATTATCTTGTTACTGGTCGAATGCCCCAACATTGGGGTAAACAAGATCGTTCTAGGTTTTTAGCCGAGGTTAAGCACTTCTTTTGGGATGATCCTTATTTATTTAAGTATTGTCCAGACCAGATTATTAGGAGATGTATACCTGAGAGTGACCAGTCTAGTATTATTTCCTTTTGTCATGATCATGCTTATGGGTGTCAATTTAGTGCTAAGAAGACTGCTGCTAAGATATTACAGTGTGGATTCTATTGGCCTTCGTTGTTTAAAGACTCCCATAGTTATTGTGTTACTTGTGAACGTTGCCAGAAATTAGGAACCATTTCCCGTAGGAACATGATGCCCTTGAACCCGATTCTAATTGTTGAGGTCTTTGATGTGTGGGGTATTGACTTTATGGGTCCGTTTCCTAATACTTTTGGTAACCTATACATCATTGTCGATGTAGACTATGTCTCTAAGTGGATTGAGGCAGTTGCGAGTAAAACCAATGACCATAGGGTTTTGATTGAGTTCTTGAAAAATAATATACTTACACGTTTTGGTACACCGTGATCTATAATTAGTGATGGAGGATCGCACTTTTGTAATGGACCTTTTAGGCTTCTGATGAAGAAATATAGTATTACACATAAGGTAGCTACCCCGTATCATCTGCATACTAGTGTCCAGGTAGAGGTTATTAATAGGGATATAAAATGTATATTAGAGAAAACAGTTAATCTTAATCGGAAAGACTGGTCGTCTAGGCTCACTGATGCCTTATGGGATTACCGTACTGCGTTTAAGACCCCCATTGGAACGTCGCCTTATCATCTTGTGTATGGCAAGGCATGTCATTTACCTATTGAGTTAGAACATAGAGATTATTGAGCTGTTAAGCAGCTAAATTATTCACTTGACAAGGCAGGAGCCCATAGGAATCTCCATCTCAATGAGTTGGAGGAGATTCGTAGAGATGCGTACGATAGTGCTAAGGAGTATAAGAACAAAATAAAACTTGTGGATCATAGAAATATTTTAAGAAAGTCATTTTCTCCAGGTCAAAAAGTTCTTCTGTATGATACCCGCTTGCATCTTTTCCCTGGGAAGTTACATTCTCAGTGGATGGGTCCTTTTTATTTTTCGCAATGTCTTTCCTCATGGAGCTGTTGAGATCGAGACACCGTATGGAAGTAGTTCTTTGAAGTTTAATGGTCAGAGATTGAAACCATTTTTAGAACCCTTTCCTACAGGTGATGTTGAGGAGATCCCTCTGGAGGACCCTATTTACCCTTGATTGACCACCGATGCGATTGTTTGTTATATATTAGTTTTTGATTTCTCTCTTCACCCAGGTACTATCTTTCCAACTTCTCTCTTTACTGATTCCTCGTGTTACTGTACTTTTTGGTATTGCTCTTCCATTAGAAACATTGAGGACAATTTTAGATTTAAGTTTGGGGGTGGGGAAGAAACTTTTTGTTAGCTTTTAGATGCAATAAATAAACTCCATAGCCTAGAAATTTTGTTTATTAAGGTTGGCACTAACCAATCTAAGTGGATGGAAGCATCTTAGTTATAGGAGTTGAGGAACCAATCTGACTAGATGGAAACATCTATAGAGTCTATTCATAAAAGCACAGAGCTCAGGTGTTAGAAAATAAAACATGGTAGTTTCGCCATATCTCGTTGAATTCTTTTCACTTTTGTTTTTATTTATTTTTTTAAATATGTTTCTAAGTGATTTGGTGGGGCCCACGAATCAAGTTGTTACTATTGCTAGGTGAAATAGAGTGATTGAGATACCACAAAAAATAAAAATTTGAGACCAGACCATCAGACCAACTGGAATAAATTCAATAAAGTCGACCACTAGTGCCCTTGTATATGCCAGTTGTGTTGACCTAGAGTTAGGATTATCGACCGCTGGTTCCATTGTATATGCCAGTTGTGTTGATATTAGTCAGACCAGTATCTCAGTCCATTAGGATAGGTTCACCTTGGCAGAGGCCTTTAGACAGATATGGGAAACACCGTTCACCTTAGTCAACATCAAAACCATCTACGTTTTTCTCTACATCCACCTTCTTAATCTTTCCATGTGATTGGTCGACTCCTGTTATGATGTCCAAAAACTATATGAGTAGAGCTTTGTCACTTATACATGAATTTTAGTATTCTTGAGTGCAAACTCATGTACAACAATTGGAATTTCGCATCAGGGTACTTCCTCCTTTAGTCAATGATTGTATGCCAACCAAGGAGATTCTTTAGTGCCTTTCAGGGTTCTGCGTAGATAGCTAGGGTCTGGAGTAAAGTTTTTGTGGGTACACCTCTGGTAAACCCCCCCGAGATTAACTCGGTCACTGGGGCCACCTAGTGAGTTAGAATTTTATTTTCTAGATTAGTTTTGCTCGAGGACTAGCAAATAATAAGTTTGGGGGTATTTGATACACATTTTTGTGTCTGAATTGTCCTCAATGTCTCTATCGTTAGTGCTTGATTTTTGTACTTATTTTGGTGTTTTTATGTTTGTGTAGGTGTTTTTGGAGAAATACACTTGTGTGGAAAAAGTTGCTCAAAAAGTGCTATTTGGACCCCCGGAGAAAAGTACTAAAGGCACCCTCACTTTGGATAAGGGGCACCTTAGTTGGGCATCTGCTATTCACACCCCCGGTTTGGTTTGGGGGACACCCTTCTCTACCTGGTTTTGGCGGGAAAGTGCAGGTTTGAATATTGGTCACCTGCGGAGTTTGTCGCTTTGAATTTGGAGGATCTGTGGCGAGATTCAATCACTCCAATCAGCTCATTACAGCCTGTTACACTCACACATGACTGATAAGTCCTTCAGATTCGAAAAACATGGGATGAATACATGGATTTTCTACACAACAGGGAGTACGTGTGCGGTGAGATAATCCCGGGATTACATCGTGATTTTACGTGTGCTGGTCGTGTTTGGATTGAGCTTGGCCTCTGCAGAAGCGTTGAGAAGTTAAATAAAGAAGATTCAGCAGTTGTAGACGCGTGAAAGAGCTAAAAGTGGAAGAAAATATTACTGAGAAGATCTTATTTACTGTCAAGCAATGGCAGAATTTTAGGCAGTTATTGTCGTGATTTCTTGCCCCTGTCGAGTATAAAAGAAGTGCTTGGAGGTCAGAGAAGGGTTGCTGAGTGATTTGGGAGATAATCTGCTGCCGCTGCCATAGAAGAGAGCTCGAAGAACATAAGATGCCTGGTTGCAGTCGTATTTGCTACAGTGATAGTGACACTTCTCTTATATCGTTCTTTGTAACTGTTGGTTTGTAACAAATATAATTGTTACAAATCTGGTTTTTCATTATTTATTCCTTATTCATCATTTGTAAACCATTTTTGAGCATAAATAAATTCTTTGAGAGGGTTTTCAACATGATGAGCGGCTAAATTAACCTAATGATCGAGGAAACGAAGGAAACTATTCACTCATACTTGATTGGTAATTTCTTTTACAATTTCTTTAATTATTTATTTTATCTAATTCACTGGGATCAACATAAAGATAAAATTGATTTTCTTAATTAGTTGTGAATCAATTCTTTGATAATTCATGCTTAGGGATTAGAACTTAATGTTTGAACACCTTATAGATTAATATTGAATTAATGAGAAAAAGAGTTTAATAATAATTTTTGAAATATCATTATAAACCAATCAATTAGGAGGAATAGTGGAATCCAGAGCCTTTGTCTATTTTTAAATCTTGAAATCACCTTTTGCATCAAGTTTTATAAGTCTAAAATCTATTGCTTTCACAAGTCTCAACGAACCTATTATTACTACAACATTATTGAGAATACATCAGATAGTAACGCTTGCGAGTTCGACCGAGCAGTGATCTAACAATCTCCCCCTTTGTCAATTTTAGTGACAAAACTATCAATACATATAGATTACAAAGTAAATAAACTTTGTAGCTTCTCATCCAAATGCTTGATCTCCTTGGTTCTTCAACATTACTCAAAATCTTCGTAACTTCCAAGTACTCCAGTGATTCTGAACGTGTTCAACTCAACATCATAGTTGTTGAAGATCTGTAGCTATAACAATGAGAAAACGGTAGCTCTCAATCATTATTATACAGTGTCATAATATTATTAAACAGTATTAAAGTCCAATTGTATCACAACTTTGACAACAATACTACGATGATATGTATCACTCCCCCTTAGTCAATACTTCATCTCATATGAAAACCACTCCCCTTACATAATGATCCGTAAACCATATGTATTTTTAGTGTGAACTAAACATTAATTCTCCCCCTTTTTGTCAATATAAATTGGCAAAGGTACGTAAACTAGTGGGATCATAATAAAATTCTCATAGAGATTATTTATGACTAAAAGAAAACATATCAACTTTGTTTTGCTGATTTCACATAGTCAAAACTTAGTGTGTTTAGCAAGGAGTTTATAAATATACAAGAAAACTCCTACAATATTCCACAACCGCACTCCCCAAAAAGATTTAGCAACTAAGCACAAGTTCAATTAAGAACTCTCCCCCATAAAATGTCATTCCCGAAAGAACAACAAGAGCGACCTTACTTTTACAAGAAAATAAGGATTTCTTTGGACATTAACAAATTACATGAAACATGAAATTGTATCCAGAAAAACGATCAATTAAATTAACCACAAGAGAACCTATGATTAATTTAATCAGAAATTCTCACATAAGAGAACTTATGGAGCCGCATAGTACTTTCACATAGAAAAGGATTAGGAAAAGATAAATATTGCGGAATATTCAAAGATTCATTCTATTTTCATCAATTTTTGCATAATGATATCATAGACTTAATCTTTGTTATCAAAAGTTCATTCATTTTTCCATCAATATTTGTATAAAGACATAATAGACTTTACTTTTGACATATATGGGATAATCATAGTTCACGGACGTAAACACACATATCCCATAAAAATATTTTTGCAATATAAAAAACCAATAAAGATTAATACTGCAAAATCAATCTTTGCTCTCAGAAGGTAGAATCAATCTTTTTCGCACGGATTTACACAAAAAATGTCTACCAAAGGTGTATAAAAATATTGTTTTTGACAAAAAGAAAATACAAAGTTATTAACGACCATGCTTTGAAGTTCACAAAAGAGAATTATGAACATTCAAGAATTCCAGAGTAACGCGTACTACTGCCCATTCTTGAACTTTCTTCTTTGTGATTCACCAATAACATTCTTTTAAAAGTTACAAATAAGTTTAGAAGATAGGTACTCCAAGAATTCAAGTGCCCAAGTTCAAAAGAAGTGAAACAAGTGCGACAAAATGGAGCACAACACTCAAAAACAAGAGACGAGACAAAGACCAATATTAACTCATCCAAATTCAAGAATTATCATCTCCATTTTGAATAGAATTCATAGAGAAAGAGAGTGCAAAAAGAATGAGGTCATTCCGAGTATGTACGAAGAAGTTATGGCTAAAACAATTTTACCGAATATCGACATCTACATGACAGTATGCATACCGGTTTGCAAACGAATTTTCGTGACCTGGAGCAGTATGCAAACGGGTTTTCAAACTAAAATCCTTGGATTTTTATTTTAAATGATGGTATACATACCTGGTATGTGTACCATGAATTCCAAACATCCCGAACTACTATTTTCAAACCTAAACATTTAAGAACCTTAAACACAAATCAAGTTAGGTAGAAATGAATGATAAGCAAGGTACATGGATCATTATAAGTACTCTAAGCAAATGATAAAAAAATATAATCTTGCTCAAGTTTATAGACATACCTTTTAGAAGGATCTTGTCGTGAATCCTACGGCTTTTCCAAATATTCAATATCATACCTAACACAAGGTGTGCGCCCCAATTACCATGCTTCCCTCACCGTATACTTAACAGGGCATTCCTTAGTGAGGATGCACTTACAACACAATCAAGTTGTGTTGAGGTGAACAATGTCTTGCCCACCATAGGTGACTGAAACAAACTTTTCCGTAACTATGGATTTTTCACCATCTATAGTTTTTGGCTTATTCTAAAAGAGATCACTTTTAGAACCTTTCACATCCAAATCCATTTTTCCAAAGAACTTTTAAGTTCCAACGTCATGGATACTTCCATCTCCATAGTCATGGAATTTTCTGGGAGATCATTCCTTTTCACACTCAAAGTATCATTGGATTTCTTTGGTACCCACTTCTGAGTGCGTTTAGGAACATTATGAACCTTCTTCTCATTACTCTCTTCTAGAATTCTCGGAAGAGAATTGGATTGACGGTTCTTTTGCAAGTTAGTCTTTCTACAATTAGGATCATCAGATTTTATCTTCGTCTTTACAAAGTTATCCTTTTGATAACCGTTACGATTGTGAAAAGGATTCGTATAACGTATATAAGCAAATCTTGGTTTATTACAACACTGATTCCTTTGCCTAAAGGTTGGACAGTTACAACCTGTAACATTAAGGGGATTAGTCTTAACATATGATCTTTTCAAAATTTCTTGTGATGCCCAAACAAGAACATCATGAAGTTTCTCATTCCTTATATAGAAATGACATCTCCTTTCCAAGTGACCTTTATTCACGTAATAGTGGCAAACATAAGTAATGTTCTTACCACAATCCGTGTGTGCTGACTTTAGGGGTTGATATACTTTGCTCTTTCGAACCTTAACTGCCGGTGAAGGTATTTCACTTTTGCCATCAGTGGAAGCCTTTTGACGAGAAGAATCACTAGCCTTGACAAATTTTACCTCTTTGCTAATACTTGGAAAATCTATTCCCTTATAGCCCAATCCTCGTGTATCACGATGATTTTTACTTTCTCCTAGCATAGTTGTTAATTTTCTTGAACTAGTGTTGAATTTTTTCAAGTCATCTTCCAACATCTTGATTTTATCAAGAGCAGCCGCTAAATCATCCTCAAGGCATTTTTCTCGAGCGAGATAAGTGCTTTCTCTGTCATCAAAACTAATTTGTTGAGAGTTAATCCTTGCTTCAGATACTGCAAGTTTTACTTCCAACAAAAAGTACTTTTGATAAAGATTATCACATTCAAGTGACTTCATACGTAGTTTTTCCTCAGAATCCTTGAGGATCGATTCGTTGAATGATTCGCAACATAAATACATGTGTAGGACCTTCTCAGTTTCTGGTTTGTGCGACAGAGATTAGTCAGAAAAGGTGTGACATGAGAAGTTTTCATCTTCTTATTTTCCACCGAATACAATAACTTAACATACTCTGAGTCTTCCTCATCAACATCTCTATCTATATCTGAGTCATATTCGTCAGAAAGTTCATCCAACTGTTCTTCTAAGTGTGTTTCCCAGATATCAACAGTTTCTACATCACGAGGATGTTTAGATATTGACCTAGATGTGACAGTTCTCTTAGGTGAATTTAAGCTTTAAAAAATATTTGGTAATTTTTGAACTGGTACATTATTAGAGATAGACTCTTCCATAAAAATCAGATTGCTACAAACACAGACTTATGAGGTCTTAAACGTGTTTTCCTTCTCTGATACCAATTAAAAAAGTGGGGGTCTAACAACCACACCCAATATTTCGTTTAGGAAATATGTATGGACTAAATCCAATATAATTCCAAGAGAATCAACTAGACAGTCAGAGTCCATTATGTGAAACAAATTGAACGGTACTAAAGCAACAACCAAAGGTTGGATTATCTAATTTATTGAACTACGCACAACCTGCGATATTTCAATTATATAGAAACTATAATGCGGAAAAGAAATAACCCAGACACTAGAAATTTAGTTAATGAGAAAACCAAAAATGCAGAAAAACCCCGGGACCTAGTCTAGATTTGAACACCACACTGTATTAAGCCGCTACAGACACTAGCCTACTCCAAGTTAACTTCAGACTGAATGTAGTTGATCCCTAACCAATCTCACACTGATCAAGGTACAGTCGCGTTCCTTACGACTCTGAATCCCAGCAGGACTCTGCACACTTGATTCCCTTAGATGATCTCACCCACAACTAAGAGTTGATATGACCCAAAGGTGAAGACTTGATAAACCAAACTGTCTTATACAAAAAAGTCTATTGAATAGATAAATCCGTCTCCCACAGAAATACCTAGAAGTTTTGTTATGTCTTTTGATAAATCAAGGTGAACAGGAACCAATTGATACACCGAACTTATATTCCCAAAGAACAGCCTAGTAATATCAATCACCTCACAATAATCTTAATCGTATGGTAGCGAAACAAGATATTGTGGAATCACAAACGATGAGACGAAGATGTTTGTGATTACTTTTTATCTTGCCTATCAGAAATTAAATCTCGAGCAAATATTAGAGAAGATAGTACTCAATCACGATAGAAAACAACAAGATCAAAACATGCAACTACAAAAAAATAGCGGGGTCTGGCTTCACAATCCCAACGAAGTCTTCAAGTCATTTATCTACAGGGTTTTGGAAAAAACCTAAGGTTGAAGTAGAATGAACTTTAGTCGTAACTAGTATCACACATGAGGTGTGGGAATCAGGTTTCCCAGTTTCTAGAGTTCTCCCTTATATAGTTTTCAAACCAGGTGTTTATGGGAGAAAATCGCCTCTGCCTAATTTGGTAAATTCGATGATGGAGAGACTGGTTTAAACCCTTAAACAAATGTGCTGCACGTGAGCACTTTTGATTCGATATATCAATCTGTACAATTCTGGCCTTAACCAAGAAAATGACCTTTCCAGATTTGCTTCGGTCACAAAGTGGAGGAGAAGGGTTGATTTGGGGAGGATAGCGAAGAAGGGTGATGAGACCAGAGAGTTCTGGATAGGTAGTATCTCGACTTGTATCAGAAGTATAGAAGCTTACAGAAGCTTGCTAGTGATGGAAGCTTTTGAGAGAGCTTGCAAAGTTTTTATCTGATAGTGTTGTATTTTGCCTGACCAAGACTTGTGTGTTTTGGCAGAAATAGGTGAGACCTATTTATACAAGTGAGATTGAACGTACCCTAGCCTCATTAAGTAATAGAGTAAAGTCTAGAGGAGGTGGTAACCGCAGGTGTTTATAGTGAAAACGTTTTTCACCATTACTGCCTTATTTAATTGACCGCTTTTATTCATTTTCACGCCATTCTTATTGCGAGCACAGTGTACGCTGCACGCTGTGACCGCCAAACCAAAACCCCAAGAAAGCATCTCCCAGTTTGTGTTGATGTCTCGAGAGTTGGGCGCAAGTGGCAATGCCAAAGTTGCTAGTGAAGCGTTGCGGCATGTGCGGGATGTCTTGACCGCGAGTTGTACTTTGAGTGCGGATGGCAATGCCAAAGTCGCTTGGTGGAGCATTTGGCATGTGCCAATGGCATGTGCGGAATACCTTGGATGCAAGTTGCACTTTGAGTGCGAATGGAAATGCCAAAGTCGCTAGTGGAGCATGTGGCATGTACGGAATGCCTTGGAAAATAGCTAGCAGGTTGAGAATAAAAGTGGCTAGTGGTTGCGTGTTGGCATGTGCCAATGGCACGCATGGCCACTTTGGCCAAGTCGCGGGCGCTACAATGGCATAGCGGCTTTGGAATGGAAATTGGCTAGTGGTTGCGTGTTGGCATGTGCCAATGTCACGCACGGCCACTTTGGCCAAGTCGCGGGAGCTATAATGGTATAACGGCTTTGGAATGGGAATTGGCTAGTGGTTACGTGTTGGCATGTGCCAATGGCACGCACGGCCACTTTGGCCAAGTTGCGGGCGCTAGTTTTTGGCATGTGCCAATAGCATAGTGGCTTGTAATAGAAAGTGGCTAGCGTGCGTGTTGGCATGTGCCAATGGCACGCACACCATCTGGGCCAAGTTGAGGGCGCTAGTTTAGCGGCTTGGTAAAAAAAGTGTCTAGTGAGCGTTTTGGCATGTGCGTATGGCATGCGTGGCCAAGCAGCAAGGAAACGCTCGCGGTTTAGGGTTTTGAATCCCTAATTGGCGCCCTTCACTAAAACCAATGTAGAATTCTCAAACGAACTCGGATTTTGACGGTCAACCTGTCCATCTGACGGGAAAAGAATTTCTTATACCCGAAAGCGGGAGTATTTAGGTTTTGAGGCCGCTTAAGGTGTGAAAACAGCCCGTAAGTAAAACTCAAGAAGATAAAGTGGCTTGCGGTGCGTTTGGAATGTCCCAATGGTACACACGGCTATTGGGCCAAGTTGTGGGCACTAGCTGGGCATAGCGGTTTGAAAATAGGAATTGGCTAGCGGTGCATGTTGGCATGTGCCAATGACACACACGGCTTTGGGGCCAAGTTGTGGGCTCTACCTTGGAATAGTGGCTTGAAAATAGAAATTGGCTAGCGGTGCGTGTTGGCATGTGCCGATGGCACACACAACCATGTTGGCCTAGGTTGCACGGTTTGCAAGCCTAGGGCGATACTTTGGCATGTGCCAATAGCATAGCGACTTGGAAGATGTCTAGTGGTGCGTGTTGGCATGTGGAAATGGCACGCACGGCCATGTTGGCCTAGGTTGCATGGTTTGCAAGCCTAGGGAGCTACTTTGGCATGTGTCAATGGCATAACGACTTGGAAGATGGCTAGTGGTGCGTGTTAGCGTGTGCCAATGGCACACACGTCCATGTTTGCCTAGGTTGCACGGTTTGCATTCCTAGGGAGATACTTTGGCATGTGCCAATGACATAACGACTTAGTTTGGCATGGTTGCAGTATGCGCGCAGTTTGGTTTTGGCATCGTTGCCATGGTGTGCAGTATGTGGCTTGGTTTTGGCATCTATGCCATGGTGCGCAGTATCCGACTTGGTTTTGGCATCGTACCCGTGGTGCGCAGTATACGGCTTGTTTTTGGCGTCGTTGCCATGGTGCGCAGTATGCGGCTTGGTTTTGGCGTCGTTGCCATGGTGCGCAGTATGCGGCTTAGTTTTGGAATTAGGGTTCTGTGTCAAAAACCCTAATCCGGTATTTAGAAAAAATACCCCTATTAATTATTTACACCTGAATTAAATGCTCTCAGTTAATGTGTTGCGGGCAACATTAGGTCATGGGGTTTTACGATTTTACCCCTTGTCTAAAATCCACCATCAACACCAGGGTTTGCAATCAATGTTACCTTGGTAACAAAGCTTAGCACAACTAGTACCACACAAAATGTGTGGGGATTAGGTTTCCAGTTGCTAGAGTTCTCCCTTATAAAATCTTTCAAATCAGGGTTTGCAATCAATGTTAGCTTGGTAACAAAGCATTCAATATTTATTGTTTGATGAAAACCTGATTAGACTCAAGCTAATATCTTTCAACCGTTAGATCGAACTTAGCTTGTTACACAAAAATGAAAAGTGACTTCATTTAGATATGGGTAACCGTACCTAAACGTGTACACCATGTTGGCTCAACAATAGTTAACCGAAGTTAGCCATCTGAACACTTTCATATAAATCTTGTTCATCTTAACACAACTAGTTCAAATGAAACTAGTTCTAGAGTTGTTCAATTGTTTATATTCTCATAGAAGTATACAAGACACAATTAAAGAAAAATCGATTTTGATTCACTCGAATCAATTCATGAACATTATAGCCATAGTTTTCAAAAGTCTGCATTCCTTATTATATAAGTATATTAGTTCATGAACAAGCCGATTTTAGAACATAACCTACTCAAGTATGCAAATGGGTACGCATACCTAAGTGGCCGGACTAAGTTTGGGTTCGCCAGTATGCGAATGGGTACGCATACCTTCCAAACTCAGTTGAATTTCATGACATGAACTTTACGCCAGTACGCATACGGGTATGCATACTAAGTTCCCGGAATTTCATTAAACCAACCAGTATGCATACAGATATGCATATTATGGTTCCCGGACTCGGAATAACTTGCAACAGTTAGCATATAAGTACGCATACTGTTCTATATCCAATCATGGTGAATAGTTTTAAACTCCCATTTCAATCATTGAAATATTCTTGGAAGATGACAATAGCTGTCTTACACAAACTATTATAGCTTCAAAGCAATTTTCAGGTGATCGAATGATCAATACGAAACTTTCCGAGTCCACATCAAATGACTGTCTCACACAAATCATGTAAGATGTTACTGGGCGATTTTCACATGATCATATTTTGACTTTCGTCAAGAATATAAGATGAACTTGGTTAAAGCGAAAGATTACCAATACATATTTCGAGAAATATGTAAGCGAGTTAAACTCAGATTGAAATATCAAATGTGTATAATCAAAGTCTATATAGTTATACGACTTTTGTCTCAAATATAAGATAGAGTAGATACACTTTCAACTGATATATGAGTTCAAGTCTTCACATACCTTTTGTTGATGAAGTTCCACAAGCTCCCCTTAATAGTTATTTGTCTTCAATCAATGAACGTAGTGAAGTCTAATGCCTAACTACACTTTTTATCCTAATCTGAGACTTAGCTATAAGTAGACTAAAAATCAAGACTTATAGTTTTGGCAACTAAACTTGAGAACAAGCTTGAGATAGCAGCGCTTGCGAATTCGACCGAGCAATGCTCTAACAATAATATAGAAATTATAATGTATGAAAGTAAAGTAAATGACATAAAAAGATTTTGTTAACATGGAAATCAAAAATGCAGAAAAACCCAGGGACCTACTCCAGTTTTGAATACTCTCATAATTAAGCCGCTATACAAAATCTAATACCAAATTCGCATAGTTGAGACCAAGCAGACTACCCCTAGCTACTTAGTTCCCTCAGGAAAGGAAGAATAAGTTTGGTAACCAATCTAATACAAAATCTAGAGTCACACACGTGAATAACAAGTCCTTTGGATCGTATTCCAAACAACAAAGAAAGAATCTGTTTGGTAACCACTCTAATTAATCTTGATACAAGATATAGATGAGTCGTTGACAAAGGAACTTATGTTTAATCTAATAAACTCCTTTTTATGGTTAGATCAATCTAACTATAACTACCGAAATAGTCAAGTATAGATTCACACTCAATAAATATAGATATCAAAAAGAAATATAGAGAATACCGATCTCACGAAACTAACTATCAAAGATAAATTGATTCTAGTTGGATCCCAGCCGATCAAGGTTTGTGTACAATACCACTTGAATATCTTGTGATCAATCACGCACAGAACGGAGTCTATTAACAATGAATTATCACAAGATGTCTTTAAATATACCAATATTTCTAAAGATCCCGTCGATACTTTGATCTAGTCTGAGTGAATCTTATATCAGAAGAGAAGATTCTCATGCATAAACAAACTAGGTGCAATCAAAGTTTCAACAACCGTTAGTCAATCAAAACAAATCGAAAACTAATAACACTTCAATTATATAGTTTCCCACCAATGGTACTCGTAGAGCTTATTGATCCCATAAAAGTCTTTAAACAAGCGGTTGTAAGAGATTTCAAATAATTAGGATACTTTTCTCTCTGATTAGACGGCTCCACCAAAAACAATAAGAAATGAAGTTTTCCTAGCTCTTAGGATAGTTTGCTAGAAATCCAAACTTAGGTATTTATAGACCAAGGATGTTTGGACACCAAGGAATTCCCACAACCGAAATTATTCTCAAGATATACAATGAATGCCAAAATTAGGTTTTCATAATTCCAATAAATGTTGGTCCAATATTTTCCGAAATCTCTCAATAGAAAATTTCCAATTAGTAAATGCATATCATGGTTTGGAATCAATGTTACCTTGCCAACAAAGCATTCAATATTCACCGTTAGATGAAAACCTGATTAGACTCAAGATAATATCTTTCAACCGTTAGATCGAACTTAGCTAGTTACGCAAAAATGAAAAGTGACTTCATTTAGATATGGGTAACCGTACCTAAACGTGTACACCTTGTTGGCTCAACAATAGTTAACCGAAGTTATCCATATGAACACTTTCATATCAACCTTGTTCATCTTAACACAACTAGTTCAAATGACTCAAATGAAACTAGTTCTAAAGTTGTTCAATTGTTTATATTCTCATTGAAGCATACAATACACAATTGAAGCAAAATCGATTTTGATTCACTCGAATCAATTCATGAACATTATATTCACGGTTTGAAAAAGATTTCATTCCTTATTAAATAAATATATTAGTTCATGAACAAACTGATTTTAGAACATAACCTACTCAAGTATGCAAATGGGTATGCATACCTAAGTGGCCGGACTAAGTTTGGGTTGGCAGTATGTGAATGGATACGCATACCTTCCAAACTCTGTTGAATTTCCGGACATGAACTTTACGCCAGTATGCATACTAAGTTCCCGGACTTTCATTAAACCAACCAGAACGCATACGAGTATGCTATATCCAATCATGGTTAATGGTTCTAAACTCCCATCTCAATCATTGAAACATTCTTGGAAGACGACAATAGCTGTCTCATACAAACTATTAGCTTCAAAGCAATTTTCCAGTGATTGAATGAGCAGTACGAAACATTCCAAGTCTATATCAAATGTCTGTCTCACACAAATCATGTAAGATGTTACCAGGGGATTTTCACATAATCATCTTTTGACTTTCGTCAATAATATAAGATGAACTTGGTTAAAGCGAAAGCTTACCAATATATATTTAGAGAAATATGTAAGCGAGTAAAACTCAGCCCGAAATATCAAATGTGTATAATCGAAGTCTATATAGCTACCCGAATTTTTTCTCAAATAGGAGATAGAGTAGATACACTTTTGAGTAATAGATGAGTTCAAGTCTTCACATACCTTTTGTTGATAAAGTTCCACAAGCTCCCCTTAGTAGTTCTTCGTCTTCAATCAATGAACGTCGTGAAATCTAATGCTCAACTGTACTTTCTATCCTAATCCGAGACTTAGCTATAAACATACTAGAAATCAAGACTTATAGTTTTGGCAACTAAACTTGACAACAAGCTTGAGATAGTGATAGATACATTTTTGTGTCTGAATTGTCCTCAATGTCTCTATTGTTAGTGCTTGATTTTTGTACTTATTTTGGTGTTTTTATGTTTGTGTAGGTGTTTTTGGAGAAATACACTTGTGTGGAAAAAGTTGCTCAAAAAGTGCTATTTGGACCCCAGGAGAAAAGTACTAAAGGCACCTCACTTTGGATAAGGGGCACCTCAGTTGGGCTGCTGCTATTCACACCCCCAGTTTGGTTAGGGGGACACCCTTCTCTACCTGGTTTTGGCGGGAAAGTACATGTTTGAATATTGGTCACCTGCGGAGTTTGCTGTTTTGAATTTGGAGGAGATGTGGCGAGATTCAATCCCTCCAATCAACTCATTACAGCCTGTTACACTCACACAGGACTGGTAAGTCCTTCAGATTCGAAAAACATGGGATGAATACATGGATTTTCTATACAACAGGGAGTACATGTGCGATGATATAATCACAGGATTACAACATGATTTTACGTGTGCTGGTCGTTTTTGGATTGAGCTTGGTCTCTGCAGAAGCGTGAAGAAGTTAAATAAGGAAGATTCAGCAGCTGTAGACGCGTGAAAGAGATAAAAGTGAAAGAAAATATTCCCGAGAAGATCTTATTTACTGTTGAGGAATGGCAGAATTTTGGGCAGTTATTGTCGTGATTTCTAGCCCCTGTCGAGTATAAAAGAAGTGCTTGGAGGTCAAAGAAGGGTTACGAAGTGATTGGGGAGATAACAGAGCAAAAAAACGAGAGTTCGAAAATCTGCTGCTGCTGCCATTGAAGAGAGCTCGAAGAACATAAGACGCCCGGTTGCAGTCGTATTTGCTACAATGACAGTAACACTTCTCTTATATCGTTCTTTGTAACAGTTGGTTTGTAACAAATATAATTGTTACAAATCCGGTTTTTCATTATTTCTTCCTTATTCATCATTTATAAACCATTTTTGAGCATAAATAAATTATTTGAGAGGGTTTTCAACATGATGAGCGGCTAAATTAACCGGTGACTGAGGCAACAGAGGAAACTATTCACTCATGCTTGATTGGTAATTTATTTAATTATTTATTTTATTTAATTCACTAGGATCAACATAGATAATATTGGTTTTCTTAATTAGCTGTGAATCAATTCGATGTGTTATGCTTAGAATCAATTCTTTGATAATTCATGCTTAAGGATTACAACTTAATGTTTGGACACCTTACAGATTAATAGTGAATTAATGAGAAAAATAGCTTAAAAATAATTTTTGAAATATCATTATAAACCAATCAATTAGGAGGAATAGTGGAATCCGAAGCCTTGGTCTATTTTTAAATCTTGAAATCTCCTTTTGCATTAAGTTTTCTTTATCTTTAAGTTTTATAAGTCTAAAATCTATTGCTTTCACAAGTCTCAACGAACCTATTATTACTACAACATTATTGAGAATACATCAATTTTTGGCGCCGCCGACGCAGACTTGTTTTTAAGTTAGAGTTTTAGATTTATTTTCGTTTTTTTTTTTTAAATTTTCACTTTGTTCTATTTTACGTTTCTTTGGGTATTTATCTTTGTGCTACATGTTTGGAATTTGGAACGAAAAGAAATTAAGCCAAAGAATTTGGTGACTAAAAGACTTGGAGTCAAAGCTAAAAGCTAAAAGAAAAGGAAAAGAAAGACAAAGACAAAGACAAAGAATTTTATTTTATTATTATATATATTTTTTTATTAGATTTTATTTTATTTTTATTATTCTTACATTTTTTTAGATTTTCTTTTTAGAATTGTATTATGATATCTTTTATTTTTGTAATTTCCTTTTTCTTTTGCAATTTATCTTTGGACTTTGGAATGTGGACTTTGGGACATTATTCTTTTATTTTTAAACCCTACGGAAGGGTAGTATTAATTATAAACTGTTTGCAAAGAAGGACGGCGATTACAATATCGCCTCGGCCCCTCGGGTTCGTACATGACATAGGAGTCGTGGCCCGAGTCGACTACAACAGTTCTTCGCCCGTCTGGTATGTGAGGTAAGTTTGTCGAAACACTCGCGAATCCCCTGTCAGTGGGTTACTGTATTCCTTCGTTTGCATATATGTCGAGGAACTTAATACGGCTGATTTCATTTCCTAGTAAAGGGCAAGGCCTGGCCATACAAGATAAGGGTTCGAATTTCATCATAATTCTCTTCTTGCCCGCCTTAGGAAAACGATATCTAACGCAAACCCAAGCTTAAAATACTGACTAGAACGAGACCGATAGGGTAACGAGCTTAATAGGAAAGTCATTCGAAAAATATTGGTTACTCTTTTAAGCACACTTCGAAGTTCATGATGGTTTCTGCAAGTTGAATACGCCGCCTTGTAATGCCGGTGAGGCCTTGGGTATCAAAGCTTCACTAATCTTCCCTCGTCTCTATTTAACTTAGGGGTTTGCTTTAATTATAACGAATTCCATTTCGAAGGATTAGAAGCTTGTCTAGAAACAATCTAAGTGGAGCCATCATGCTTTTTGTTTGCTAGAAATCGATAGGTTTGCTGTGGTGGAGTCAGCCTTGTTTGTATTTTCATAGAACTTCCCTTCCTTTTAGGAATTTTCTTTTTATTTTGTTTTTTCTAGTGTATGCCCGAGGTCATTAGAGAACGGGCTTGGAAAAGAAACACTTTAGGTCGTTTGATTAGTGACAAACCTAGTAGTTTTTCTTGTGAAGGCGGGGAGCTCGAAGACTCTTCTTTTGAGAGCACTGTCTTTGGAAATTTCAGCTTTGAAAACTTGACAATTTTTTTAAAAAAGTGCTCCTAGTCCTTTGGTAGTGCCAGAAATGGCAACTTTGAAAGCTTTGTTGAACCCAACTAGGACCTCTCGTCCGTCATGTATCAAGTTAGCTGAAACTGAGGCAAATTATGAACTGAAACCTGGGACCCTACAAATGCTCCCAATCTTTTTAGGGAAAGAAAGTGAAAACCCCTATTTTCATATTAGGGAATTTGAGGAAGTTTGTAGTACTCTGAAAATTAAAAACCTAGATGATGTTGCGTTGAAACTTAGGTTATTCCCATTCTCCCTAAGAGATAAAGCCAAATCGTGGCTATATAGTTTACATTCTGAGTTAATTGAAACCTATGACCAACTTACAACTGCCTTTTTATAGAAGTTTTTCCCTAGGCATAAAATATCGTCTATTAGGACGCAAATCTGTACTTTTGCTCAATAAGAGGGAGAATCTTTATATAGGTATTTGGAAAGGTTCAATGACTTAATAGCTCAATGTCCTCATCATGGTTTAGAAAAGTTTAGGCTAGTTCAGATCCTCTACGATGGTTTAGATTATTCGACAACAACTATGGTTGAGTCCTTATGTAAAATTTTTGATGAGGCAATACCATTTTTGAATGAAATCGCCGATAAGACCCAACAATGGGAAAATAGTAAGGAACCCCCAAAACCAATTATTCTAAGTAGAGGAAATGTCAATAGGGTAGAAGGATCTTATGAGTCTGATGCTAAAATAGCAGCTATAGCCAAAAGGTTAGAAGCCTTAGAATTAGGTCATTCTAGTGGTAATAGAATATAGCCTTTTTGGGAAGGCCATACTGTTGAAGAGCAATCCAATGCTCTTTATAATAATACTAGATTTGAAAATCGTCAGAAGTTTGACCCTTATTCGGAAACCTATAATCCTGGATGGAGAAACCATCCAAACCTTTCTTGGTCTAAGGGCCAGAATCAAGGTCAGTCTAGTAACTCCCAGGTTCCCCTAGGTTTTGGCTATATGAAAAATCCTTCAGCTCAGACACAGTTTCAAAACCCTTCGGATAAAAAGATTATGAGTTTAGAAGAGTCTCTTGTTTTGTTAACTCGTAACACTGTACAGTTTCATCAATCAGTTGTTCAAGGTTTAGAAGAAAATAAGAGAATAGGTCGGGCTAACTCTCAGGATATTTCCGAGATGAAAACCCAGGTTAGTCAGATAAATGAATCTTTGAGAGAAAGAGGTAAGTTTCTTAGTCAAACTCAACCCAACCCTAGAGGAATTAATGAAATAGGTGAAAGACCATCCGATCATGTGAATGCTATTAAAACCCTTAGAAGTGGTAGAGTCATATACAATAAGGTTGCCATGCCTGATAGTGAACATGTTGTGGTTCACCCTTCTGAACCAGAAACCAAAGAGACTGATAGAGTCTCTAAAGAGACCGATGAGGTTCCTGATATGCCTGACTTTGTTCCTAGAGCCCTATTCCCACAGTTGCTAGTTCCAACTTAGAGGGAGTCCACCTTTAATGATATATTGGAGGTTTTTAAGCAGGTTACTATCAACCTCCCATTGTTAGATGCGATTAAGCATATTCCCGATTATGCAAAATTTCTTAAGGATATGTGTACGCGAAAGCGAAAACTTAGTGTCCAGAAGAAATCCTTCCTAGCTAGTCATGTGAGTTCGATTATTCAGAATACCACTACTCCTAGGTATAAAGACCCAGGGTCCCCTACTATTTCTTGCACAATAGGTAAATACCGTGTTGAGAAAGCATTGCTTGACTTAGGAGCCAGTGTGAATTTACTCCCATACCATGTGTACCTAAAGCTAGGACTTGGTGAGATGAAACCTACCCATATGACACTCCAGTTAGCTGATAGGTCCGTTAAAATTCCTTGTGGTGTTATCGAGGATGTTCTTATAGAGGTCGATAAGTTTATATATCTAGTGGATTTTGTTATCCTAGATACCCAACCTGTCCCTGACCCAGAGAACCAAATACCAGTGATTTAAGGTCACCCGTTTTTAGCTACATACAATGCGATCATTAACTGTCGAAATGGTATTATGAATTTGTCTTTTGGTAATATGACTATTGAGCTGAACATTTTTAATATTAGTAAACTACCCTCTGAACTAGATGACTCGAGCATAGAAGAGGTGAACATGATAGGAACATTAGTCGAGGAGTCATTACCAAACACTTTGTTAGAAGATCCATTAGAGAAATGCCAAGCTCACTTTGGGATTGATTTTGATGATGATGATGATGTGATTAATGAGGTGAATACTTTGTTAGATTCAACCCCTTTGATAGACACTAGCAATGTCTGGAAACCTAAGTTCGAACCTCTACCCGTTTCTAAGTCTACCCTAGTTCCTTTTTTAGAAAAGCCTCCTAAGTTAGACCTTAAACCATTACCAGATACCCTGAAGTGTGTGTTTTTAGGCCCATCTGAACTTTACCTGTGATTATAGCATCCGACTTGGATAATGATCAGGAAAGTAGGCTAGTGACCGTCCTTCAGAATAACAAGGAAGCTTTAGGGTGGACCATAGCAGACATTAAGGGTAAAGGTCCTACTAATTGTATGCATCATATCTATTTAGAGAGTGATACCAAACCTTCTAGGGAGATCCAACGTCGATTGAACCCTAATATGAAATAAGTAGTTCAAACCAGGGTTTTTAAGCTGTTAGATGCATGCATTATCTACTCAATTTCAGACAGTAAGTGGGTCAGCCCTGTTTAGGTTGTTCCCAAGAAATCTGGTATTACTGTAGTCCAGAATGATAACAATGAGATAATCCCAACCCGGGTGACCATGGGTTGGCGTGTCTGTATTGACTATAGGAAATTGAACAAGGTCACTAGGAAAGACCACTTTCCCCTTCCCTTCATCGACCAAATGCTAGAGAAATTAGCTGGACATAGCCATTATTGCTTTTCATATGGATATTGTGGTTATAATCAGTTTGTTATTTCCCTAGAAGACCAAGAGAAAACCACTTTTACATGTCTCTTTGGTACATTTGCGTATAGACGAATGCCTTTCGGTCTATGTAATGCCCCTGAGACCTTTCAACGTTGTATGCTGAGCATATTTTTTGTCATGGTAGAATGGTTTTTAGAGGTCTTTATGGATTATTTTTCAGTGTTTGGTTCATCTTTTGATGAGTGCTTACATCATTTGTCATTAGTTTTGACTAGGTTTAAGGAAAAAAATTTAGTGCTTAATTGGGAGAAATGTCACTTCATGGTTCATTCAGGAATTGTTCTAGGGCATATCGTATCTTCGAAGGGTATAGAGTTAGATAGAGCCAAATTTGACCTTATTAAAACTTTACAAGTCCCAAAAACCGTAAGAGATATTAGGTCATTCTTAGGTCATGCTGGTTTTATCGTTGATTCATTAAGGATTTTAGCTTGATTTCTATACCTCTTTCCAATTTTCTTGCAAAATATGTTAAGTTTGTCTTTGATGATGCTTGTTTAGAGGATTTTGAGAAACTTAAGACCTTACTCACTACCGTCCCCATAGTCCAGGCACCCAACGGAACCTACCATTTGATATCATGTGTGATGCTTCAGATTATGCTATTGGTGTTGTACTAGGTCAGCGATAAAATAAGTTACTTCATGTGATTTAATATGCTAGCAGAACTCTGAATGATGCCCAGTTGAACTATACCACTATGGAGAAGGAACTATTATCTATTGTGTTTGCCTTAGACAAGTTTAGATACTACCCCTTAGGTTGTAATTAAGATCGTAATCTATACTGATCATTCTGCTTTGAAATACCTTTTGTCTAAGAAGGATACCAAACCTAGATTGATTAGATGGATCCTTTTATTACAAGAATTTCGTCCAGACATTAGAGATAAAATGGGTGCAGAAAATATAGTAGTAGACCACTTGTCTAGGCTAGTTGTTAGTTCCCCTAATGATTCCCTTCTTATAAGGGATAGATTTCCTGATGAACAATTGTTCTCTGTTTCCCAATCACCTTGGTATGCAAATATAGTGAATTATCTTGTTACTGGTCGAATGCCCCAACATTGGGGTAAACAAGATCGTTCTAGGTTATTAGCCGAGGTTAAGCACTTCTTTTGGGATGATCCTTATTTATTTAAGTATTGTCCAGACCAGATTATTAGGAGATGTATACCTGAGAGTGACCCGTCTAGTATTATTTCCTTTTGTCATGATCATGCTTATGGGGGTCAATTTAGTGCTAAGAAAACTGCTGCTAAGATATTACAATGTGGATTCTATTGGCCTTCGTTGTTTAAAGACTCCCATAGTTACTGTGTTACTTGTGAACGTTGCCAGAAATTAGGAACCATTCCCCATAGGAACATGATGCCCTTGAACCCGATTCTAATTGTTGAGGTCTTTGATGTGTGGGGTATTGACTTTATGGGTCCGTTTCCTAATACTTTTGGTAACCTATACATCATTGTCGATGTGGACTATGTCTCTAAGTGGATTGAGGCGGTTGCGTGTAAAACCAATGACCATAGGGTTGTGATTGAGTTCTTGAAAAATAATATACTTACACTTTTTGGTACACCGCGAGCTATAATTAGTGATGGAGGATCGCACTTTTGTAATGGACCTTTTAGGCTTCTGATGAAGAAATATAATATTATAATAAGGTAGCTACCCCGTATCATCCGCATACTAGTGGTCAAGTATATGTTTCTAATAGGGAGATAAAATTTATATTAGTGAAAACAGTTAATCTTAATCGGAAAGACTGGTCGTCTAGGCTCACTGATGCCTTATGGGATTACCGTACTGCGTTTAAGACCCCCATTGGAATGTCGCCTTATCATCTTGTGTATGGAAAGGCATGTCATTTACCTATTGAGTTAGAACATAGAGCTTATTGGGCTGTTAAGCAGCTAAATTATTCACTTGACAAGGCAGGAGCCCATAGGAATCTCCAGCTCAATGAGTTGGAGGAGATTCGTAGAGATGCGTACGATAGTGCTAAGGAGTATAAGAACAAAATAAAACTTGTGGATCATAGAAATATTTTAAGAAAGTCATTTTCTCCAGGTCAAAAAGTTCTTCTGTATGATACTCGCTTGCATCTTTTCCCTGGGAAGTTACATTCTCGGTGGATGGGTCCTTTTTATTTTTCGCACTGTCTTTACTCATGGATCTGTTGAGATTGAGACACCGTATGGAAGTAGTTCTTTGAAGGTTAATGGTCAGAGATTGAAACCCTTTTTATAACCCTTTCATACAGGTGATGTTGAGGAGGTCCCTCTGGAGGACCCTATTTACCCTTGATTGACCACCGATGCGATTGTTTGTTATATATTAGTTTTTGATTTCTCTCTTCACCCATGTACTATCTTTCCAACTTCTCTCTTTACTGATTCCTCATGTTACTGTACTTTTTGGTATTGCTCTTCCATTAGAAACATTGAGGACAATGTTAGATTTAAGTTTGGGGGTGGGGAAGAAACTTTTTGTTATCTTTTAGTTGCAATAAATAAACTCCAGAGCCTAGAAATTTATGTTTATTAAGGTTGGCACTAACCAATCTAAGTGGATGGAAGCATCTTAGTTATAGGAGTTGAGGAACCAATCTGACTAGATGGAAACATCTATAGAGTCTATTCATAAAAGCACAGAGCTCAGGTGTTAGAAAAAAAAACATGGTAGTTTCGCCATATCTCGTTGAATCCTCTTCACTTTTGTTTTTATTTATTTTTTTAAATATGTTTCTAAGTGATTTGGTGGGGCCTACGAATCAAGTTGTTACTATTGCTAGGTGAAATAGAGTGATTGAGATACCACAAAAAAAAATAAAATTTGAGACCAGACCATCAGACCAACTGGAATAAATTCAATAAAGTCGACCACTGGTGCCCTTGTATATGCCAGTTGTGTTGACCTAGAGTTAGGATTATCGACCGCTGGTTCCCTTGTATATGCCAGTTGTGTTGATATTAGTCAGACTAGTATCTCAGTCCATTAGGATAGGTTCACCTTGGCAGAGGCCTTTAGACAGATATGGGAAACACCGTTCACCTTAGTCAACATCAAAACCATCTACGTTTTTCTCTACATCCACCTTCTTAATCTTTCCATGTGATTGGTTGACTCCAGTTATGATGTCCAAAAGCTATATGAGTAGAGCTCTGTCACTTATACATGAATTTTAGTATTCTTGAGTGCAAACTTATGTACAACAATTGGAATTTCGCATCAGGGTACTTCCTCCTTTAGTCAATGATTGTATGCCAACCAAGGAGATTCTTTAGTGCCTTTCAGGGTTCTGCGTAGATAGCTAGGGTATGGAGTAAAGTTTTTGTGGGTACACCTCTGGTAAACCCCAACGAGATTAACTCGGTCACTGGGGCCACCTAGTGAGTTAGAATTTTATTTTCTAGATTAGTTTTGCTCGAGGACTAGCAAATAATAAGTTTGGGGGTATTTGATACACATTTTTGTGTCTGAATTGTCCTCATTGTCTCTATCGTTAGTGCTTGATTTTTGTACTTATTTTGGTGTTTTTATGTTTGTGTAGGTGTTTTTGGAGAAATACACTTGTGTGGAAAAAAGTTGCTCAAAAAGTGCTATTTGGACCCCCGGAGAAAAGTACTAAAGGCACCCTCACTTTGGATAAGGGGCACCTTAGTTGGGCATCTGTTATTCACACCCCCGGTTTGGTTTGGGGGACACCCTTCTCTACCTGGTTTTGGCGGGAAAGTGCAGGTTTGAATATTGGTCACCTGCGGAGTTTGCTGTTTTGAATTTGGAGGAGCTGTGGCGAGATTCAATCACTCCAATCAGCTCATTACAGCCTGTTACACTCACACATGACTGATAAGTCCTTCAGATTCGAAAAACATGGGATGAATACATGGATTTTCTACACAACAGGGAGTACGTGTGCGGTGATATAATCACGGGATTACATCGTGATTTTACGTGTGCTGGTCGTGTTTGGATTGAGCTTGGTCTCTGCAGAAGCGTTGAGAAGTTAAATAAGGAAGATTCAACAGTTGTAGACGCGTGAAAGAGCTAAAAGTGGAAGAAAATATTACTGAGAAGATCTTATTTACTGTCAAGCAATGGCAGAATTTTGGGCAGTTATTGTCGTGATTTCTTGCCCCTGTCGAGTATAAAAGAAGTGCTTGGAGGTCAGAGAAGGGTTGCTGAGTGATTTGGGAGATAATATGCTGCCGCTGCCATAGAAGAGAGCTCGAAGAACATAAGACGCCTGGTTGCAGTCGTATTTGCTACAGTGATAATGACACTTCTCTTATATCGTTCTTTGTAACTGTTGGTTTGTAACAAATATAATTGTTACAAATCCGGTTTTTCATTATTTCTTCCTTATTCATCATTTGTAAACCATTTTTGAGCATAAATAAATTCTTTTAGAGGGTTTTCAACATGATGAGCGGCTAAATTAACCGGTGACTGAGGAAACGAAGGAAACTATTCACTCATGCTTGATTGGTAATTTCTTTTACAATTTCTTTAATTATTTATTTTATCTAATTCACTGGGATCAACATAAAGATAAAATTGATTTTCTTAATTAGTTGTGAATCAATTCGATGTGTCATGCTTAGAATCAATTCTTTGATAATTCATGCTTAGGGATTACAACTTAATGTTTGAACACCTTATAGATTAATAGTGAATTAATGAGAAAAAGATTTTAATAATAATTTTTGAAATATCATTATAAACCAATCAATTAGGAGGAATAGTGGAATCCAGAGCCTTTGTCTATTTTTAAATCTTGAAATCACCTTTTGCATCAAGTTTTATAAGTCTAAAATCTATTGCTTTCACAAGTCTCAACGAACCTATTATTACTACAACATTATTGAGAATACATCAGATAGCAACGCTTGCGAGTTCGACCGAGCAGTGATCTAACAATCTCCCCCTTTGTCAATTTTAGTGACAAAACTATCAATACATATGGATTACAAAGTAAATAAACTTTGTAGCTTCTCATCCAAATGCTTGATCTCCTTGGTTCTTCAACATTACTCAAAATCTTCGTAACTTCCAAGTACTCCAGTGATTCTGAACATGTTCAAATCAACATCATAGTTGTTGAAGATCTGTAGCTATAACAATGAGAAAACGGTAGCTCTCAATCATTATTATACAGTGTCATAATATTATTAAACAGTATTAAAGTCCAATTGTATCACAACTTTGACAACAATACTACGGTGATATGTATCACTCCCCCTTAGTCAATACTTCATCTCATATGAAAACCACTCCCCTTACATAATGATCCGTAAACCATATGTATTTTTAGTGTGAAATAAACATTAATTCTCCCCCTTTTTTTCAATATAAATTGGCAAAGGTACGTAAACTAGTGGGATCATAATAAAATTCTCATAGAGATTATTTATGACTAAAAGAAAACATATCAACTTTGTTTTGCTAATTTCACATAGTCAAAACTTAGTGTATTTAGCAAGGAGTTTATAAATATACAAGAAAACTCCTACAATATTCCACAACCGCACTCCCCAAAAAGATTTAGCAACTAAGCACAAGTTCAATTAAGAACTCTCCCCCATAAAATGTCATTCCCGAAAGAACAACAAGAGCGACCTTACTTTTACAAGAAAATAAGGATTTCTTTGGACATTAACAAATTACATGAAACATGAAATTTTATCCAGAAAAACTCAATTAAATTAACCACAAGAGAACCTATGAATAATTTAATCAGAAATTCTCACATAAGAGAACTTATGAAGCCGCATAGTACTTTCACATAGAAAAGGATTAGGAAAAGATAAATATTGCGGAATATTCAAAGATTCATTCTATTTTCATCAATTTTTGCATAATGATATCATAGACTTAATCTTTGTTATCAAAAGTTCATTCATTTTTCCATCAATATTTGTATAAAGACATAATAGACTTTACTTTTGACATATATGGGATAATCATAGTTCACAGACGTAAACACACATATCCCATAAAAATATTTTTGCAATATATAAAACCAATAAAGATTAATACTGCAAAATCAATCTTTGCTCTCAGAAGGTAGAATCAATCTTTTTCGCACGGATTTACACAAAAAATGTCTACCAAAGGTGTATAAAAATATTGTTTTTGACAAAAAGAAAATACAAAGTCATTAACGACCATGCTTTGAAGTTCACAAAAGAGAATTATGAACATTCAAGAATTCCAGAGTAACGCGTACTACTGCCCATTCTTGAACTTTCTTCTTTGTGATTCACCAATAACATTCTTTTAAAAGTTACAAATAAGTTTAGAAGATAGGTACTCCAAGAATTCAAGTGCCCAAGTTCAAAAGAAGTGAAACAAGTGCGACAAAATGGAGCACAACACTCAAAAACAAGAGACGAGACAAAGACCAATATTAACTCATCCAAATTCAAGAATTATCATCTCCATTTTGAATAGAATTCATAGAGAAAGAGAGTGCAAAAAGAATGAGGTCATTCCGAGTATGTACGAAGAAGTTATGGCTAAAACAATTTTACCGAATATCGACATCTACATGACAGTATGCATACCGGTTTGCAAACGAATTTTCGTGACCTGGAGCAGTATGCAAACGGGTTTTCAAACTAAAATCCTTGGATTTTTATTTTAAATGATGGTATACATACCTGGTATGTGTACCATGAATTCCAAACATCCCGAACTACTATTTTCAAACCTAAACATTTAAGAACCTTAAACACAAATCAAGTTAGGTAGAAATGAATGATAAGCAAGGTACATGGATCATTATAAGTACTCTAAGCAAATGATAAAAAAATATAATCTTGCTCAAGTTTATAGACATACCTTTTAGAAGGATCTTGTCGTGAATCCTACGGCTTTTCCAAATATTCAATATCATACCTAACACAAGGTGTGCACCCCAATTACCGTGCTTCCCTCACCCTATACTTAACAGGGAATTCCTTAGTGAGGATGCACTTACAACACAATCAAGTTGTGTTGAGGTGAACAATGTCTTGCCCACCACAAGTGACTGAAACAGATTTTTCCGTAACTATGGATTTTTCACCATCTATAGTTTTTGGCTTATTCTAAAAGAGATCACTTTTAGAACCTTTCACATCCAAATCCATTTTTCCAAAGAACTTTTAAGTTCCAACATCATGGATACTTCCATCTCCATAGTCATGGAATTTTCTGGGAGATCATTCCTTTTCACACTCAAAGCATCATTGGATTTCTTTGGTACCCACTTCTGAGTGCGTTTAGGAACAATATGAACCTTCTTCTCATTACTCTCTTCTAGAATTCTCGGAAGAGAATTGGATTGACAGTTCTTTTGCAAGTTAGTCTTTCTACAATTAGGAGCATCAGATTTTGTCTTCGTCTTTACAAAGTTATCCTTTTGATAACCGTTACAATTGTGAAAAGGATTCGTATAACGTATATAAGAAAATCTTGGTTTATTACAACACTGATTCCTTTGTCTAAAGGTTGGACATTTACAACCTGTAACATTAAGGGGATTAGTCTTAATATATGATCTTTTCACAACTTCTTGTGATGCCCAAACAAGAACATCATGAAGTTTCTCATTCCTTATATGGAAATGACATCTCCTTTCCAAGTGACCTTTATTCACGTAATAGTGGCAAACATAAGTAATGTTCTTACCACAATCCGTGTGTGCTGACTTTAGGGGTTGATATACTTTGCTCTTTCGAACCTTAACTTCCGGTGAAGGTATTTCACTTTTGCCATCAGTGGAAGCATTTTGACGAGAAGAATCACTAGCCTTGAAATTTTTTACCTCTTTGCTAATACTTGGAGAATCTATTCCCTTATAGCCTAATCCTCGTGTATCACGATGATTTTTACTTTCTCCTAGCATAGTTGTTAATTTGCTTGAACTAGTGTTGAATTTTTTCAAGTCATCTTCCAACATCTTGATTTTATCAAGAGCAGCCGCTAAATCATCCTCAAGGCATTTTTCTCGAGCGAGATAAGTGCTTTCTCTGTCATCAAAACTAATTTGTTGAGAGTTAATCCTTGCTTCAGATACTGCAAGTTTTACTTCCAACAAAAAGTACTTTTGATAAAGATTATCACATTCAAGTGACTTCATACGTAGTTTTTCCTCAGAATCCTTGAGGATCGATTCGTTGAATGATTCGAAACATAAATACATTTGTAGGACCTTCTCAATTTCTGGTTTGTGCAACAGAGATTAGTCATAAAAGGTGTGACATGAGAAGTTTTCATCTTCTTATTTTCCACCGAATATAATAGCTTAACATACTCTGAGTCTTCCTCATCAACATCTCTATCTATATCTGAGTCACCTTCGTCAGAAAGTTCATCCAACTGTTCTTCTAAGTGTGTTTCCCAGATATCAACAGTTTCTACATCACGAGGATGTTTAGATATTGACCTAGATGTGACAGTTCTCTCAGGTGAATTTAAGCTTTAAAAAATATTTGGTAATTTTTGAACTGGTACATTATTAGAGATAGACTCGTCCATAAAAATCAGATTGCTACAAACACAGACTTATGAGGTCTTAAACGTGTTTTCCTTCTCTGATACCAATTAAAAAAAGCGGGGGTCTAACAACCACACCCAATATTTCGTTTAGGAAATCTGTATGGACTAAATCCAATATAATTTCAAGAGAATCAACTAGACAGTCAGAGTCCATTATGTGAAACAACTTGAACGGTACTAAAGCAACAACCAAAGGTTGGATTATCTAATTGATTGAACTACGCACAACCTGCGATATTTCAATTATATAGAAACTATAATGCGGAAAAGAAATAAACCAGACACTAGAAATTTTGTTAATGAGAAAACCAAAAATGCAGAAAACCCCCGGGACCTAGTCTAGATTTGAACACCACACTGTATTAAGCCGCTACAGACACTAGCCTACTCCAAGTTAACTTCAGACTGAATGTAGTTGATCCCTAACCAATCTCACACTGATCAAGGTACAGTCGCGTTCCTTACGACTCTGAATCCCAGCAGGACTCTCCACACTTGATTCCCTTAGATGATCTCACCCACAACTAAGAGTTTCTATTGAATAGATAAATCCGTCTCCCACAGAAATACCTAGAAGTTTTGTTATGTCTTTTGATAAATCAAGGTGAACAGGAACCAGTTGATACACCGAACTTATATTCCCAAAGAACAGCCTAGTAATATCAATCACCTCACAATAATCTTAATCGTATGGTAGCGAAACAAGATATTGTGGAATCACAAACGATGAGACGAAGATGTTTGTGATTACTTTTTATCTTGCCTATCAGAAATTAAATTTCGAGCAAATATTAGAGAAAATAGTACTCAATCACGATAGAAAACAACAAGATCAGAACATGCAACTACAAAAAAAATAGCGGGGTCTGGCTTCACAATCCCAACGAAGTCTTCAAGTCATTTATCTACAGGGTTTTGGAAAAAACCTAAGGTTGAAGTAGAATGAACTTTAGTCGTAAGTAGTATCACACATGAGGTGTGGGAATCAGGTTTCCCAGTTTCTAGAGTTCTCCCTTATATAGTTTTCAAACCAGGTGTTTATGGGAGAAAATCGCCTCTGCCGAATTTGGTAAATTCGATGATGGAGAGACTAGTTTAAACCCTTAAACAAATGTGCCGCACGTGAGCAATTTTGATTCGATATATCAATATGTACAATTCTAGCCTAAACCAAGAAAATGGCAGTTCCAGATTTGCTTCGGTCACAAAGTGGAGGATAAGGGTTGATTTGGGGAGGATAGAGAAGAAGGGTGATGAGACCAGAGAGTTATGGCTAGGTAGTATCTCGACTTGTATCAGAAGTGTAGAAGCTTGCGGAAGCTTGCTAGTGATGGAAGCTTTTGAGAGAGCTTGCAAAGTTGCTATCTGATAGTGTTGTATTTTGCCTGACCAAGACTTGTGTGTTTTGGAAGAAATAGGTGAGACCTATTTATACAAGTGAAATTGAACGTACCCTAGCCTCATTAAGTAATATAGTAAAGTCTAGAGGAGGTGGTAACCGCATGTGTTTATGGTGAAAACGTTTTTCACCATTACTGCCTTATTTAATTGACCGCTTTTATTCATTTTCACACCGTTCTTATTGCGAGCACAGTGTACGCTGCACGGTGTGACCGCCAAACCAAAACCCCAAGAAAGCATCTCCCAGTTTGTGTTGATGTCTCGAGAGTTGGGCGCAAGTGGCAATGCCAAAGGTTCTAGTGAAGCGTTGCGGCATGTGCGGGATGTCTTGACCGCGAGTTGTACTTTGAGTGCGGGTGGCAATGCCAAAGTCGCTTGGTGGAGCATTTGGCATGTACCAATGGCATGTGCGGAATACCTTGGACGCAAGTTGCACTTTGAGTGAGAATGGAAATTCCAAAATCGCTAGTGGAGCATGTGGCATGTACGGAATGATTTGGAAATTAGCTAGCAGGTTGGGAATAAAAGTGGCTAGTGGTTGCGTGTTGGCATGTTCCAATGGAACGCACGGAAACTTTGGCCAAGTCGCGGGCGCTACAATGGCATAGCGGATTTGGAATGGAAATTGGCTAGTGGTTGCGTGTTGGCATGTGCCAATGGCACGCACGGCCACTTTGGCCAAGTCGCGGGCGCTATAATGGTATAACGGCTTTGGAATGGGAATTGGCTAGTGGTTACGTGTTGGCATGTGCCAATGGAACGCACGCCCACTTTTGCCAAGTTGCGGGCGCTACTTTTTGGCATGTTCCAATAGCATAGCGGATTGGAATAGAAAGTGGCTAGCGTGCGTGTTGGCATGTGCCAATGGCACGCATGCCATTTGGGCCAAGTTGAGGGCGTTAGTTTAGCGGCTTGGTAAAAAAAGTGGCTAGTGAGCGTTTTGGCATGTGCGGATGGCACGTGTGGCCAAGCTGCAAGGAAATGCTCGCGGTTTAGGGTTTTGAAACCCTAATTGGCGCCTTTCACTAAAACCAATGTAGAATTCTCATACGAACTCGGATTTTGACGGTCAACCTGTCTATCTGACGGGAAAAGAAATTCCTATACCCGAAAGCGGGAGTATTTAGGTTTTGAGGCCGCTTAAGGTGTGAAAACAGCCCGTAAGTAAAACTCAGGAAGAGAAAGTGGCTAGCGGTGCGTTTGGAATGTGCCAATGGCACACACGGCTATTGGGCCAAGTTGTGGGCACTAGCTGGGCATAGCGGTTTGAAAATAGGAATTGGCTAGCGGTGCATGTTGGCATGTGCCAATGACACACACGGCTATGGGGCCAAGTTGTGGGTGCTACCTTGGCATAGTAGCTTGAAAATAGAAATTGGCTAGCGGTGCGTGTTGGCATGTGCCGATGGCACGCACGGCCATGTTGGCCTAGGTTGCACGGTTTGCAAGCCTAGGGCGCTACTTTGGCATGTGCCAATAGCATAGCGACTTGGAAGATGGCTAGTGGTGCGTGTTGGCATGTGTCAATGGCATGCACGGCCATGTTGTCCTAGGTTGCATGGTTTGCAAGCCTAGGGCGCTACTTTGGCATGTGCCAATGGCATAGCGACTTGGAAGATGGCTAGTGGTGCATGTTGGCGTGTGCCAATGGCACACACGGCCATGTTTGCCTAGGTTGCACGGTTTGCAAGCCTAGGGAGCTATTTTGGCATGTGCCAATGACATAGTGACTTAGTTTGGCATGGTTGCAGTATGCAGTTTGGTTTTGGCGTCGTTGCCATGGTGTGCATTATGCGGCTTGGTTTTGGCATCGTTGCCATGGTGTGCAGTATGCGGCTTGGTTTTGGCGTCATAGCCGTGGTACGCAGTATACGGCTTGGTTTTGGCGTCGTTGCCATGGTGCGCAGTATGCGGCTTGGTTTTGGCGTCGTTGCCATGGTGCGCAGTATGCGGCTTAGTTTTGGAATTAGGGTTCTGTGTCAAAAACCCTAATCCGGTATTTTGAAAAATACCCCTATTAATTATTTACACCTGAATTAAATGCTCTCAGTTAATGTGTTGCGGGCAACATTAGGTCATGGGGTTTTACGATTTTACCCCTTGTATAAAATCCACCATCAACACCAGGGTTTGCAATCAATGTTACCTTGGTAACAAAGCTTAGCACAACTAGTATCACACAAAATGTGTGGGGATTAGGTTTCCAGTTGCTAGAGTTCTCCCTTATATAATCTTTCAAATCAGGGTTTGCAATCAATGTTAGCTTGGTAACAAAGCATTCAATATTTATTGTTTGATGAAAACCTGATTAGACTCAAGATAATATCTTTCAACCATTAGATCGAACTTAGCTTGTTACACAAAAATGAAAAGTGACTTCATTTAGATATGGGTAACCGTACCTAAACGTGTACACCATGTTGGCTCAACAATAGTTAACCGAAGTTAGCCATATGAACACTTTCATATAAATCTTGTTCATCTTAACACAACTAGTTCAAATGAAACTAGTTCTAGAGTTGTTCAATTGTTTATATTCTCATAGAAGTATACAAGACATAATTAAAGAAAAATCGATTTTGATTCACTCGAATCAATTCATGAACATTATAGCCATAGTTTTCAAAAGTCTGCATTCCTTATTATATAAGTATATTAGTTCATGAACAAGCCGATTTTAGAACATAACCTACTCAAGTATGCAAATGGGTACGCATACCTACGTGGCCGGACTAAGTTTGGGTTCGCCAGTATGCGAATGGGTACGCATACCTTCCAAACTCAGTTGAATTTCCTGACATGAACTTTACGCCAGTACGCATACGGGTATGCATACTAAGTTCCCGGAATTTCATTAAACCAACCAGTACGCATACAAATATGCATATTATGGTTCCCGGACTCGGAATAACTTGCAACCGTTAGCATATAAGTACGCATACTGTGCTATATCCAATCATGGTGAATAGTTTTAAACTCCCATTTCAATCATTGAAATATTCTTGTAAGACAATAGCTGTCTTACACAAACTATTATAGCTTCAAAGCAATTTTCAGGTGATCGAATGATAAATATGAAACTTTCCGAGTCTACATCAAATGACTGTATCACACAAATCATGTAAGATGTTACTGGGCGATTTTCACATGATCATATTTTGACTTTCGTCAAGTATATAAAATGAACTTGGTTAAAGCGAAAGCTTACCAACACATATTTCGAGAAATATGTAAGCGAGTTAAACTCAGATTGAAATATCAAATGTGTATAATCAAAGTCTATATAGTTATACGAATTTTGTCTCAAATAGAAGATAGAGTAGATACACTTTTAACTGATATATGAGTTCAAGTCTTCACATACCTTTTGTTGATGAAGTTCCACAAGCTCCCCTTAGTAGTTCTTTGTCTTCAATCAATGAATTTCGTGAAGTCTAATGCCTAACTACACTTTTTATCCTAATCTGAGACTTAGCTATAAGTAGACTAAAAATCAAGACTTATAGTTTTGGCAACTAAACTTGAGAACAAGCTTGAGATAGCAGCGCTTGCGAATTCGACCGAGCAATGCTCTAACAATAATATAGAAATTATAATGCAGGAAAGTAAAGTAAATGAAATAAAAAGATTTTGTTAACATGGAAATTGAAAATGCAGAAAAACCCAGGGACCTACTCCAGTTTTGAATACTCTCATAATTAAGCCGCTATACAAAATCTAATACCAAATTCGCATAGTTGAGACCAAGCAGACTACCCTTAGCTACTTAGTTCCCTCAACAAAGGAAGAATAAGTTTGGTAACCAATCTAATACAAAATCTAGAGTCACACACGTGAATAACAAGTCCTTTGGATCGTATTCCAAACAACAAAGAAAGAATCTTTTTGGTAACCACTCTAATCAATCTTGATACAAGATATAGATGAGTCGTTGACAAAGGCACTTATGTTTAATCTAATAAACTCCCTTTTCTGGTTAGATCAATCTAACTATAACTACCGAAATAGTCAAGTATAGATTCACACTCAATCAATATAGATCTCAAAAAGAAATATAGAGAATACCGATCTCACGAAACTAACTATCAAAGATAAATTGATTCTAGTTGGATCCCAGCCGATCAAGGTTTGTGTACAATACCACTTGAATATCTTGTGATCAATCACGAACAGAACAAAGTCTATTAAAAATGAATTATCACAAGATATCTTTAAATATACCAATAGTTCTAAAGATCACGTCGATACTTTGATCTAGTCTGAGTGAATCTTATATCAGAAGAGAAGATTCTCAAGCATAAACAAACTAGGTGCAATCAAAGTTTCAACAACCGTTATCAATCAAAACAAATCGAAAACTAATAACACTTCAATTATATAGTTTCCCACCAATGGTACTCGTAGAGCTTCTTGATCCCATAAAAGTCTTTAAACAAGCGGTTGTAAGAGATTTCAAATAATTAGGATATTTTTCTCTCTGATTAGACGGCTCCACCAAAAACAATAAGAAATGAAGTTTTCCTAGCTCTTAGGATAGTTTGCTAGAAATCCAAACTTAGGTATTTATAGATCAAGGATGTTTGGACACCAAGGAATTCCCACAACCGAAATTATTCTCAAGATATACAATGAATGCCAAAATTCGGTTTTCATAATTCCAATAAATGTTGGTCCAATATTTTCCGAAATCTCTCAATAGAAAATTTCCAATTAGTAAATGCATATTACTAATTTTTATTCTCTAGAGCTATGCATTAATTTCTAGTAATTAAAGCATATGAAACCAAAAACCTTAATAAAAAGATTCTTAATTTATTTAGGCACAGGATCACCTTGAGTACCAAGGAATATCTTTGAATAATAAATGATAAGAGTTACTTCTCGTGTTCAAAGCATGTTGACATATTTTTACTGCAAATCCTTATTTCATGTTTACATGGATTTACTTCTTGGAATTGGTTCTACCACACTTCCAAACAAGTTTAGAATTGGTTTGCCAGTTGTATTCCAAGACTACTATCATGTGATTGGTCATACCAAGTCACAATGGTTAGTTGTGATCGGTCCTACCAAGTCACATACATGGGTTCGGATTGGTTATAGCAATCACTAGGATCAGTTATACCTAAACATGGTATCTACTTGTGATCAGTCACACCAGTCACTAGGGTTGGATACACCAATTACAAGGATCGGTCACACAACACTTATGATCAGTCACACCAATTACCAGGATCGGTCACACCAATTACAAGGATCGATCATACCCTCTCATGTTGATTACTTAGGATAGGTACACCAATTACCAGGACTGGTCATACCAAATCATAAGTCTATGTATTATGATCGGTTATACTAAGATACATAACATGAGTTAAGATCGATTCTACAAACTTACACATATTGGTCATCCAAAGATATGCAATGAAAAGCCAGAACAATAAACCTATTGATTTCCCCTTCGATTCACGAAACTAGTTCATGAATGTACTTCCTTTAAGCAAATGTAAATAATTATTTCCTAGGATGAAATCTTCACCATAACCCATAACATAATCATAACATTATATACAAGATTGTGTCGATGTCATATCTACGAAGTTCAAAAGATAAGAGTTATACTTCGTAGTCTAATTCCTTAATACTATGGTCATACTATTATGATCATGCTCATCGCTAGAGTATTATATACAATATGAATAGTATATACAACTTCGTAATTATGTTTTCAATATATCACAACTTGAAAGATACGTTAGGAATGAAACAGTCCAAGTCAATATTACTAACCTCAAGTGGAAGGATGATGTTATCGTTGTAGTTCGTTACTTCTTCACATTCTTCAGGTCTTCAGATTAATACTTGTATGTCTCAAAATTCCAATACTTTCTAGTCTAATATAAACGAAGTTGACTCTAGCATTTAATCAAGCGACTCTAGATGAGTTTCGTTACTAAAATATGACAACCAAACTTGACATATCAACGCTTGGTGAGTTCAACCTAGCTATGCTCTAACAAAAATAAATTAAAAGATGGTCCTAGACCATTAAGAACACTAAAACCATTTTACTATCATTTACATGAGTGTTGATGGTGGTTTTTAGTTCAGGGATAAATTTGTAAAAGTCTATCTACCTGACCAGGCATCAGATGGAGTAGACATTGATATGTCTATATTCTTCAGGGAATTTGGAGAATATATCCAAATCTGATGCGTGCCTATGTCTCTCTTCATATTATATTGAAACTCAAGCTCCTAGATGAATTGTCCACTAGTATAGAGCCTAATGAGTGTATAAGATCCTAGCTGCATTAATCACAAATGTCGGAGCCTGCTGAGTACTTTTCTTGTGCTTATGTTCCCCGACAGAACCCTTGATATTGGTATGGCATGACGGATTTGTGTTCACTCACAGCAGAGTATCACGAAACTTTAAGTACGAAGGTCCCTTGCACAAAATACTCATTTAGAAAGCAAAGAATAAACATAGCCGTAGAGTAGGATCAACAACGAGGAAAGCATGGCCATGCCATAGGCTCGCCGACACCACTTGGACACACCCCATGCTACCCAACCATCCCTTATTCCTTTGTTAAACAATCAGGTCGCTTTAAAACTGCCACACTCCCAATGAGTTGTGGTTGGTCCCATATTTTCCGACCCTATTCTCCATCAACCAATCGGGCCACATTAAACCTACCACGCACACCATAAGTGTGGCCATACTCGTGCTTGGCCAACCCCCTCTTTTTTGACCAATCAGGTTTCTCTAAACCTGCTACAATATTAAAAGAGGTGGAATTGCGTCAAGTGGTCACCATGCCAAATTGGCTTCCCAAAGATTATACAAACAACTGGAAACGTTTGGTAAACAATTTTAGTATGAGCTATATGCTAAAAGTTTCGTATAGATGTCTAACATAACATACAAAAAATTCAAATCAATAGGAGTAACGAACTAAAAGATACATCATAAAAGGCGAGCTAGGTCATGGCTGAAAACTGACAGAATCCCTCCTGAATTATTTCTGAGTTTTACTGTGGGGATGTTTTCACCTCCTAAAAGAGCTCAAAACCTAAATATTCCCTAGAGGAGAGATAGGAAATTCTTTTCTGATCAGAATGGATGGGCGTACCGTCAAAATCCGAGTTCTTACGAGAATTCTACAACGATTTTAGTGAGGGTCCCATATATGAATTTTTCAGATTACGAAATTTCATGAGCTAACACAAATTTATGTGAATCATCTCAGCCATCCAACTTGGATATCCAACTTAAATGGTTTATAGTTAATTTGGGCCAATCATCTTAGTCATCCACGGTCACATTCCGCATGCCGCATGCCTTATGCGCTAATTAGGGTTTCGGCATGCCAAACCCTAATTTAGGCAAAGTTGCTACACCAAACATGCCAAATAATGTTCCACAGAGCATTGGGATCAATATGGCTACCAGAATTGATATTTCCACATCACATTTGAGTTTAACATCAATGTGCTAAAATCCAGCGGCCATGGCTACGCCAGGCGCCACTCGCACTATCATGCCACTAGCATGCACGAACTATGCCAACCATTCCACCGTACCACTGGCATGCACAAACTATGCCATCCATGCCGCAGTGCCACTGGCATGCGCTAAAAGTGCCACCGTGCCATTATCAGGCGCCAACAGGATGTGTCCATAATCAATGGCTACCCTCCCTCATGAGATGCAATCTAAGCCGTCCAATTTCGCCACCGAACTGACATGCTTGTGGCAAGTTTTAGGCAACCAACCGAGATAAGCCTAATAGAACCACATGCTATTTTCCTGCGGCAAGTCGCTTGACCTTGAATTACCACAAGCAGCAAACTGCTACATGTTTTCCACGAAAACACTCGAGACATCAAACATGTCACAAAACTGGGGGATACTCATCAGGGTATTGGTTTGGCGGTTTACAACGTACGGCGTGCAATAATCCAGTTATAAGAAAGTGTCAGGAAACAGAACATTTAGTGGTGGCAAGAAGTAACGGGTGTAAACGGATCCACTTCCTTCATCATGGAAGCATGGTTTCCGACGGTTATACGTTACTCCACTCTTCCATCACTAAATCGTTCCCACTTCCTACGAGACCAAGGTACATTTAATTATGACTTGTATAAATAGGTTTCACTTATTTCCACCAAACAACAACTTTTGGACAGTAACAACATAGTATCCAGAAATCACCAAAGAACTGTTAACTTTTCATTATGCAAGCCAGTTCCACTTTATGATACAAGTCATAAAACAACCACACCTTCAGAATTAACCATTCTGGTCTCAACACTTTCTTCGCTTCCCTCCCTATGACCAACCCTTCTCCTTCACTTTGTGACCGAAGCAAGCCTGGAACGACAATTTCTTGGTTTAGGCCAAGATTGTACAAATTGATCTCTCGAGTTAAAAGTACTCCCGTGCAGTGCATTGTTTAGGGTATAGACTTGTTTCTCATCCACACACCCAAATTTACCAAAAACAACAGAAATAGTTTTCACCGAAAAACAATTCGCGACCACATTGGGAGATTAAATCTATCGGTTGCATATTCAATTCCCAATTTCATTTTCATCCCGATTAGTTTTAGGCCAAATTAAAACCCATTTTCAATTTCCTAAATTTCTCAAGATGGTTGATCTTAGGAATGCTTCAGAAACCCTCAATCCCAATTTTACTTCTCCTAGCTCCGAAAATACTCCTCATGTTATCCCTGAATCCGTTCTTTAATTCAAAACCATTTTCGAGGCTATGGAGTCTCAATATTTAACAACTATTCATGATTTGATGAAAATACTGAATGATATTGTCGAGAATCAAGCTATTATTGTCAAGACGTAGGACAAAGTATTTAGGCTTTTGAAAGCGCTCAAAGATCAACTGTCAAAGGATCCAACGCGTATTCATTCTGTAGGAAATTCTATCAACCATTCATTTTGGATCAATGCTGATGATGGTAGTCCTTTTTCCAAGATTCATATTCTTAATCCTAGTGAGGAGGATGAAGCCTATGGTCACGCTGAATGGAAAGGTATCCACCAAGCTAACTTGTCTGCTTATGAAGATCAAAAGATGTTTCCTCAAGATCAGAAATAAGACTCCTGGGATTTATCACGTTCTCATCAGAGTCCTCTCAATGAAAAGGTGATTTCATTATGTGCATCCTTCTTGGAAAATATCAATTCCCATATGGCATCAGAAGTTGCTAAGAGATCCGCCGATGCTTTACTCAGTCGATCCGAACTATTCAAGAATAAAGAAGCTCATAAAGACATTCAGGAAAGCAAGCGTCTTTCTAATAAAATATCCAGCCTCCAGTCAATCGCTAATGAAGGAAGAAAGAGAAAAACTCCAGCAGCGGAATATCAACCCAAACGTGTGGCACCACGCCTCAGATGGCTTCACCCCAGAAGGTCGAGACTAAGGTTCCTGTACAACAACAAGAAACTGGATATGCCACTCTAAACTTCCTGTTCCCGATCGAGAAAGTAATCGAACTCCTGGAAGTATGGATTCAATACGATGCCATCAAACTACCTCCTATTATGCGCTTACCAATTGAAGAACAAATGGAAAATCCCAAGTATTTCCATTACCACAGGTTCGTCAATCATCCTACCAGTGAATGCAATGCTCTGAAACGCATCGTCCAAGAAAAGATAGATTTAGGGTAATTGCGCCTGGGGACTGGAGGTCCTCCATCTTTTCGCGGATTGGCATAAATATGTTACACAGATAATAAAGGATAATTGGGGACTTCTCGCGGCCAGGATTGTATCACATGATAAACTTGGATTTGCAACTTGAAAATTCAGTTTTGTGGAAAGACCCATAATAGAATAGAGTATGTGGCCATATCGGACGAGAGCAAAAAGGGAACGACCAACACTATGGCGTTACTTACTCTACCACCAACACCAGTGGTACCGGAAAATCCCCTCTGACGTGATGCCTCTTATTACCAAAGCCAGAGCCGCCGTTACTCCTAATATTTCTTCGAGCATGACCACCTCCAATCATCACCAGAGCTGCCACCACTTCTTTGTCAGGACGAGAGATTGGAGGAGGCATAAGAAACCAACCTTCCCATTACCATTATCGATTTAATGGAGAGACAATAAGTTCTTTCCAAAACTCATACGGACATGGCCTCAACTCATAAGGAGCCTCTTCAACGCTCCAGAACCGGCTCCACTTCAATGTTCGCTCCCGAAGTTGCAACATTCTCCCATGTAGCCGCCACTCCTCCTTTCCAAGGATTGTGCTGTAGCTTCCAATCCTTCCTTCCAAGGATCATGCCGTAGTATCCACTCCTACCTGCTAAGTATTATTACATAGCCGCCACTCCTTCCTGCCAAGGATTGAGACGTAGCAGCCACTCCTTCCAGCCAAGTATCGTGCCATAGCCGCCACACTCCCCCATGTCAAGAATCATGATCGCAGCCAGACAGGGTTTGTAGTCGTGGACACCTTTTGATCTATACCGCCAAAATCTCATGTTCATGGACAGTTTACTCACTCGTTTGTTGATACCAGCCATAGATTCACCATAGCAACAATTACTACAAAGTCACCAGTACGGATGCAAGATGACGATATCTTTATTATGGTCAACCCACCGACCATACAAGATAAAAACATGTAAACCACACTTGGGGACTGAGGATCTACACTGAATCCCTTCACTGTCAAAGCTCAAAAGACACGGTCAACTAAAAGGTCAAAACCACGACAAGGTCATCTACTCTTCAAGGGTGTAGCATAAGAATATCATCACCTCTCTGTCTAGAAGGCACCTGCAACATGTTACGAGGCGGCGGCGGATCCCAAGCCTGCTCAAAGAAAACAACTTCAGAAACAAAAGAGAAGTGCGACTGGGGACCGCTCATTGCAGTCTATCCTGACAACCATCAGAGACTCCAAAAGTAATCCACAGAGATACATTTACATATCCGGCCACACCATCAGATCTAACAGAAGTATAACTGGGGACTGCTCATCCCATCCCTTTCCATGCAATAATCCAAGATTCAGAAGATGGTTCAAAGGATGTCGCTTGGAACGAAGTCCTTAAAGACTTGATAGCAGCACATCAGCAACTGAACGTCTCTCAACTCATCCATTTCATCTAATGGCTCCGGAAGATTTAGACCATACAAGCATCCACATCATATCATCACCGCAATCAGAAAGTCTAGGTACCAAATAACCTAAAGTCAAGGATGAACTAACAACGCAACCACAATCTCCAAGATTTGCCCTTACATTATTTCATCAATCCTTCCCAAAAGCGCAATGGAGTTTGGTAAATTTTGAATTCCACTAGAGAGGTTAGATACTCATTCTTCTAGAGTCAGAACCTTATTACACATTCTGGAGAAGATCGATGGTACTGTTGGGTAGATACATGTGAGATCACCTACCTTGAGTTCTCCTGGCTTGCCTTGCTATTGATTATAAATATTGGAGATTGATTTGTTTCCATTAATGCTCGCTCTACCACCGCTAACAAATTACGAAGAGGAGCCAGATGCTAGAGATGAAAGCACGGAGCCGGACGAATAACAAAATCAGAAGAGGGTCGATACCCCTTTTCATACGAACACAGTTTCTAAAGTTTGAACAGAATAAGGATTCCTTATTGCTCCATGAACGGGAATAAATGACTAGGCGCACCACACTAATGCTCTATAGCCAAAAAAGTACTGTGCCAATATCTCCACTACGTGACCGAACCAGCAGCACGCCAGTACGAGGAACACCAGTCGCTCAACCTACAACGCTCCATGGCACCAACACTCCGTGGTCAAGCCAACTCTCCATGGCACCAGCACTTCGTGGTCAAGCCAATTTTTCATGGATCCCGCACTCTATGGTTAAGTTAGCGCCAATGCTCCAGAATTCCGTGATCCAGCCAACAAGCCTTCCAAGTGCCATTTCTACCGTTCCACATATTGAAGCCATCAGCGCCATCATCACCGTTTGGTATCCAAAGTTCCAGTGCCATATTTTTACCATTCCATGGACTGAAGCCAGTTTCCACAATTTCATGGACTGAATCCAGTTTCCACCATTCCCCAGACTGAAGCCAAGTGCCATCTCCATATGTTCCATGACCTAGACATATAGCGCCATCCACCGATCCGAGGACCAAGTTGCAGCGCCATCTCTGCCGATAAGAAGCCAGAATTCCAGCGCCAACGCCAGCGCCCTATGGAAAAGTCGAAAGTACGCCAAGCCGCCAATGCAAGGATCACGGATTCCTCATGCCTCCTTCCAAAAGTTAACCAAATTATTCCTAACAATCTCTTCATGACTTTCCATTTTGATTTTATCCTTGTCTGTCACCATCTTATGCTTACCCCGCAACAATGCCACTGTTACGGGCTAATCAGGGGACTTAATGTTGATGGTGGTTTTTAGTTCAAGGATAAATTTGTAAAAGTCTCACTACCTGACCCGACATTAGATGTAGTAGACATTGATATGTCTATATTCCGCAGGGAATTTGGAAAATATATCCAAATCTGATGTGTGCCCATGTCTCTCTTCATATTATATTAAAACTCAATATCCTAGATGAATTGTCCACTAGTATGGAGCCTAATGAGTGTATAAGCTCCTAGCTGCATTACTCACAAGTGCCGAAGCCTTCTGAGTATTTTTCTTATGCTTATGTTCCCCAAAAAAACCCTTAATATTGGTATGGCATGACGTATTTGTGTTCACTCGCAGCAGAGTAGCACGGAACTCCAAGTACCAAGTTCCCTTGCACAAAATACTCAGTCAGAAAGCAAAGAATAAACAGAGCCGCGGAGTAAAATCAACAACGAGGGAAGCGTGGCCATGCCATAGGCTAGCCGGAGCCACTTGTCCACACCCCATTCTACCCAACCGGCCCTTATTCCTTTGTCGACCAATCAGGTCGGTTTAAACCTGCCACACTCCCAATGAGTTGTGGTTGGGCCCATATTTGCTGGCCCTATTATCCATTGACCAATTGGAACGCATTAAACCTACCACGCGCACCAGAAGTGTGGCCACACTCATGCTTGGTCACACCCCTCTTTTTTGACCAATCAGGTTGCTCTAAACCTGCCACAATATTAAAAGAGGTGGAATTGCGTCAAGTGGTCACCATGCCAAATTGGCTTCCCAAAGATTGTACAAACAACTGGGAATGTATTGTAAACAATTTTAGTATGATCTACATGCCAAAAGTTTTGTATGGATGTCTATCATAGCATATTAAAAATTCAAATCAATCGGAGTAACTAGCTAAAAGATACAACATAAAAGGCTGAAAACTGACAGAATCCCTCCTGAATTCTTCCTCAGTTTTACTGTCCGGCAGTTTTCACCTCTTAACAAGCTCAAAATCTAAATATTCCCACATGAAGATATAAGAAATTCTTTTCTGATCAGAATGGATGGGCGGACCGGCAAAATCCGAGTTTGTACGAGAATTCTACAACGATTTTAGTGAGGGTCCCATATCTGAATTTTTCTGATTACGAAATTTCATGAGCTAACACAAATTTATGTGAATCATCTCAGCCATCCAACTTGGCTAGCCAACTTAAATGGTTTATATTTAATTTGGGCCAATCATCTTAGCCATCCACGGTCACATGCCGCATGCCTTATGCGCTAATTAGGGTTTCGGCATGACAAACCCTAATTTAGGCAAAGTTGCTACACCAACCAGGCTAAATAATGTTCCACAAAGCATTGGGATCAATATGGCTACCAGAATTGATGTTGCCACATCACATTTGAGTTTAACATCAATGTGCTAAATTCCAACGGCGATGGCTACGCCAGGCGCCACTCGCACTATCATGTCACTAGCATGCACGAACTATGCCAGCCATTCCACCGTGCCACTGGCATGACGAACTATGCAAGTCATACCGCAGTGCCACTGGCATGCGCTAAAAGTGCCATTATCAGGCGCCAACAAGATGTGTCCATAATCAATGGCTACCCTTCCTCATAAGATGCAATCTCAGCCGTCCAAGTTCTCCACCGAACTGACAGGCTCGTGGAAAGTTTTAGGCGACCAGCCGAGATAAGCCTATTAGCACCACATGCTATTTTCCTGTGGCAAGTATCTTGACCTTGACTTACCACACGTAGCAAACTGCTACATGTTTTCCACGAAAAGACTCGAGACATCAAACATGTCACAAAACCGGGGGATACTCATCAGGGTATTAGTCTGGCGGTTTATAGCGTGCGGCGTGTAATACGCCCGTTATAAGAAAGTGTCAGGAAACGGAACATTTAGTGGTGGCAAGAAGTAACGGGTGTAAACAGATCCACTTCCTTAATCATGGAATCATGGGCCCATATTTGCCGACCCTATTCTCCATCGACCAATCGGGACACATTAAACATACCACGCACACCACAAGTGTGGCCATACTCGTGCTTGGACAAACCCTCTTTTTTGACCAATCAGGTTGCTCTAAACCTGCCACAATATTAAAAGAGGTGGAATTGCGTCAAGTGGTCACCATGCCAAATTGTCTTCCCAAAGATTATACAAACAACTGGAAAGGTTTGGTAAAAAAATTTAGTATGAGCTACATGCTAAAAGTTTCGTATAGATGTCTAACATAACCTACAAAAAATTCAAATCAATCGGAGTAACGAACTAAAAGATACATCATAAAAGGCGAGCTAGGTCATGGCTGAAAACTGACAGAATCCCTCCTGAATTATTTCTGAGTTTTACTGTGGGGATGTTTTCACCTCCTAAAAGAGCTCAAAACCTAAATATTCCCTATAGGAGAGATATGAAATTCTTTTCTGATCATAATGGATGGGCGTACCGTCAAAATCCGAGTTCTTACGAGAATTCTACAACGATTTTAGTGAGGGTCCCATATATGAATTTTTAAGATTACGAAATTTCATGAGCTAACACAAATTTATGTGAATCATCTCAGCCATCCAACTTGGCTATCCAACTTAAATGGTTTATAATTAATTTGGGCCAATCATCTTAGCCATCTACGGTCACATTCCACATGCCTTATGCCTTATGCGCTAATTAGGGTTTCGGCATGCCAAACCCTAATTTAGGCAAAGTTGCTACACCAACCATGCCAAATAATGTTCCACAGAGCATTGGGATCAATATGGCTACCAGAATTGATGTTTCCACATCACATTTGAGTTTAACATCAATGTGCTAAAATCCAGCGGCCATGGCTACGCCAGGCGCCACTCGCACTATCATGCCACTAGCATGCATGAACTATGCCAACCATTCCACCGCGCCACTGGCATGCAAGAACTATGCCAGCCATGCCGCAGTGCCACTGGCATGCGCTAAAAGTGTCACCGTGCCATTATCATGCGCCAACAGGATGTGTCCATAATCAAAGGCTACCCTTCCTCATGAGATGCAATCTAAGCCGTCCAAGTTCGCCACCGAACTGACAGGCTTGTGGCAAGTTTTAGGCAACCAACCGAGATAAGCCTAATAGAACCACATGCTATTTTCCTGCGGCAAGTCTCTTGACCTTGAATTACCACATGCAGCAAACTGCTACATGTTTTCCACGAAAACACTCGAGACATCAAACATGTCACAAAACTGGGGGATACTCATCAGGGTATTGGTTTGGCGGTTTACAACGTACGGCGTGCAATAAGCCAGTTATAAGAAAGTGTCAGGAAACAGAACATTTAGTGGTGGCAAGAAGTAACGGGTGTAAACGGATCCACTTCCTTAATCATGGAAGCATGGTTTTCGACGGTTATACGTTACTCTACTCTTCCATCACTCAATCGTTCCCACTTTATTATGACTTGTATAAATAGGTTTCACCTATTTCCACCAAACAACAAGTTTTGGTCAGCAACAACATAGTATCCAGAAATCACCAAAGAACTGATTGTTTTTCATTCTGCAAGCCAGTTCCACTTTCTGATACAAGTCATAAAACATCCACACCTTCAGAATTAACCATTATGGTCTCAACACTTTCTTTTCTTCCCTCCCTAAGACCAACCCTTCTCCTTCACTTTGTGACCGAAGCAAGACTGGAATGACATTTATTGGTTTAGGACAGGATTGTATAGATTGATCTCTTGAATTAAAAGTACTTCCGTGCAGTGCATTGTTTATGGTCTAGACTTGATTATCATCCACACACCCAAATTTACCAAAAACAGCAGAAACAGTTTTCACCCACAAACAAGGAGATCCACAACAGAGAGTATATCCGAAATCTTCTTGATCTCATTAAGAAAAGATATAATCGATGATTTACCTTGTCTGATGTTTGAAAACTTAGTATGTAATTGAATCACATGAGTTGATGAGGTTGCAGCCTTTCTTCAATTATTTTTCACAATTCATACGATGTATATTGACCAACAACATATGGAATAAAACTTTTAAAAATTGTAGATTGGATCCAGAGAATTAACGTTTGATCTTCTTCATACCAGCGAACATAATCATGATTAATGGTTTCCTCAGCGTTAGCACCTTGTTTTGTATAAACATACTTGATATGACAAGGTTTCAAACCATCAATGTAACCTAAACATTGAGCATTTGAATAAAAGAAGTAATAAATCTTTCCAAGTGATGTAGTTTGTGATCTTGAAGCTTTGAAGTACCAATATTAGAGATTGTGTTGAGAGGAAAATTAGTATTGCTAGATTCCATGAACAAACAAAAAACAAAAACAAGAAAATCAAGAACATATGTAGAGTTTTAATGGCGAAAGCTAAAAGAAATAAAGGACAGAGGTTATCAGGCCAATAAGTGGCTCTGATACCATAAAGAAATGGTAATATAAGAATAAGTTCAATCACCCTTCCTGTGTGAATTGAACGAACTGAAAAGTACAACCAGCTTAACCCAGGCCGAATGGTCATTCCTAAAAGAGACGATTTGAACCACTAACATGTAATCTTCGGCACAAGGATCAACCAGTAAAAACAGATAAGGGGAGTACAATGTACTATATGGAAGGCTAGAGCTGTAAAATTTACAAGAGCTCACAAGCCGACTGTAACTTGTAACAGAACGGAAAACAGAAAAGTTTCTACTAACAGTTACAACTGTTACAGACAGTTATATATAACTACGTACAGAAAATAACTGTAGGCAACCATAAAAGAATCCCAATACAAAATGTACTCCAAATGTACTCTTACTAATGGAGTATGGATTTCTAAAATTATTGATGTCATACAAGATTTGAGTTTTGGGATAGAGTATATTAAAATAGATATGAATACAACAACCATTGGAGATACTTTTCAAAACAAAAATTTAATTGTATTTTCATGTTATTAAATATTCGTAAGATAAATATTCACCATTAGAGATGCCCTTAGCAGTCTCTCTAAGATTTTTTTGTCGATAAAGTTCTTCTGATGTCTTTGTTTGATCTTCGGTCTTCAATCTTCGATTGTTATTTAGTAATGTCTCGTACTCAACTACCATATCCTAATCCTCATCCGAGTCTTGACTTTAGTAGACTAGGAATCAAGATATAGTTTTGTGCATCTAACATTGACATCAAACATGAGATAGAAAAACTTACGCGCTCGACCGAGAATATTTTTTATAGGCTTACACTTTTCTTCGCTTGCAATTCCAAGGTCGGGCTCTGATAACATTATCTCTATTTTCATCTCTTTAATTAATCCTACATAGCATTAAAAAAAGAGGCATATTCATATTGATTACCACGAGGGACTAGCACAGTCTAAGGCACCAGATGTTTTTATATGTCTATACACTTGATCAGGTTATTGATTACTTTCTTTTAATCGGTAAAGAATATGGTGCTCATGAGTTTTGAACTTAGGTCACTGATAACATTCAGTTTTACCATGCGCAAAAGGGAAAAACCTTCTTTGTTTTAACTCAATTGATATTCCTACCGATTATTTTAATTTGATTAATAGAGGAAGATAGAGAAGAGCAAAGAGGTATTTCACCCATACAATAAAAAAAAAGTCACCTTGTCAAAAATGTTAGTGCCATACTTCCATCCGCTTAGCACAATTTCAAGAGAAATCTTCTTACACAACTCTTGTATTAGAAAACAAACTCATTCTTTTGTGCTAGAGCAAGCACTGTGGTTCTATGTTGTAAAAGACGAGCGCCTTTGGCGCTTAATCCCAGGACAGGCGCCTAGGAAAAAAAGGCCCCAAGGCGAGGCATGATGACCAAATTTTTTTTTCTTTTGACGCCTAGGGCGCTAGAGAGCGCTTAAGGCCCATCGCCTCGCCTCGCCTAGCGCCTTTTACAACATAGCTGTGGTTCTTTTCATGGAGATGAAATTCTCTACATTCTGGCCAAGGCTTTGATACATTTTGGAGTTTATAGCAAAGCCAAGGATTTAGCTATAGGAAACTTTGAGTTATGTGCATATTCCAATGACCAATGGACATGCGGGAAGCAAGACAACAAAGTATCGTAGCAATGAGTTCGTGTTTTCTTTTCTTTGGTCATTGTTGTCCAAGAATCCCACACCTTATTTTCAACATTGACAACCATAGTTCTTTTCTCAAGAAAGCGTGTCAAATTTTCAAACTCTCGATGGCACGTGATTTACAATATATTTGTCTCATCTCTAAAAAGTTCAGTATTGACAAAACAATCGCATATTTACTTAAAAATTAGGGTCGTCGAGCGCTGACCTAGTCAAAGGAGATTTGCGGTGATTCTAGGTTACAGTTTTTCCATCTTTCTGCATCTCCTCTGGTAAGATGCAGGTGTCTTCTCAGGCTAATTCTCCTCTAGTGACTTCCTCCATATCACTAGAGGATCCTTCTTTGGGGCGTGTTGATGTTCCTTTAGTATCTAGTAATGATTCAATGGTAGATCCAGTTATTCCTCCTGGATTTGAAGAATTTCCTAAATCTGGTGCTAATACTTCTAGGACGAGTTGGTCATCTTTGTTTGATAAGAAGAATACTTTTGTTATCTCTGCAAATATGGAATTTTACTCATATCCGGTTTTAGATGGAAAGAAATCGATGGATATTCCATATGAAGTATTTGAAGAAGATATTAGGAATTGTGAAGATAAAATAATTGGAGCATTTGTGGGTAGACGTTTGCCATTCAATTGGGTTCGTAATGCAGTGAATCGATCTTGGAAACCTAAAGGGAACATCCAAATGACCATCCATGGTGAGAGCATGTTTATTTTTGATTTTAATTCTGCTGAAGATAGAACTCATGCTTTGAAGATGGGTTCAATGTTTATCTCGAATAAATTGTTTATTATTAAGACATGGTCTAGGACTGTTGAGCAGGAAATATCTGAATTGAAGTCTCTTCCGGTATGGATGATTTTTAGGAATGTCCCTCTTTTTATGTGGAACAACAAGGGGTTGAGTATGATTGCTAGATATTTGGGTAAACCTCTAATGATGGATACTCAAACTTTGAATAAAACTAGAATGAGCTATGCCAGGATTTGTGTCGAAGTTGATGTTCATTATGACTTTCCTGAATCATTTACTTTTACTCTTGGAGGTAAGGACAAAGTGGAAATCAAAATGGAGTACTCTTGGAAACCTCCTAAGTGTAGTAATTGTTCTGTTTTTGGTCATACCTCTTCAAACTGTCCCAAACAAGTTAAGCCAGTTCAAAAGATGGTGCAAAAATGGGTTCAGAAAAGTACCACAACTATGGATGCTGATGGATGGATTTCAAAATCAAAGTCTCCTAAAATGAAGAATACTTCTATTGATGTTGAAGGATGGGCAACAAAGTCGGGGAAGAGAATAAGAGATCCTATTGAGACAGGATCATATACTTCTGATGAAGGAATGGGTATTGAAAATGATGTTATTAATCAGCCGGTTATGATGGAGCACAGAAGTGATACTGTATATGTTAACTTGGATAGTCCTGTCCTCAATGAAGCTCCTATAGTCCAACTCAGGGAAAAGGGAGACCTTCTCATGAATAATAAGTTCATATTACTAGATAAACTAAATGAAGTTAGTCATTTAAAGGCTTTTAATGCAAATAAGGAAAATACTCAGGAAAATTACATGACTGATGTTGTCCATTCTCAAGCTAATATTGTTGATTTTTCAGGTGCTAGAGGACATTTCTCAAAGAAGATAATGCAAGTATCTTCAGTAGCTTCTAATATTCTTCCAAAGACTGCAGAACTCAAGAAATCTGCTAGAGGTACTACCCTTTCTCAATTTAAATAATGTTTAAGTTAGGAGGTTGGAACATAAGAGGTCTTAATGACCCAGTTAAACAGATTGAAATAAAGAGATTAATTAGGAATAATACCCTTTCTCTGATAGGGATTCTTGAGACTCATGTCCAAGAGATTAATAAAGTTAGAATTCGTAATAGTATAAATCCTGCAAGTTTATAGATAATGATAGTGTTTCTAATGGTGGAAGAATATGGATTGGTTGGGATACTTCTGTCTTGACTGCTTCTGTGCTCCATACTTCCTCACAGGCCATTTTTCTGGAGGTTACTACTATACACCATATTAACTTTGTTGTGACTTTTGTTTATGGAGAAAATTACTATCTGAACAGAGTTCATCTTTGGAATTCTTTGGTTGCTTTTGCCGAGCTTAACACTAAGCCGTGGATATTTTTAGGCGATTTCAATTTCATCCTTCATCCGTCTGATAAGATAGGTGGTGCTGAGGTGTTGGCTCATCAGTTTACTGATTTTCAGAATTGTATTCAAGCTTCCCAATTATTTGATCTCCCTTTTACTGGCTGTTTTTATACTTGGAATAACTGCCAAATGGATGGTAGCATTATCAGGTCTAAAATAGATAGAGCCTTAATTACTCTTGATTGGATTCATCAATTTATTTTGTCCACTGCTGAGTTCTTGGTCCCTGGAATCTCAGATCACTCCCCCTGCATTGTTTCTATTTTTGAGAAAAGAAGACATGGACCGCCTCCTTTTTGATTCTCTAATTTTCTTACTGAAGAACAAGAGTTCATTCATGTTGTCAAACAAGCTTGGATAGGCACTGTTTGTGGTAATCCTATGTTTAAAATGGTAACAAAACTGAAGAGAGTCAAAAAGGATATCATTACTTGGAAAAAGGCTAAATTTAACAACCTTTCTGACAGTGTGAGTAAAGCTAAAGAGGAAATGGAATGCACTCAATTAATGCTTCAACATGATCCTTTAAATTCTGAGTTAGCTAGAAGAGAAAGGGCTTATGTCCAGGAGTACTCTAAACTTATTAAGTATGAGGAATCTGAAGCCAAACAACAGTTCAGAATTAAATGGATTGATGTAGGGGATCAAAATACTTCATTCTTTCACAACTCTTTAAAGGTTAGAAGAATTAAAAATAATATCTTGTATCCCCTTTCTGCTGAGAATGTGAAACTGGAAGAGGATAAGGACATTTCCACAGAATGTATCAAATACTACCTGGAATTGTATAATACTCCAAATGTAGGTACTGAATATCGCAAGATAATAGTTCACGAGTATCGTAATAAATAAAGGAGAAAAGAGATATAAAATGATACGATGATAGAAGTAGCACGGAGAAATATGAAGTTTTGCGAGGATGGAGTAATTTTGCGAGTATGATTTGCGATACTTCGCAATTCATATACAGCTGTATAAGTTTTACTATAAATAGGAGTTCAAATGTAAAATTCGAGAGGTTCTTTTAGTGAGTGTTAGAAAATATCTGAGGAAAGAGAATAGAGAAAGTTGTAACTATTCTAATTCCATTTAGATACTTCTTTGTAATCAATTGAGAACATTAATAAGAAAACTGTTATTCATCATCAAGAACTTCTTTAGTTTTTACTAATTCTATTGAGGGTGTAGTTGTAGGTTAATCTGCAACTACATAATTGGCGCTAGAAACAGGGACTTGAGAATTTTGGTAGCCTAAATTTGAGGGAATTGTGGAAAATTTGAAGATCAAATGAAGTCAGTAGATGGATATTGCAAAAAAGAAGAATGTAATATGATCACAAAGACAATGATTGATGAATTTCATAGTAATATGAAGGGAAAAATACACAAGCGAGATTGTAGAGGAAGAAAGATCATGGAGGAAGAAAAGATAACAACTTTAGAAGAATGGGAAAAGCAGAAAATCACATTTTCAGTAGCAGAAATTCCAAATGAAGACTTGAACCACACTTCACCATTGGTGATCACATTTCCAATCATGCTAGAAGATAAGAAAGCTGTAGAAAAATGGAAATTAAACCGAATTCTGGTTGATACATGGAGTTCTGTTAATATCATATTCTATCATGCACTTAAAGGGATGGGAATTAAAGATGAAGAAATCACAAATTCAAAATGTCTTATTCATGGATTAGGAAAATCTACAACAAAATCTAAAGGGGAAATCGCGCTGCGAAAATTACTGGGAGAAATCGAAACACATGTAATCTTGTGTGTGATAGATATGGAATCTCCATATAACATGCTGATAGGAAGGCCGTGGATTCATGCGATCAAAGCTGTTGCTTCAACATTACATCAGAAAATCAAATTTCCTACACCAAATGGAATACAAGAAATAAAAGGAGATCTTGATAATGCAAAATTTTGTTATCAAATTGAAGTAACGCAATGCGGAGGAAGAGCAAGAAAGAAACAGCTTCGTAGGAAACTTGCGAAGGAAACAAAAAAGGAAGAAGAATTCCAAGTGTATACAGTAAGAGCAAAGGAAGGGAGAGGTATACCAAATGAGATTCCAGAAAAAGAAGGGGAACCAGCAAAAATAATCGAAGAACCAACACCTATGGGGGAGCAAAATACAAGTTATGTTGCAGCTGAACCAACTAAAGAAATAAATATTGGAAGTAAAGAGGAGCCTTTATTCTTGCGAATTGGAACTAAGATGGATGAAAAAGAAGAAAAAAGAACTATTGATCTTTTACGAGAATATAAAGATATCTTCGCAGGAAGTGTAGATGAGATACCAGGAATTGATCCATCAGTGGCGTGTCATAGATTGAACATAGATAAAAATGTAAGACCATTCAAACAAAGAATAAGGAATATATCACAGAATTATCATGTACAGATAGAAGAAGAGTTACAAAAGATGTTGGATGCAGGGATCATAAGGGAAGCAAAATATCTAGAATGGATTGCGAATATGGTCATTGTTCCGAAAAAGAATAAAGGAATAAGAATTTGCATAGATTTCACTGATCTAAACAAGGCATGTCCCAAAGACAGTTTTCCATTACCAGATATACCACAAATGGTGGAATCAGCTGCATGTCATGATAGAGTCACTTCACTTGATGGATATAAAGGGTATAATCAAATATCACTCGCAGAAGAAGATCAAGAACTTACTGCCTTTTTTGCTCCAAGGGGTTTGTATTGTTATGTGAAGATGCCATTTGGTTTGCGGAATGCGGGTGCTACATATCAACGTATGGTTGAAAAAGTGTTCGCGAAGTGGATACATAAAACTTTGGAGGTATATGTAGATGATATGTTGATAAAAATCAAGGAAGCTAAAGACCATGTGCAAGATTTGAAGGAAATATTTGAGCAAATGAGAAAGTTCAACATCAAATTAAATCCTGAGAAATGTATAATTGGGGTTTCATATGGAAAGTTCTTCGGATACATAGTATCGAAGGAGGGAATACAAGTTGATCCAGAAAAGGTCCAAGCAGTTCGTGACATGCCAACACCTGCAACGGTAAAAGAAGTACAAAAGCTAAATGGACTCTTGGCTTCACTTGGAAGATTTATTTCGCGAATGTCAGATAAGTGCAAGCATTTTTTCAACATACTTAAGAAGGGAGCAAAATTCAAGTGGACTGATGAATGTGAAAAAGCTTTTCAAGGAATCAAAGAGTACCTCGCAAATACATCTATACTACAGAAACCAGAGAAAGGCGAAGAATTATTGGTATACCTCGCAACAACTCCATATGCTCTAAGTGCAGTTCTGTTATGAGCAGATGCAGGAGTAGAGAGGCCCATTTAATACATTAGTAAAACTTTTAATGCAGCAGAGAAGAATTATTCCAAAATGGAGAAGTTAATCTTAGCCCTGGTTTATGCATCATTCAAGTTACGAATATACTTTCAAGCACATGTGATAAAAGTGGTAACCAAAGTCCCAATTGAATCAACCATGAAGAACACAAAAAGGTCAGGAAGAATAGAAAGGTGTAATGCACAAGTAAACCATTACAAGATAAAATACGAAGTATTATCATCGCAAAAATCACAAGTTGTCGCAGATTTTTTGGCAGAATTTCCTTTGGAAGAAGATGAAGCAGTAGAGGAAATGATGGATGTTGAAGAATAATTTGGAAATCCAAAAGACTTGGTAACAGAACCAGATAGATGGGAAATTCTAGTGGACGGATCATCCAATAGTGAGGGAAATGGAATTGGAGTCGTGTTGATTTCACCAGAAGGAGAAAGAACAGCATTCCCATTCAGACTAGAATTTGCATCCACGAACAATGAAACAGTCTGAAGTACTTAAGTCAGTGCATGCATTAAAGATCGCAATAGAAAAGAAGCTTGAAAGTATACGGATAACAAGTGATTCGCAGTTAGTGATTTGTCAAATTAAAGGGGAATATACCACAAATGAATCTTCTTTGAAGAAATACAAGAAACTCGTTGAAGAATTATCTGCGAAGATACCAAAATTAAAATGGAGACATATACCCAGAAAATATAATCGTCTCGCAGATGTTTTTGCATTTATTCCAAGCATGATGACAAATCCAAATACAAGAAATATCCAAATACAGACAATTCAACACCCATCAGTGGACAAAGAGAAAGAAATTGAGGAAGCTGTTGCAATGGAAGTAGAAAAAGAATTATCAAACAACATCGCAGATTGGAGAAAAGAAATTCATGCATATCTCGCAACAGGAGAAATATCCAGGAACAGACTAGAAGCACATAAATTAAAGAGTTGTGCAACAAACTATGAGTTACGAGAAGGAATTTTATATAGAAAGTCTTTCAATGGACCACCTCTCAGGTGCTTAACTCGCGAAGAAGGAGAAAAAATATTGAAGATGTTACATGGAGGAGAAGCTGGAAATCATAGTGGGGGAAGATCTCTAGCATATAGAGCAAATATACAAGGGTATTACTGGCCTTATATGCATACAGACGCAAAATTGTTCGTACGAAGATGCAAGGAATGTCAACGACATGGTAAAAGAATTCATGCACCAGGGGCCACATTAACTTCTTCAACAAGCTGCTGGCCTTTTGGTAAATGGGGGTTGGATATTGTTGGACCATTTATACCTGGATCTGGACAAAGGCGATACTTGATAGTTGCAACAGATTATTTCACGAAGCTCGTAGAAGTAAAAGCAGTACAGCATATTCGTGATAAAGATGTTTTTACATTCATATTTGAGAACCTCATTTGCAGGTACGGGATTCCGGCACAACTAGTATCTGATAATGGAAAACAATTTGAGGGGCAGAATATAGAGATGTTACTCAGTGCTTTTAGGATAAAATGTGGGAAGTCAACCCCGTTATATCCACAAGCTAATGGACAAGCAGAAGCAACAAATAAAACAATCACAGATACAATAAAAAAGAAATTAGAAGGACATCTCAAAGGGTGGTGCGAGCAAGTACCTAGCGCAGTTTGGGCATACAATACAACTAGAAGAGAAGCAACTGGAATGTCTCCTTATTGTCTAACATATGGAGTAGAAGCAGTATTACCCATAGAGGTTGTAATTCCGACAACAAAGAAAGAAGCTTGGGAAAGAAATTTAAGTGCGGGAGTAATATTAAGTGAATTGGATGATTTGGAAGAAAAAATAGAAAAGGTGTTGCACCATATGAAGATTTATCAGGAATGATTAGCTCGAGAATACAACAAGAGAGTCATTGAACGTGAATATAAACCAGGTGATTTGGTCATGCGAGAAACACCTAAATATCAAAAAGAAAATGGAGGAAAATTAGCACCAAAATGGGATGGACCATATGTTGTTAAAGAAGTTGTAGGAAGCGGAGCTTATCGGATGATGGATCCAGAAGGGAGAGACATGGGTTTGAGGTTTGGTAGACCTTGGAACAGGCTATATTTGAAAAGGTATTACCCATAAAACTCATGAAATTTTTTACGAATATTGTTTGCTCGCAGGAAATTGGGAAAAGTTACGAATTTTCAGAATTTATATTCCGATTAAAATTTCATTAATTTGCGAATAAAAGACCGCAATCTGTGATCAGCCTCCAAAAAAGAAAGAGAGCCGCAGAAAATTTTATACATGCAAACCTTTGTGGCGTACACCCTAGTTCGCGAAGCTATATTTCGTAAGAGGCAAAGTCCTAAAGTACGTCATTTAAGGGGGTACCTATAACGTGGCTAAGGGTAACCGGAACACCACCAAGGGCCCTTAGTACATGGTAAAAATTTTGGGGTACAACCCAATAATGGGGTACCTATCCGGGTTAGACACCTCTGATTCTCACCTAATCTAGCGACATTACGCAATATAAAATGCGGTGTAAGAGGATTTAGGTTGGGCGACTAAGGCATACTGTCTTTCCCAAGAAGTGCAGAAAACGATCAAGGCGCCGAGTTACACGGTTGAGTCAAGAGTGCCGGGTGAGGTTGAACCATATCTGCCATTTTTTTCAAGTCTTGGCAAATGATGCACTTGTCCCAAAGATACCCCATAGGGTGCAACCTCGTAACTATAAGCCCTATAGGCAAAAAGGATAAGAGGTTGCGATCAAAAGCTGGTTGTTGGCAGAACCGGATGGGAAGAGATAACCTTGTATGGTCGATGTACGCTTCCTTGAAGGGGCAATCAGGGGGAAGATAAAGGGAAGCAGCCTCCATTAGGGAGCTGATACGTGCTATAAGACGCAAATGTCACGAGGCTTATTGTTTGCGAAAACATAAAGGCTTGTCATATTTGTGCAACAAATGAAGTTCTGCGAGCCTTCTAAAAAAAAAAAAAGAAAGAAAGAAAGAAAAGAATAAAGAACTCGCAGAACATAATAAAGAAGTTAAGATGAGATCAATGGGTCACTACATGAAAGTGTAGAGACGTCCTGCGATTTCATCGCAAGACGGCAATGTCATGGGGCTTTATGTTCGCAATAATATTTAGGCCTGTCATATTGTCGCAACAATTCCTGAAGAGGCTAAAATACTATACAAAGAAGTTAAGATGAGATCAATGGGTTTTTACATGAAAGTGTAAGAATGTCCTGCGATTTCATCGCAAGACGATAATGTCACGAGGTTGTATATTCGCAAGAATGTTCAGACTTGTCATATTATCGCAAATACAAAAATTTACTACAAAAGAGGTGGCAAAATAAGACCTTTACTTAGGAAGGCATGATAAGACCACATAAATTAATGAAATTCATTGCATCAATATCATTGAAGAAATTATACAAGAATATACATTATGAAGATTTGTAGAGAAGACAGCTTCGTCAATACCATTGAAGAATTTTTACAAAAAGTCCTATCAAAGAAGATAACATCATTAAAGAATTGTCACGAAGACTTAGAAAAAGATACGATTTTGATAGCAATCAAATACAGATAAGTTCATACTCGTAAAATGTTACGAGAATTTCATACTTCTTATACTTCTCCATATATTGAATATTTCTCCAAAAGATTGAATACTTCTTATAATTCTTCAAGAATATATCATATTCATTATACTTCCTTAACGGATATTTCATTTGGTGAAGGTTAAATAATCATTATACTTCGTCATATGTTACGTGATTATTCACAGATTGAATACTTCTTATATTTCTTCAGTGGGTAAATTGAGTACTTCTTATATTTCTTCAGTGGGTAAATTGAGTACTTCTAATACTTCTTATATTTCTTCAGTGGGTAAATTGAGTACTTCTAATACTTCTTATATTTCTTCATTTGGTGAATTGAGTACTTCTAATACTTCTTATATCTCTTCATTTGGTGGATCGAGTACTTCTAATACTTCTTATATCTCTTCATTTGACGGATTTGGTACTTCTAATACTTTTTCAAAAGTATTGTATATGTAGTATACTTATTAAGGATATTTCATATATTTTATTTTTATACTTAAAAGGGAGGATTTATTTACAATCGTAACAAGTTGGAACTTCGTAAGATAAATTGAGGCAGATATTCTAATACTTTAAACAATGTTTAATCATTTAAAGAGAAATAATAGGGGGAAAAGGAGATACTAAGCTTTATCTGTGAGTTATTTATTATTTCTCTTCATATGATCAAATGGGGGAAATTTAATTAAAGAAAGGATAAATTATCTTCGCAAAATATCAGAAAGAAAGGATAAATCATCTTCGCAAAATATCAGATATACTTCTTAAAAAATAGAATTGTTTGCAAAAAGAAAACCAACAGTAATTAAGGGAAGGAATTCAAAAGAAAGGAGGACAGGAGAGTCAATGATAAATTGAAAAAAGAATGTTATCATGCTTCATCAACATTCTGTGCTGGATCTTCAAGATCAGTAGGGTCATTAGTAGCCTTCGAATTTTGCGAGATATCATCCTTGGAAGAATATGCAACAGGAACATATCTTTGAGGAATAGATTCTTTCTCATCATCAAGATCTTCATCATCACTCTCATAATCAAAATCACTATCAGGCTCACGAGAAACTTCATCGTCAGATATCTTCAGAGGAGTAATTTTCACAGGAGGCAAGCCTCTTGATAAGAGAATGTTATTCGTAAAGACTTGAGCTTTCAAATGACTTTCACGAAGTATAGCTTTTTGATGATTGGTATCTTCGATATCTTTGGAATAAGCAAGATAGTTGAATCTCCGAGTAGCACGGTCACGAGAGTTGATTAAGCGGGTAGAAAGCAAAGCATTCTTCTTACGAAGCTCGGAACAGGAGGCTTCTAATCCAGCTTTCGCATTACGAAGGTTGTTCTCAGATTCTGCAAATAAAACAAAGTTTATAGAATAAAATTTGCGAGTATAACTAAATTTAAAAGATATACAAGAGGCAGTCAAATTTTAATGACTACCTTCTCTTTGCGAAGTAAGAGATTGAGTTAAAAATAGACAACATTTCTTCATCTGATTCATCGCATTATCAAAACCATCACCAACTAATCCTTTAAGTTGAGATTGAAGCTTTTGATCTTTAGAAAGGAGAAAATTCTTATCCTTCGCAAGTTTGGCATTAATACTTTTTAATGATGAATAATCTTCTTCAAGTTGATTCTTCTTAGCACTCAAGACTATGTTCTTATTAATAAGGGAATTCTTCTCAATAACAAAAGAATTTCTTTCAGCATCTGAAGACTTCTTTAATTCCTCAAGTTCACCTTTCAACAGAGAAAGAAGATTTTCTTGATTGCAACATTTATTCTGAAGAGTTTTTAATTCTTGCGAAGAAACAATCATTGTATTCAAAAACGAACATTTCTCTTCTGATAAGGTTTTGTTCTCTTCTAATAAGGTTTCTATTCTCAAATTAGCTTTAGTTAAGGAAGAAAAAAGTTGAGATATATCATCATTCAAAATTTTTCGATCATATATCAGTTGAGTATTCTCTTGAAAAAGAGCGTCAGAGTTGTCAAGAGCACACGAGTAAAGATTAGATAAATGGGAGAATTGGTTTGAGAGGCTTTCATGCTTGGTTCGATATTCTGTTGCATCTGATTCATGGTGAAGTACCAATCTTCTACATTTCTGGATGTATTCTATAAAGGGGAATGGGTTTTAATGGATGTTTCAAGCATATGAAGAATATAAGTAAATAAAAGGGAAAATATGAAGATAGTAATCATACCTTTCAATTCATCATTTCATTTACGAAGAGTCGCACAGTCGAGAGAATTATTCTGAAGATGATGATTTTCTTTACGGAGATCCTCGCATTCTGCTTGAGAAGATTTCAAAGATTGGCGGAGCAATTCAATTTCTTTTTCCAAAGATTGACGTGAAGAAGAAATGTCTGGATTGACGAAATTATTTAGAACTTCGCAAAACTCATATTGCGAACGAACATTAGTAGACTTCGCAGTATTGGTCAAAATCTCAGATAACATTCGGAAAGTTGAATAAATTCCATCTCGAATTTCCTGAGGAAGAGGAGAAGAATTTGAAGGAATAAGAGCAAGCTACAAATTGTCCGGAGAAATAGCACTCAAAGGATTTGGGGACAAGACAGGTTTTTCAAAAGAAGAAGTTGAAGAAATATTTTGCGAGGGTTGTTTTTCAAGAGAAGAAGTTGAAGAAATATTCTGTGAGGGTTGATCTTGAAGAAGTGTTGATAAATTGACACTGATGGGAGATTGAAAGATAGGTAATGGAGTAGAGGTAGGAGTGTGTGAAGAAGCATTTTCACGAGGAGGAGAGGAAAATTCCTTATCAACTTCAGGAAGGAAATCATCAATCGGAATTAATGGTGTGGGTTTAGTTATTCGAGATCTCTTACTAGGGTTTGGTTTTTCTCCAACCTGCGAATCAAAATGTAGATTAAAAACTGAGGCAAAAATATATTGTTCAGGAAAGAAGGCAAAGTATTTAACTACCTTTTTATTCTCAGATTTTCTTCTTCGTGGATTAAGGCTTGGATTCTTTAGTTGAGATTTCATCTGAGGAGTTATTTTTCTGAAATAAACCAAAATCAGATAACAAATTATACAGAAATTAAAGAGAAAGAACAAATGAAATGCGCGGAGATAAAAGGAAATTACCTTGGAGAACTCATGAAGATATAGTAGAAGAAAAAATTGCATAGAAAACAGTAATAGAGAGTATGAGTAGAAGATAGAATTGCGGAAATAAGAAGAAGAAAAGGAAGAGAATATGAAGGAGTTATATAAGGGAATAACTAGAAAAGAACGGTTACAAAAGACGTGTCAAAATTTTAAAAGACTAAGTAACGGTTATGTTCTCACGATCATTTCTTATTCGTAGAATTGACATGAGAAGAGGCAAGATGTAGGTACTGAATATCGCAAGATAATAGTTCACGAGTATCGTAATAAATAAAGGAGAAAAGAGATATAAAATGAAACGATGATAGAAGTAGCGCGGAGAAATATGAAGTTTTGCGAGGATGGAGTAATTTTGTGAGTATGAGTTGCGATACTTCGCAATTCATATACAGCTGTATAAGTTTTACTATAAATAGGAGTTCAAATGTAAAATTCGAGAGGTTCTTTTAGTGAGTGTTAGAAAATATCTGAGGAAAGAGAATAGAGAAAGTTGTAACTATTCTAATTCCATTTAGATACTTCTTTGTAATCAATTGAGAACATTAATAAGAAAACTGTTATTCATCATCAAGAACTTCTTTAGTTTTTACTAATTCTATTGAGGGTGTAGTTGTAGGTTAATCTGCAACTACACCAAAAGATTATAGTTTTAACGAGGATTGGTTTTCAGGGATTGAGTTTGGTAGTTGCATTCAACAAATAGATGTACCTGATTTAATTAAGGAGGTTACTAGAGAGGAAGTGGTTAGTGCTCTTGCTTGCATTGGTTCAAATAAGGCTCCTGGGCCTGATGGGTTTCCAAGTTATTTTTTCAAGGCTAGCTGGGAAGTGGTTGGAGATGAGTTTGTGGCTGCAGTTAAAAACTTCTTTCATAGCTCTAAATTATTGAAGGAGGTAAATGGCACTTTTATTACTTTAGTGGCAAAAAAAGATAACCCTTCCTCTGTAGCTGATTTCAGACCTATTTCATATTGCAATGTGCTTTTCAAGTGTATTACTAAGATTCTTACTCTAAGAATGAAAAAGGTACTCAATGGTATTATTAGCTTAAACCAATCTGCTTTTATTTCTAGAAGAAACATTCAAGATAATATTATGGTGGCACATGAGCTTGTTAGGAATTACCATAGAACTCAAGGAACAGCTAGATGTGCTCTTAAAATTGACCTCAAGAAAGCTTATGATACTGTTTCTTGGGAATTTATTTTCATGGTGATGCAAAGAATGGAATTTTCTTCTAAATTCATTGAATGGGTGACACAATGTATTACTACTGCTAAGTTTTCTATTATGGTAAATGGGGCACCTTATGGATATTTTGGATCTAAAAGAGGTTTGAGGCAATGGTGTCCGCTTTATCCTTATTTATTTGTTATGGTTATGGAGATTCTCAGTTCCTCTCTGGTGCAACAAGTCCAACTTAAGAAATATGGTTTCCATCCCAGATGTAAGTTAACAAGTCTCACCCACCTTACTTTTGCTGATGATGTTTTAGTTTTCTTTAAAGGGAATGTTCAGGAGGCAGCTAGTCTTAAATGTGCTCTTGAATGTTTTAGTCAATGCTCTGGACTTCAAATAAATAACCAAAAAATAGCTTTGTTTCATTCTGCTGTAGAAGAATCTGTTTTACATCAAATTATGCAAGTGCTGGAGTGCTCCTCTGGTGAGTTACCTATCAAGTATTTAGGAGTTCCACTGCTTTCTTCTAGACTTTCTTATAAAGATTGTCTGGCCTTATTGGAAAATATATCTCTTAGAATACAGTTTTGGAAAACTAAGTCCCTTTCATTCCCTGGTAGGCTTTTACTTATAAAATCAGTGTTATGTGGTATGGTTTATTTTTGGCTATCCTGTTTTGTCCTTCTTAAGAGAGCTATTAAGGAAATAAATACAAAATTTAAGAGATTTATTTGGAGTGGTACTGATATAGGGAAGAAATTTAATCCCATAAAGTGGAAAAATCTATGTCACTCTTACGAAAATGGAGGTCTTGGTATTAAGGATTTGGAAGTAACTGATTCCATAACCAATATGAGACATATTTGGGACATTGTTGCTGACAAGAAGACCATATGGACAGTGTGGGTCAAAGCTAACCTTATAAAATATAAGAATTTTTGGCAGATGAACATTACTAAAGACTCCTCTTGGTGTTGGAGAAGGATTCTTGAACACATGGACTTAGCAAGAAGATTCTTAGGTACTGTGCTGGGTAATATGGTGCTTCCACTCATTTTATCAATGATAGTTGGCATCCAAAGGGTTGTCTAGCAGATTGGGTGGACTCTGGTTTCTTACAGGATATTGGTGCTTCTACTTCTTCTACAGTGGCTGATTTTATTCATGAGGGGCAATGGAATTTCCCTGATATGATGGAGGAGTCTTCTAAGCAGATTGTGGAACAGATAAAAACTGTTGAGTTTAATATCTCTGAGCATGATCTCATTATTTGGAAACCTAACTCTGTGGGTGTTTTCTCTGTGAAAGATACTTATGTTTCTTTAAGAGGAGGAATGCCTAAAATGGAGTGGAGTAACTTGGTTTGGTTCTCTGGTAAAATCCCAAGACATTCTTTTATAGCTTGGCTAGCAGTTCAGAAGAGACTCAAAACTAGAAGTAAATTATTAGCTTGGGGAGTAATTCAAGATGCTACTTGCATGCTTTGTAATGCAGATATTGAAACTGAGGATCATATTTTTCATCACTGCAGCTTTTCTGATTCTATTTGGAGAGGTTTGGTTCTGAAGCTGGGTTATATTAGAGACCCTATGAATAATTGGAATGATGAAATTCAATGGTACAGCAGTAATTTCACAGGGCCTTCTTGTATGAGTAGAATCAAGAAACTTGCGTTTAGTGGTTTTATTTACCACATTTGGAGAGAAAGAAATGGGAGGATATTTCGTGCTCAATACAATTCTGCTGATCAGGTGAGTATGGCTATTGTTCAGGATATCAGATTCAAAATGGCTGCTAAGGCTCACAAAGTTGAGAACAAACCTCAAGCTAGATGGTTTATGAATAAATGGCAGGTTAATTTCACCTTTACTCAGCCTGAGATAATTCAATGTAAGTGGCTATATCCTAACCCTGATGAAGTTATGCTGAACTCTGATGGCTCTTTGAAAGAGGAAGAAGGCAGCTTTGGAGCTCTACTCAGGGATGATCAAGGAGAAGCAGTGGATGCTGCTCATGGAACTGGTAAACCTATTTCTGTCTTAGCTCATGAAATGCAAGGAGTTGAGTTAGGTCTAAAAATGGCTACCCGTAAGGAGTTACTAAAAATTCATGTAGATGTGGATTGTATGGTTGTTTACAACATTTTATCCAACCCAGAGACGGTTCCTCCCTGGAATGTTCTCCAGATATGGAGAAGAATCAAAAAACTGAAGACTCAATTTGTGAAGTGGACAGTTTCTCACTGCTTCAGAGAAACCAACAAAGCAACTCATTTTCTGGCTATTAAAAAGGCTGAGAGTTTATGGGAAGAGATAAGGAATGAAGATTTCTCCACAGACTTTAAGGAGATTCTAGCAGCTGATAAGAACCAGGAGGTTTATAGGCGAAGAAAGAAGGCTTCGTCTACTTAGTTTTTTCTTCTGTTCTTTGTTTTTTTGCTATGTTTTTCTGTTTGTTTTGGTTTGGGTTTCCTTAACCCAGCTTACCGTGTCAAAAAAAAAAAAAAGGTTCAGTCTTAGATTGATAGTTTATTAGATCATGTTAATCAAAATAGATCTTTCTTGATTGAGCATAAACAAATGGAAAACAAATACAAAGCGAACGTACTCAAATACAAAGAAATTCCTGGTGATTTAGCTATAGTTACATTGAACAAATTTAAGGGCACTTGTGTTTATTGCCTCTGGTCCTCTGTTCACGGTAACATTTTAGACAAGTTTCGAAATGACCATGAGTACCGAATGGAACACATCTGCATCGTTTACAACACGTCTTACAAGATCTCATACAATATTTCTTTCTTTTAGATTTTCCACATCTAGTCACACATAGCCCATGGCAAGCTGACAAAGGAACAGGAGGCTGCACCCTCGATGGAGGGCTCTTTACCACGGCAGGTGGTGGTGGGTATATGGATGTGACAGGAGGTGGTGGAGCTATGGATATAATAGGAGGTGGTGGAGTTCGTGCTGTGTAAGGAGGAGGTGGAGCTCGAGTTCTGACATGAGGTGGTGGAGCTCGTGTTCTAACAGGAGGTGGCGGGGTTATTGCTATGTAAGGAGGTCGTGGAGCTCGAGTTCTGACAGGAGGTGGTGGAGTTCGTGTTCTTGGTGGGGTTCTTGCTGTGTAAAGAGATGGTGGAACTTGTGCTTTGATAGGAGGTGGTGGAGCTCGTGCTCTGAAAGGAGGTGGTGGGGTTCTGACAGGGGGTAGTGGCGTTCTTGATTGAACTGGGGGAGGTGGAGTTTTTGGCGGAGTTAGAGCGTCTGCAGCGGACGACCAAGAGTAAAAATTTGGTCTTTAACAGAGACGTAGTGGGACGGAGTAAAGACTAAATTCCCGACCATACCAAATTTCCAGACTATATTTGGTTCGCGACCAAGATTAAACCCAAATATAGTCGGGCGTTGATAAAGTTTACGCCCCACCACATGCGTTAGTAAAGTTTACGCCCCACGTTGGGCGTTGATAAAGTTTACGCCTCACACGGCGCGTTTATAAAGTCCCCGCCCCATTTTTTTTTTTATTTAAAACATTTATCATGGGGCGTTAACTATACAAACGCCCCATTTTTTTTTTTTATTTAAAACAAATGTTTGGGGCGGTTACTATACCCCGCCCTATACCCCGCCCCATATAGTTTAATATTTTTTTTCGTGAACAGTAGAAAACAAACATCAGGCGTTAACTATACAAACGCCCCTTCTCCCGGCGCAAACTTTATGAACGCCCCACCGCGCGTAAACTATATCAGCGCCTCACACCGAGCGTAAGCTTTACCAACGCCCCACACCGAGCGTAATCTTTACCAACGCTCGACCAAATTTACTCGCCCCCCACTGCGTAACTCAAGGTACTAAACCCATATATGGTCTTTTTTTTTAGTCTTTGGTCTTTGGTTTTGGTCGTACCACTGCAGACGCTCTTAGGACTTAGATAGGAGGTGGTGGTGGAGATCGTACCGTGACAGGATTTGGTGGATATGAGGGTTTAAAAGGAGCTCTCACTGGAGATACAGCAGGAACCTTTGGTGGTGGTGGTGGAACCAAATGTGATGCCTGCAAAATTGAATATAATGATATAAGTTTACATAATTGATAGTCGAAGATAAGTGCATTACTACATTGTTAGCTAATTCTAACGACTGCATTTATACGCAAACCAGGTTCTAGAATCTTTAAACTAGTGCAGGAACAAGAAAAAAAGCATTATAAAGTGGAAATGAAAATAAATCAATGGAATTGAATTACCTGTGATGCAACTACAAGATGGGAGACTAACAAAAAGATTAAAGCTTTTGAAGCCATTGCTACAACTTAAGTACTGACTGATGAAGAATTAAGGAAACCCAGTGTTGGTATTTATAGAGGGAGCACAAAGAGATTAGAGAGCCGGAAAGAGTCGTTAGTCTAACATGTTCATGTGCATGAATTTATTAGTGCAATGAATAAGTAAAAATCAGTGACAGCTTGCTTGAGTTCATTAGTTATTGTAAGAATCCGACTCACACCGTCTTTCAAGTTTCAACTCTCTCTTGCCTCGAGATTTCTGTCTCCAATTGTGTATTGAATCCATTGACATTATGTGTAAAGGGGTTATTTATTGATGAACTAGAGCAGTATGAAGAAGATCTGCTGGCCCAAGTTAATGTTTTTGGACATATATCTGGTAGCATCTCCAATGCAAGGGGTAAAAGTCTTAAATTAGTACGACACCTAGGATTTAAGATCTTTATCACCAAAGTTTTATCTCCAATGCAAATGTGAGAGTTATAAAAAAAGATGACATGACTAAAGTGAGGGAAAATGAGAAAGTCTAAATAAGACTTTCTTCAACCTTGGGTAAGTCCACACCAGCTTTTGTCTCTAAATTTAAATAAAAAATGTTAGATAAGATCTTAGGGATTGAAGATGGAATTTAAATTAGACCTCCACATTAGATGGAAGAGGCTGTTATCTTTGTTTTTTTTTTTTTGTCATGGAGTAGTAGTAAGTGACCCACAACTAAAAAATATAAATTAGACCTCCACATTAGATGATTTTGACCTCTAGCATTGGAGATGCTCTCGTGAGTCTTTGGTCGTAGAGGTTATTCTTCCCTGTTTCGTTGAAACTAAACAAGCAATGGGACACGCTTTTCAATCCTATACCACCAAACATGAAAAATACACCTCAAAAAAGGCAACGGGACACGCTCATATACCCGTCCTCACCGCTAGCTCATCCATCTTATCTCATATACCTGCCCAAGGAAATGCTTGAAGTTCACTCCAACTAATCCACACTTTCCCGGTTTCTCCTTATACATCTTGGAAGAACCTATGGTTTCCCTCCTTCCACCTTAACCAACCTGGCAACCTCTATGTTTTTATTCCTAAAAATATACTGTATGAGCTAATTTAGCTTGAATTCTTGAATAACTTAAAAAGGGTTCTGTGAAATCCAATTGCGTGTACGAGTCATGTATGACCTACCGGAGTACTAATTATTAGCTTGAGTAATTTAAGAGCTTCCTATAAGATACAGCCATCCAAACTAGTTATGTTTTTGTGTACTGTATGTGCATTTTGGAGGAGAAGTTGGCATTTTCTTCTTCGATTTTAATGCACACAACAACTTGTTTCCTAACATAGTTTTCCAAAAAATGTTTTAGTAGCTTCGCAGCATTCAATACTTCGATTTAGTTTTTGAGGTACTCGAAAGGGAAAATCAGCTTGGTTTTGAGTACTATAAGACATATTGCTGTAGTAGCCAAAATGTCAATTGCATTCTCTTATTGCAATTGCATGAACAAACTTCTGATATAAATCTTCTTGTAAGCAAACAGACCGGTTCATATCGTGTTTGGTACAGGAAATTTAGTTCTCTGCCCATTCTAATGGGCAATTGGTAACAGCGTATCGTTCCAATAAAGTTGTGTTTTCGTTGGTCTCTGTTGTCCAGAACCAGAAGACCCCCCAAAAAAAAAATCTCACCCACAACCACAGCTAATATTTCAAGTTAGTTGCGTATTTCACCAGCTGGTATGCTTCGCTTATTAAAGGATGATAACAAGGATAACGTATCATCCCCGTCCACCATTTACAATGTAATTGAGTCAATTAAAAGGAATGAATGGAAAGATAGAAAAGTCATGCAACAATTGTTTATGTTGGCTTAAGAGAAAGGCTACGCGGTTCAAAAGAAGGTAGGTCCGGGTGAAGAAATAACTCATCTCTTCATTGCTCATCCGAAGAGTGTTCAACTGGCTCAATCCTTCCATGAAGTTCTTATAATGGATTGCACTTACAAGACAAACAAATACGAGATGCCATTCTTGAACATTGTTGGTCGTACGTCGACGAAGTCACCTTTTACCATTGCTTTTTGTTTTCTAAAGGACGAGCAAGAACCAAGTTATAGGTGGGCACTACAACAATTGAAGGCGATCTACCGAGATGATGATATCCCGGGGGTTATAGTGACGGACAATCAAGTATCATTGATGAATGCAATAGAGAGATAATTTCCATTGGTACATAATATGCTTTGTACATTTCATATATGGTGCAATGTGATGAATAGGTGCAAGCCTCAACTTTGTCCACATAAGAGGAAAGCATTCGAAGAGATTAGTAAGCTACCGGAAGATGAACAAGCTGATGCAAAAGAGGCATTCGATGAACAATACACCATAAATCATGCTAAATGGGTTGCTTTCTCCGGGGAATGGGAGGCTTTGACTTGGTCTCTCACCGAAGAAGAGTATAATCTAAATCTTGCCGAATTTATTGAGCATTGGTGTATCCCCGAATATCCTGATGATATTGTAACGTATGTGGTCGAGCAATGGTTGGAACCGCACAAAGAGCGGTTTGTTTATGCTTTTACCAACCACCATAAACACTTTGGTAATCAAGCGACAAGTTTGGTAGAATCGGCTCACCACCGGTTGAAGAAAAATCTCTTTGGATGTATTGATAATTTTGTGGTTGTGTTTAACGCTATGGAGGTTTACTTCAACCGCGAGATTGATAGAATTAAAGAGAAGTTTCAAAAAAGTCGCATCATGAAGTACAAAAAGATTGTAGACAAAGGTGGTAACATCGTGAAAATGGAGGACCTTCGGTTTTTCAAGGGACTACCATATAATGTTTCGTATGCTTGCATTAAGAGGTTATTGGTTGAGGTGAATTTGATCCGCATATGGGGAACCAAGCCGGAAGAGGTGTGTGTTTGCAACATGATGAAGTCTATGGGGATCCCTTGTCGCCACATGATAGATAAGTATGAACATGGCATAATCCCTTTAAGCGATATAGATCCACATTGGAAACACTTAAGTTTTGTTCCTCCTCCCAAGGGAGATGTCGGAGAAGAGTTTGGTGATAATGAAATGGGAAGAGTCGTTATCGAGAGGTACCGGAACATGAACAATCTTGAAAGGAAAATCTTTTGGGATGACATGCGGCCAATCGTTTATCCGCAGACTTCGGAAAATGTGCAAGAACCGAATAAAGGCAAGGCCAAAGGTAGGCCACCAACCAAAGAAACCAAAAAACAAGTCAGAGAATATGCAAAGGTTTTGGGCAAGAGGAACAGTGAAATGACCCCTTTTACTAGAGATCCTTCGCATCATGAGCATACCGCGGCTAAGTACCAAGAAGATTATAAGAAAAGGGCTAGGAATATTGTTGAAAAGGGCGAGACAAGTGAACGGGATATGAAGAAAAAAGGACCTATGTTACACTCTCAACCTAGTCCAATTTATCCGCAATTACCTCCTGTTGAGAAAAGGTTCCTGGAAGAGCTACCTCCTTACATTAGAGATTACGTCATAACCACCAATGACGTCCATGGGGATGGTAATTGCGGTTTCCACGTTGTCGTACAACAACTAGGGCCTTTCACTCAAGGTGCCAATCTATATAATGATAATCAAATCACTTATGTCCGTCAAACGTTGTTGATGAAGCTAAGGGAGAAACTGGAATTTTACAAGACAATGTTGTCCGATGGGGATGCTAGTCTCAATGTGCAGTTTGTTAGCTATCAAAGACGTCTCCATGGGGGCAATCCAATCACAAGGGATCATTGGATGAGCATTCCGATATATGGGCACTTAATAGCCAAAGCATTCAATTGCGTGGTTCACTTGTTCTCAAAATGTGGTAGTTTCACATACACTCCGAAAAAACCATATGTGTTTAGCAACTAAGACGTATGAGAGTGGTGATTGCGTTATTAACTACAACCATTTTATAGGCCTCTGGTTAGAAGACAATTGTCCATTGCCTCCGATATGCCCATACTCTTATTGGAATGAATTTAACCCCGACAATATGTTAGGTTGGTGCGTTATGTATGAACATAACATGGAGATGTGGAAAGCTTTGAAGGAATCGGAACCGATTATACACCAAGGTTGTATTTCCCTTGCGGATGATTAATTGTACCTTTAGTTTGATGGTGTTTTTTGGTTGTAAGTATGCTTTGAAAATGAACATAACAATGAAAGATTGTGTTTTTTGGTATTTGGTTTTTATTAGAAGTCATTTGGTATTGGTCCACTGTTGTTTGCAATTCAAAATATATAAGTTCGGTTAAGAAATAACATTAAATGACATTACCGAACTATTACATTACAACATTAGTTCGGTTTGGAAATGAAATTATAGGACATTGCCGAAATGAAATTACAAAAGACTTAATATCCAAAACGCATTATGAAAAAGTCTCTAAGGATGCGGAAATGATCTTCATATTTGAAATCCTTTACTTTCCATCGGCGCCATTCATTCTTTGACATTAAAACGATTTCATTGTATGTTTCACCCCTCAGTCGATTCCTCGCAACTATCCGATACAAAATCAAAAATTCCACAACTCTTTTTTGAAGTTTTTCAAATCGAATGAACAAAGATAGCTCTTCAAGGTTATGAGGGTTACCTGTGTCATCGCAGAATTTCGCATGTATTTTCTCCCAAAAACTATTACTAATCCGACCATGCGTTAACTGTTCTTCACCCCTCTTTGGAAACCACAGTACGAAGTTTCTACAAATAGAAAGATCTTCTTCTAAAGTAAATTTATGACTAGAAAATTCCATTTTTATGAAATGGTATACAAAAAAATGAAGCATCAGACCCATATATATAGCACTGGGGTGTATAACAGACTTAAAAATAGCCGTTACTTGAGTCAGATCAAGTACAAGTTCTGGTCAACAATTATTTTCGGTTAGTTAAGTTTTTCTATCTAACCGAACTGAACACTACCAAAAAATTTAAAAGTTACAGAGTTACATTCGGTTACCTGGTTAAAAATAGCAGGTAACCGAACAACAGTTTTATTTTCGAACCCATGAGTTCGGTTGGTAAGTTAATTTTTCAGGTAACCGAACAACAAAGTTCGGTAACCTGCTGTTTTTAACCAGGTAACCGAACGTCACTCTGTAACTTTTCATTTTTTTGGTAGTGATCAGTTCTGTTGTATTTTGTAATTGCGATCAAACCGAACTACAAAACATAAATAGTTCGGTCCCAAACGATCTTTATACTATGTAACCGAACTTAGACACAAATTAGAAACAAAAACATGAAATTCTTTTACTAAAACACATAACTAAGAAAACAAACTACCAAATCCACAATAAAGAGGTATTCCAAACATAAGAGAACAAAGTACCAAATCCGGAATAAAAAGGTCTTCCTAACATAAAAAGCCAAATTACTAATTCTTGCAATCACTAATTCACGACGACCACTACGTGAGACTTTTCTACCCTTGCGTTTAGGAGCTTTAGCTAGTCCTTCGTTACTAGGAGTGTCATCTCCACTGCTTTGTTGTTCAACCATCCGACTTGAACCTTCCCCTTCTCGTCGACCCCTCTTCATCTGCATGCTCTGGATTTTATCAGCGATGTTGGGTGAAAAAACATTTGTCCATTGGTTGTAGAGTTCTATTTGTTCAGAAGCGTTCATCGGCTCTCCACTACGGATTTTTGACATCATTTTCTTCAACAATTTAGAATTTGACTTCACCTTTTTTCAATGAAAATCATAAACAAGTATAAATTTCCTATATTTGTATGCTTAATCAGTTTATAACATTATAAAAAGGAAAAATAAGAGTAAACATCTTACTGCCAAATTCCATAAGATCAATGCCTCATCACCACAGGTTGGGGTATGCTTCATAATTTGCTGGGTCTCTTTCTCCACTGCCTTCGATTTAGCTTTCTCAGCACAAGCTTGTTGTTGTGTGTTTATTACATGAGGATGAGAAAAATTTTCATGCCATTCCAGATACCCCTCTTCGGCAGCATTTGGATCACCATAACAATCTTCTAACTCTTCAACTGGAATATAATAATCCTCAGAGTTATTTCATTGGTCCACTGATGGAGCAGGATCGTATTTTGGAACAAAATTATTTTCGGTGTTCTTAGTTCCCCGCTTCATCACCTTGAATTTGAATTTTTCCTCTGCTGGGACACTTTGGACACAAGATAATTATATCATTACTCTTCGAGGATTATACATTGTACAACTGCCAGGGTAAAACAACGGGCCATTATAAGCCGAAATAGGTGAGAAATCAACAGGCTTAACATATTCCTCTTCGTCATCTGATTGAAGCTTGTATGGATGGGAAAACACATCTTCAAGCGTTGCATTATCCAATTTCTCTCTCAACCTCAACAACCTCTTTTTTTTACCCTTCAATTGCGAGTCCAAAAATTCATATTTACCAGCTGTAGGTTGCCCATAAGGCCAATGAGTGTGAGCATAGGACAATTTTAGTTTTGGGAAGTAGTCGTACACCCAAACCTTTGAGAAGAAATGTGATTAGTAAATATGTATTCATTAGTACAAATATACATTCATTTACTTAGCAAACATATATTGGAAATCACAAAGCATAATTTAACGGGGTACCTGAACAAGGGTGTATAAGCCTCCAAAATATAAACACTTAAGCCTCGAAGCTTTTCTGAGCTCCGCTTAGACGAACGATAGAACCGAAATTCCCAAAGAATAGTTGTTCACCTCATGAAGGGGGTCCAATAGATGGAGGTAATGGGCATTTACCACGTGACCAGAAGTGTCGGGGAATAAAATGGTTCCTAGTTGATATAACAAATAAGCAGTCACATGGTGTTTAATCTTCTCCTCTGTCATGACCAACTTTCCATTGGCAACCAAATCTTTCGTCCCTCCGAACTCCTTTAACGAGACTTTCAACTTGATCTTTTTCAACTTCTTCTTGTAAGACCAGTCTGGGTTTAACTCATTATACTCATCACCTTCATCAGGCTCTTTTGCAGCTCGTCTAAACTGACAATGTGCCTTCTTAGCGCTCTATCTTAGACACCTCTACACCAACTTTTCAAGAAGCTCATAACTCATGGAGGGATCGTACCCATTTCGAACACTTGTTCCGGTAATTGGTAGGCCTGTGATTCAAAAACAATCATCCGGAGTGATTTCCATCTCGCCAAATGGTAGATGAAAGGTTTCTGTCTCAGGATAAACCCTCTCGGAAAATTCGGAAACAGTGATATCATCAAATTTTTGGTGCGCATGTTGTATCATGTACCATAGCACACAATCAAATACGGCCAACCTGACCTCATCACACTCATTCCATATATCCCATTTCTTGTTCTTTTGACGTTTCAAAACACGAAAAACATTATTATGATCCTACAAATACAACATCATATCTTATTTACTAATATATACCGAAAAATATATGACAAAGAAATATTCATGTATAATATTCAATACCTTTGTAGCATAAATCTTGGCATCCCATGAGTTTTTGTAGCAAATCAATACCTCCCCTCCATCTCTTGGAGTACCATAAGTTGGGTTCTTTGGGGGCAAACACAAAGTATCATCAGAAATGTATGCATATCTAGCACAAGGCTTTGTCGGGGTCTTTTTAGGTTTTCTTTACTATTTCTACTTGTTCGTCTTCCTCTTCATCCTCTTCCTCCTCTGATTCATCATCTTCATTATCTCCATCTTCTTCACTGTCATCATTGCCATCTCCTTGTTCATTTTCATTTCCTCCTTCTTCGGGTGGTTCCTCTTCTCCACCTTGATTATGTTCTTGATTACCCATCTCTTCCACAACCGCTTGATTAACTTGTTGTATAACATTGTCAACATTATCTCTATTGACATCATCTTGGATGACAACACCCGGTGTTAAACCACCTCCATGCTTAACATATTTGGTTCCACGCTTATTGAAACCTAAGTGTTTTTGGCCTCGAGGAGTGGGAGTTCTAAGTTCTTCCAGTGAAGGTTGGTTTGATTTTGGCGCTCTTCCCCTAATCAAGAAAACAAAATATATTAGCTTCACCGATAAATGATTGACTAAATCATAATTCTGTTACAGGGTAGAGTTCGGTTGGTACAGCTGTTTTGCTAAACAACCGAACTATAAATTATATGAATTAGGGAAGAGTTCGGTTTGGACAATTTCTTGCGAACAAACCGAACTCAACATGTATGCAATTAGCAATGACTTCGGTTAGTAGATGGCTAAACAAAAAATTGCGAACCAACCGAACAGAATTCATAAAGATCAGTTAAATGAGCATTCAACATTGTGGGAAAATAAGAGCAGTTCGGTTACATAGGTTTTTTTGTTTTCTTCGTAATGTTTTGAGTTCGGTGGAGAAAGAGTTTTAAAACATTGTGCGAACTAACCGAAAATATTTGACAAAGTTCGGTTAACTTAGAACTCAAAATAGTGAGTAAATTAGTTGAGTTCGGTTGCAAAGTGAAATTGTTTTTATTTGGTAAAATGTGAAGAGTTCGGTTAGGATATGCTTTTCAAAAAATATGCGAAATAACCGAACTGAGGAGTTCGGTTACATAGTGTTCAATCCTATTCAACCGAACTATTCTTCGTGTTCTTCCTTTCAATAAGTTCGATTACCAAACTATGGTTTTTGTGTTATGACTCCTAACCGAACCAAGCACTGATACTTACATTCAAACCCTATTTGGATGATTTCTATTCAATTAAACGAACCAAAATCAAATTAAAACTAATGGGTTTGGTTAAAAATACCTGCGGATCTTTCCCATGACCACTTCGGGTTGAGTCTCCAATTCACCTTCCGGTTCCACTTCTTTGTGAATCTCCAATGAAATTTTCTGATTTGCTAGATGTCCAAATGGGGGAAAATTTTCCTGCGACTCGTTTAGTTTGCTTTCGAAGCACCATTCTTATACTCGATTGATTAATCGACGATGAAAATTTTATGAATCGACGATTAATCGATGAAAACGATGTTGAAATGGGGAAGAAGAGGAGAACATGAGGTAGGAGTGGAGAACAAATTGTTCTTCTTTTTGTTTTTGGGTGCAGCTAGGTTAGAAATCTTTTATGTATTAGATAAAGTTTATTACAGTTATTAGGTTAGGGTTAATTGCAATTAGGGTAAAGGGCAAATTAGTAATATAACAGTATTTAGGACAGCCCTTAATAATATTATCGTCGGGTGCCTAAAACACCATGGTCCCAAAAAAAAAAAAAGAAGGGTCCCAAAATAACGTTTTTTAGAATTTGATTTAAACCTATTCCTTCTGGCTACTCTCTCTTGCCTCGAGGCTTATGTCTCCAAGTAGTTGAACAAGAGATGCATGTTCAACTTCAAACTCCCTTTCACTTCGACAATACTGCCAAGCATGAAAACAGGCCCACAAACAGAAATTGGACACACCATGGTGGCCCGAGTTAAATAACCTTACTCGCCGCCTGTCACCACCATCTTTTCTGATGTATCCGCCCAAGAAAATGCTTAAAGTTTACTCGAATTGATCGCACTTAACCTTGGAAACCGCTACGACTTTCCTCATCCCACCGTACCTAGCCCCGCAAGTGGTAACCTTTCGTCCTTTCCTGTTTTTCTTCCTAAATAAATAAGGAAAAATATAGTTTAGTCCAAAATTCCATCCAAATATATTAGTTGGTCCTGATCCATTTAACTAGGTATAAATTAGTCCATTTTTATTGAAAATACACAAATAACCTTACTGATTTATAATTTAGTCCAAATATTTACAGTTTAATCCAAAATGACTCACAATGATGTCACTAATTTTAAATAATATATAAAAAAAACTAAAAACAATTTATCTTTCGAACCGTTTGTCCAAAATTCACAAACTTTATATATTCGAAAATCTCTTTCCGAGAGCTTCAAAAAGAGTACCCATATGACTATATAATTCTCATTTAAAAAAAATCTTATTATACATTGGCGTACAAACATGTACATGTCTACAAAAATCCAAAAAATCTAAAGACAAAACAAGGTGCATTAGTTTGTACACCAACATAGCAAAAGTAGACTGCAACTGAATCTCATACGATAACAAGTTAGCTAGGTGACCATTCTCAAGGGTTTACCGAACGCTCTTCTTGAAGCTTATCAGCTCCGGTACATGAAAGCATCTTGTTGATACGCAAGACGTGGAAATGATGTATTTATTTTTCGGATACTAGTAAAACAAGTGTTCAAAGTATCTATAGACTTTACTTACAGAGTAAAGATAGACTACGTATGAAGGCGCGCTGATAACAACACATCAAGATTGATTGGGAGAGGAGCAACAAAAGGAACTAATTAAAGGATGCAGTACCGGGACGAACCAAGTATGCCCACTTCAAAATATACTTGCAGGAAGCATTCCAACTTAAGTTTCCAATGGTAGGCAAGCACAAGACCACTTTCCTTGTCAACCTGCGGCCCCAGCTATTTATGGACAAGCTCGTTGAAGCCATTCTGATCCCATATCCCATCATCAGCTAGAAACATGTATTTCCATTCCCTTGCTAACTTGATTGTAGCCGTTGTCGACCGTCAATGACATATTCCAATATTGTAGGCACCCCTCTCTGAAAAAAGTACATCAAAATTTAAACAAGTATGAGTAGCTAGTTCCACAACAGCAAATTAACAAGAATAGTGCTCAGCAACATATCACAAACACGGTAGATGGAAGCCAAAATATGTGTAGTATATTCATCTTTTCGCCAAGCTTCCAAACTGTCATTAACAACTGTTGGAACTACTTGATCGATTGAAGTTAAGATATCTGCCTCGGGCAGGTACATACTTTACTACTCTATGAATTGCTGGTGGGAACCCATTTAGACGAGGACATAACAAGCACCTATGACACTTTCAAAACTTTCCATCTCGTTCACCTGGTAAGAGAAACTTCTGCACAATCATTCCTTGCATCAACAACTTTTTTTATCCGCACCACTGTCTCCTTTCCCTTGAAACCACCTTCTTGGATATGATTGCAAGCTTTTGGAGGTAACTTTTCGAAGAAAAGAAGACGATAAACATCAAGACCAACCACTGTGATGACAAAATCATGTTAAAGATAGAACACCCAATGAAAAATTCAGTTCACAAAACAAAATATCCAATCCAAGAATCAACATATGCACTCATTAGCAATCAACATGTGTATAATTATCTGCACATTAACGATCAAAAAGTGTACAACTATGTGCACATTCACGATCGGCGGATGTACAATCATGTACATATTAAGAATTAACTAATATATAACTATGTACACATGTTCAACTAGTGTACAATTATGTACACATTAAGAATCAACTTGTGTACAAATATGTACACATGTAAAACCAAAACAGATATTCCCAAATGATCCTATCTTCCAGGTCTCCCTCAACCATCAATCAACCAAAAAAACGGGAATACAATATCATGAATCAACTCAGCATGAATGAACTCAACTGTAGAATACTAGTAACACAAACTACTCTTTGCATCACTGAATGTTACTTCATGTACAGGCGGTCACCTACTTCAAACACGTAGATAAATAACAACAGTTTATGTTTATTGGCATAAAATGAACACCATGGAGGAATGGTTACAAAGATGCCTGAAATAATGTACCTCTTTGGAAGTTAAAACTTTGAATACGAATAATAAAGTTCGTATAATGTTTCCAATACAGCAAAAAATTAATGACACATTGCATGATACTAGAAACCGAAATGAACATTATACATAAAAAAAGATTACCCCACATCTCACAAAAATGGCTGACAATTGGTTAAATGATGCAACACTAAGAATTCTTTTTTGTATGATGAAAAACTCATTGTTACCAACACAAAAATATACATATAAAGAGGTATAAACATCATCAAATTACTCGTAATGAGTTACTTTTCAAGTAAGGGCATGGCACATACCCGACATCTGAAACGTTGAGGTGGGTCACGGTTCCTTCTCTTCTCTCTAGAACGAACCCTCACAAATTGAAAATGAATTGTACATGAGACACCATAAATATATTGGCATACAATTTAGGTAAAGTGTATCTACACATAAAACGCCCAAAATCGAATTGCAACATGTGTACTAGTTTGTACACCCAATTTATTTACCCTAGGATAAGCTAATAGTCATTTTTTCCACATGTGTACCAGTTTGTACACCCTAGCTTTATGCAAGAAACATGTGTACTAGTTTGTACACCCAATTTATTTACCCTAGGATAATATATTTGTGTACATAGTTGTACATTCTGATCACATATCCCATCATCAGCTAGAAACATGTGTACTAGTTTGTACACCCTAGATTTATGCAAGCATAAGCTCATGGAGTCAATATTTTACATGTGTACCAGTTTGTACACCCTAGATTTATGCAAGCATAAGCTCATGGAGTCAATGTTTTACATGTGTACCAGTTTGTACACTCTATTCATCTACACAAGCATAAGCTTATGGACAAAACATCATCTAAGATTGCGAGAGAAAAAAAATCTAAGAACATGAAATGACTAATTAATTTAACATAATTTCCCACAAGATTTGTAATAATCTGTCTAAATCTTCCCAGATCATGGACCAAAATTTCATGAACTTTATCAGAAACAAACGCAACAAGCTACACTTACTTGATTGATTATGTGGAAGTACAATGAAAAATTGGCCATAAAGAAAAAAATCACTGAAAAGTTGGCCTCACTCAATAGACTTGTACCTAGAATTCCCACTAAATAAAGACAAAACATCATCTAAGATTGACCATAGATAAAAATGAACGGATTCTAGTTCGAATTTGTCAACTTCAATTTTTGCTCTATCATGCATTTCATTTTATTAATGTTATCAATACCTTCCTACAGGCTTGAGCAGTTTCACAACTCTTTGGCTCAATCCAGACCCTATTAAATTCCTAGAAATGCCTTAAATTTTCTATAGCCAAAGGAAACAAAAATGAAAAACTAAATAAAAATCACATCTCACAAAATGCAGTTAACTCCACGACGAACTAAAGGAATTATTTTAATTACTGTGCTAGAGAAACACTACTTATATAAGTGGTACTACATTCTTCTACACAAGCCAAGCCATGATATGTTTCATGGCAAGTAGCTAGAAATCCAATCAAAAACCTTTATTTAGAATGTATAATAGTGATCTGGTCGAGGATTTAAAAACTGAAAACCATTACAAAACATACAACTAGTGTACACTAACTAATGATTTATAAAAAGAAAAAAAGATTAAAGAATGAGAAGAAAACAAACACAACAATAATTAGAAAAGGAATATACCTTCACTTAGTTCTTGAAACTGAAGTATCACTGAGTCTTATTTATACTCTTAAATTTAAAATCATTACTCCCGAATGCAAAATTAACACTTAACATATTATCATATCTCTAGCTTTAAGTCATCACCAAATGTAAAATCAACGGAAACCATATCTAAGATATGTATCACAGTTAACCACCAAATAATAATTTCAATATATTTTCAATGTCTATAATCTGGTAGCGACTGAGATTAATAAATACATTGCAAACATAATTAAATCATGGGATTGTGAATTTCAAATAAACCGAGAAAGTAGGCGGGAATTAACTATAGATGCTGACTACTAGAGATTTTACAGAGGAATTTTCGAATCTATGTGTAGTCAACATAAGAAATCATTCAACATACAATGACGTAGATCATCTAAACTCTGATTATTGATCGAATAAGAAATTCGAGCTGAAATTGAAGCAATTAGGGTTTTTTTTCATGAAATGCATTTCGAAATCAATAAACTAACAGTTGTGATCGAATTAAATAACAAGAATAGATTAACCTTACCTTTCAAATCGATTTTAATGTTGAAATCCACAAGGTAATTTGCTGAAAATCAATCTCGTCAACTTTTCCCCTTAATTTCAAGTGAATCTTCAAGAAAAAGAACTGATGATGACGATTTAGGCTTATTCTGAATTGAATCGAGTGTTTTTGATTCTCATGTTTACGTTTGGAAGCTGAAGATGTCGAGATTAGGTTCTAGGATTAGTTCTTCGTTGGGAGAGGGAGTTGCGACAAAGAAAGAAAATGAAGAATAAACTGAATTTGGGAAGTAATACGATGCTGATGGGTATTTTTGCCACAAAAATAGTCAATTTTGGACTAAATCGTCCTACAAAGGATTAACTCGTTTCAGATTAAGCAAAATTGGACTAATGAGTACCAGGCCTGAGAGGGGTGGACTAGAGAGTCTAAAGCCCATAAATTATGGGACTAAACGTCAATTTCTACAAACAAATATGAGCGGGGATGGACTTGGTAAGGGACTAACATACGCTTAAAACCGTCCCTCATTTTGTCTTTCATTATCCAGACAAATGGTTTGCACTACATGAAAGCATGGCTTGCGCTTAAACCTATCAACTCCGGGCAAAAAATATGCCAAGGGTATAATGTTGGAAAGATAAAATACCGGTTTTACCTTTTATTATATATAAAAAGTATATATAGTATTTATTACTTTGAATTCACTGCACATAATTCTTCACAGCCCGAATTTTTCTATTGTAGGAAAATCTAAACTCTTCTTAGCTTATCTTCGATTCAAAGAATTGTGTTGAACAAAAAGTAACCCGAACCATCCTTCTGTCTTTATTAAAATCATGGAAAAAATGATCCAGATTGACAATGAAAGTACTACTTTATTCTGGTTTTCTATCTAGTCAGAAAAAGATTGGGGAAACACCTTATTTGGCGAGTATATAAAAGGAAAAGGAATAACTGGCACCGATACGAATCCCTAGGTGATTTCACTTCATCTTTTTTATTTATGTTATGTGTTCAATAATTTTATAAAATTTCTTCAAAATTTGGTTAATGGCGGACATAAATAATGCAGGTAGTTCGTCAATTTAGTGAAGAACACTATCGAACATGTTCTGAAATTATTTCCAATGCCATGTTAGCCCAATTAGGTTTTCGATCATATCCGACCCATAAGTTTGACTGGTCAACAGATTTAAAAGAGATACAAGAATATTTAGAACTTGTGCATCCTAACTCCCAAGTCGTAGATTTATCGAAATGTTTAAACAAAAAATGTGTTGATTGATTTAGGATGATGGTTGTGTTTCGCCATGATTTCTTCTAGAACAAACGAAATTATCTGTACTCAGAAAAGGATATGATATTTTCGGCATGTATTTCTGTGAATTCAACTTGATAGTACCACCCAAATCGGTTGAACACCCACTTCGCCATTCGAGCCAAGTCACTAGTACTACTCCCTCCATTTGAATTGTAGTATTTTTATGGTTGTTAATTTTAATTTTTGACATCTTCTAACCTATTAGTAGTAAATTAAAAAAAAAGATCCTATCTTCTGATTCTAATTTCAGAATGAAGGAGCATTGGAATAGAACTGAAGAATCTGGTGGTAAAGCTAGCAATCCCGGAGAAGAAATTGTTTCAAATGAGGGAGAAACTATTTCAAATGAGGAAGAAAATGTTATCATGGAATCAAGTGGAAAACCTTCTGATACACCGGATGATGTTCAACCTTCATGGCCTATGTTTATGAAACTAAAGTATTTAGCGAGGAACAACAATCAGATATTTTTGATTATCAAGTTCATGAGGAACTGACTGAGGAACCAGATTTAGTAGAAGGGTCCGAGAAAAAAAAATCAATAAAAAAACTAAGAAAAACACTGTAAACCAGTTGTTACCAATTGAAGAAGTCATTTATGGATTACCCAGAGATAATGGTGAAGTCCTATTTGGATACGAAGACCACATCGCTGCCGAAATTTGGCGTCACTGGGTAATAACGATATTGTAGTATTTTGTAAAAGTTGTGTAGGAATATTATACGTATTCACCACGGTATTTTTACTGTGCAGAATCCTAAACATGACGCTAGAATTTTGAAGCTTCACAATATACATGAAACAATGTCAATTTTTCCGCTGGACGAGGAATGTGAGGAGGTTAAAGAAATTGTATGCATCTCGAGATTATACGATGCAGTTGGAGCTGCTCATAGGGGGGTTGATATCGATAGAGTTGTCATCTCTGATTTTTTGGAGAGGTTTTATTTTGAGACTGACACATTTCATCTCTTTATTAGAGAAATAACAATAATTCCAGATGACGTTGTCCATATTTTAGGTTTACCAGTGGTTGGAGGTTCGGTAGATGCTGGTTACGACCCCAAAATTGATTGGAATCCCTTGAAAGAGTTGGCTTTGAATTTTCTTGGATGGGATGACGCCGAAATGGAGGTTCAATTCAAGGCTGCTGCAAAATTTCCTAAAGATAACCCGGATTCAACCTAAGAATAATGAGAATAGATTAGAATTTTTTAGGTTAGCAGAATTGAGGCATCGTTTTAAAGGAAGTGGGAAAAGAGCAATTCCTCTATCCCCTGGTGAAATAAACTAGACTGTTATGACGTTCCTAATGTTTGTATTTGGTACGCCGATATTCCTGGACAGAACATGGAACTTGGTGGACGCCAAATACCTTCAGTTGTTTAAAAATGCCATGGTTTTGAAGAGGTGGGGATTCAGTGACATGGTTTAGAAATTCAGTTGTGATCACCTTTCCAATCAAATTAAAATAAGTTATGAAACCTTTAAGAACATGAATCAAGGTTCTACGGCTCCTACTTTTCCGTTCTCAAAACACTTATGCAAGATAAGGATTCCAGCGAAGGTTTATGTATTGTCTAGTCAACATTCTAAAAATCACTGCGATCACTTATGAATCTGCAACATAGAGGAATACATATCCCTAATGCAACAAGAAAACTCTGCGAAGACGAAGATGCAGAACACCTATTTTTCCATTATCAATTTTCTAGAAATATTTGGTCATATTTCATCAAATAATGGTGTTTTTCAGAAAAATATATTGGAAAACATGAAGGCTTGGAAAAAAAATTCATTACAAGGCAGAATAAGAAGATCTAGAATTTGATTCCATATGCAATCATTTGACAAATATGGAAGGAGAGAAACAATGCTGCTTTTGGAGGAAGGTTAAAGGCTAGCTCAGTTGCGATAGCTGATATAATTTACTCTATTATTCTCTGGTCTTCTAATGAAGATATTTTTTACTTGGTCCTTGTAGGAAGTATCGTACTTAATTAGGGGGATGTCGTCATTTGAAGTCTGTAAACCAAGTGATAAATAAGAAGATACCAAAGACAAACTTTTATGGGCACCACATCCTTGTGGGGAATTCTCAACAAAATATTTCATGAAAACATTACAAGACTACAAATCTTTAACATCTGGCAGCAACACTGGAAAATTTCCATGGAAGCGATTTTGGAAAGTAAAATACTTGGCACCGAAAATTTAGTTATTTATGTGGAGAGTGCTAAATGATGGAATTGTAGTTTTCAAAAGATTGGGCAAGCATATTGTAGGTATTGATCAAGATTGCAGATTATGTAATGATTATATTGAGTCTAGTGATCACCTTATGCTGCACTGCCATGTTGTGATAAATGTCTTCTTTGGATCTAATATGGGTCTACGAGTTAATGGAAACACCACTATCAAGCAACTAATAAGCAGCTTGCTTCAAGAAACGGCAGAGTACTTCTCTGCATTTTTATTAGGGAGTTGTGTTATGTGGACAATATGGAAACCTAGGAATGATAAGATCTTCAACAACGGTAATATCTCAATCTAGAGTATTATCATGAAGATTCATTTCTAATATAATTACATTATACCTGAATATGAAGAAAGTACTAAAAACCAAACATATTCTCCAACTATGACAACTAAGAGACATCCTGAGATTGGTAAATGGGTTTCACCTGAGGGTAATTGGAAGAAACTCAAGTCAACACTTATGCTACTTTTATTAACAATTCAAATGCTTGTGCTGTGCTGGCAAAAAAATTCTGTTGCGAAGTTTGAAGGAGGAGACACTTCCAAGCATAACTACAAATCCCTTGTAGAAGCGGAAACCAAATTTATTTTATTGGCTTTCGAGCTTTCTGAGGATATGGAATGGAAGGACATATTCATTAAAAGTGATGAGAAAAAGGTGATTAAAGTGTTGAATAACTAATATGACTCGTATCCTTAGAGGCTGAGACATATGATTATGCATATTAAGGATATAATGAAACCGTTTGACAGAGTCCCCTTCCCCTAAACTTTTACAATGGTTCTCTATGAACCGCATGAGTAGACTACTCAAAAACCAACTTCTATCATCAACTCATTGTTTGGTTTTCTTAATGAATTTCAGAATTCATCCTAGTAATCTTAGATCTATCAATCTCTTCTATCTTTACTCAATAATCACTGTATTACTAATCTCATTTATCAAGAACATCATCACATCGTATACCCATTCTACAACTTCCATTGTCACTGAAATCAAAGAAAGAAACAACAATTACATTCACAAACATTAAATTCCAACCATTACTACTCATACCATAATACCAACATTACAAATTCTCAAAATATCAAACCAATTTCAAAGATCATTGTTCCATACTTCACCCATAACACAAGTCTCCAAAATACTATCAAACATCTTAATAAACCTAAAATAACTATAACAACTTCTAACAAATCCGACCGATCTTCTTCAAAACACAACAAGAAACTTACCATCAGCAACATCAATAGATTCAAGAAGTTGGGTAGACAGGGAAATCACCATAAAAGTCGTTTCATAAAACATTTGCTAATCATATTCATGCTTTACACACATCCAAAAAACCTGGCTCCATCTGGTAACTTTGTGGCTCTCACCACAAATCATCCTGTCCTCCACCCAGTCCCCCTCACTATCCTCGATGTCACATGGAGCAGGAGAAGTTCCACTGGAATCTACATCATCATTCTCATCGTCATCACCATAATAGTCTCTCACACTTACACTTAAGCGTGTTGGTTCACATTCATTCATGGTGCGTGAGAAGATTTTTGGGTTGGCTAGTTCATATGCAAAGCGATTCTGTAAATGCTCTTTATCATAAACAATTTCTCCATTCCCATTTCCTTCAACTCCTTCATCATCTTCATCTGATTCCATGTTACCTGCCCCAATCTCATAATCATCTTCATCATCTACTTTAAACCCATCTGATGCATCAAAATCTTCTTCTATCATGCTTCCATAGTTGGGTGCTTTGGAATTTCTGGCATTTCTCTCTTCTTGTTGCTTCTCCCATTCCTAATCTTTCCTCTCCCGCCTCTCATAGTATTTTGGCAACCATGCTTCATAGACCCTATCACTCATTCTTGCCTCGAGCTCTCTCTTCTAAGCAGCATGCTCTTCTTCCCTCTATTGGATTTGCAACTACACATGCCTCTAAAATTTCAGAAAGAACAATACCCTGCAACTTCTACAACTCCTCTAACTTTAATGAACATAAAAGAGATTTGACTAATTTATACTCTGGAGATTCTGGAGATGCTACATTGGAGGTTTGTGAGGACCTTGTTGGAATTCTTCCATTTCCAGCACCATGTGAAGATTCTCCGACCATTCCTTAATTCTGCTAAATCTTCTCTAAACTTTTCCTATTCTGGTAAAAATGCTATAAATTTTTACCTGGTTTGTGCTAATTACCCCCACAAACCTCCTTTTAAATCCATCAACATACCTATTTATTACCATTTAATACGCTTGGTTAAGCGTCATATCGCTTTGTTTACCACGCCTCTTCAAAGCCATGCGTCTGATTCTACCATTCCAAATCATAATTACACTACCAAGATCTATTTTCAACACCTAAACCTCATTACAATCTCTACACCATACAAAATTTCTATTAAGAGGATATTTGGTGGGTTACCAAACTTTGAATTTTATCTTTGGGGTCTAATTAACATTTTATGTTGCATGCAGATTGGGAAATGGCAACATCAGTTAGGAGGCGTCGCTGCATTCTAGGGCATATTAGCCAGGAATGGTTCTAGTCTACCTACCAGAAATATCTTCCTAGCAAATAAAATAACAGTCCTACCTCTTAACCATTTCATAAATGAAATTTTCCCTCCCTTTTCTACCATTATTACTCTTGGAAGTTTACATCATCACCCCAACGTCATCACAAAAAATGACAAACAAAATAAATACTCAACAACCCAACTCTCAATTATCCATCTCTATTCCAATCTGTCCCAAAGTTACCACTAAATCACCATTAATCATACTCTATTGTGGTTCTCATCCTATAATACTAACGGGAACACCTTGAAGCAAAGACAAACTCAAAAGTCTGTTACTGAAAGTGACTTACCATATGCTAAACCTCTCACTCAAAGTACAATTCACAAACTCTTTCCAATAACCTTACATCAAAAACTCCCTGAAATCTGCTCAGACTTTAGTCAATATTATTCTCATTCCTTTTTTAAGGTTCAAATTCAAAAAGCTACAAACCTTTCCAACACATCCCTCTTATACACTGCCTGCTCCATATATCAACACAATATTCAGCTGAATTATTTTTCATTATCTATCTATTTTATAATAGCTACTGGTAATCCTAAGTTTACTCAAATATTTGAAATATATATTCTCATCACTTTCACTATGGAAACCCCATCTTCTTCTGAGAAATCTCATAATCTTAATCTTGATATTCAAGATCTTTCCACTCAAATGTCTGATAAGTTAAACCTTCCTTCCTCCCTCACTAAACCTGTTTTCATTGACAAGAAAGTTATTCTAGCAGAAGCTGACACTAACTGGAAATGGTGTATGGCTGGCTACATCTGCTGTGAAACCCTTATTCCAATTACTTCAATCAGATTTTATATTTGCAATAATTGGCCTTTGGATCAACACCCTTATGTTACCACTTTAAATGGTCAAAGAAATAAAGTTCTCATCTGTTTCCTCTTAGAGGATGACTTCAATAGAATCAATTCGCAAAAACCTTGGTTTGTTTGTGGTTATCTATCAGTCCTGAAAGTAGTACCAGTTGAAGGCTGGCCTCCAAATCAACAAATAACTTTTGATGAAGAGATTATGTGGTTCATATTGTGTAATATACCAAATGAATGCACATAATTTGAGGATCTAAAGCTTCTTACTATAGATATGGGTGCACTTATTAAAGCTCAGAACCCATTTGGCAAGCACCCACACAAGAAGAATATTAAAGTTTGTATCAGAATTCCAGTCCAGAAAGCTCTTCCAACATGCATCCCTCTTTTTACTAATGGAAGGAATGAACCTTTTCTTATTAAATGCAAACATATCAAAGTTCCAAGATACTTCTGTACCTCTTGTCGCATCCTTGATCACTAGGATCAAAACTGCCCATCTTGGAATCATAAACAGAAGAAAATCAAAGAACTGGATCCCAGCCGTAACAACTACAATCTCCCAAGAGTTTCAAAACTTATGATGCCGTCTCCTACCAAGGAATTCGGTCCTTCATCTATTGGTACTTCTGAGATCAACATGCAAAGTCTGAGGATATACCAGATACTCCTATGAGTTCAACGTTTGGAGTAAGATCCAAAGGCAAAACTGGAGCGGTTGATCAAAGATTGGATAATAATGCTCAAAAAATCTTGTCCAATAACTTCCAGATGGGTCCCTTTGTCAATATATCTACTGCGTTGAAGATTTTTGATGTTGGCCCTGTGCAAAAGCACACAACACAGATGGAAAATAGCTTGCCAATAATCGCCAAGCAAGTTACCACCCAAAATGTTACTGTTGCTGCTTAAATTACTGGTTCTGAGTCGACACCTAGTGGACCGATACGAACTACCAATTCCTCAAGAAGATTCAAAACCGCTGCTTTACCAAATATCATCCCTATTGTCACTAGAGGAGCTGTTAATTCTGCTGAAAAAGATGCTATATCTAATCTCAAAAGAAAGATCAATCCAAGGTCCGATCTAAGGAAGCGTACCAAAGCTAATTCTAATGTTGCTAGACTTGATGCTATCCCTGAAGACCAAACCTCCAATGAGCCGAATTACGCTCAACTATGTTCTCCAATCACCAATCTGGGTGAATTACCATAATAGATCTGTCCAATTGCTCCCTCAATACCCAAGCTATGTTCAACTAATTTGGTAACTTCACTATTCCTGCTGATACTTCCCCAGTAAGCAATGGTGTCTGCAATAATTCCCCTCTCAATGCTGCTAATCCTAATCTGATTCCTTCCCAAAGTTCTACTCAGAGTGGTGATGATTCCAATTCTTCTCTTGGCAGTGGTTCTGGCTCTCTTCCTCAAGTAAATTCTATTCCACCCTATTCTTGATAATTCAAACCCTATCTTGAACCAATACCCTGTTAATAACATAAATCTTATATCTTGGAACCTTAGAGGCTTTGGAAAAAAATATGCTAATAAAGAACTTAGCATGCTCTGTAAAAATGTTAATCCTGAAATTATCTTCCTCTCTGAGACCAAAATGGGTAAAGACATGGCTGCAAAGAAACATAAAAATATGGGCTTTCCTTGCACCTTCAATGTCCCTAGTATTGGTAGAAGTGGTGGCCTGGTGCTGGCTTGGAAAAAAGAAATTCATTTGAATGTTATATCTTATAGCTTAAGGGGTATCTATGTGACTTCTACTGATATCATTCATTCTAAAACCTGTCACATTCATTTCATGTATGGTGAACCTAATAGTTCTCTTAGAGCCTCATTTTGGGAACAACAATTTCAGCAGACTATTGCTCCCATTGATGAGCCTGTTTTTGTTATTGGTGATTTTAATACTCTCATATGAACTGAAGATAAGAATGGTGGTCTAGAAGTGAATGATTCTGATTTTGAACTTTTAAAAAACTTTTGCTCTACTCACAATTTGCATGATCCTGGGTTTTCTAGCCCAAGATTCACTTGGTCTAATATGCAACAGGATCCTGATCTAATCCTTGAAAGACTAGATAGATGTTTTCTAAACCAAATGGCCGAGGAGCTTTGTCCTAAATTCTGTGTTAACAATCTCCCTAGAGATTTCTCTGATCATTATCCTATGCATATAAGTTTTAACTATGAGGAAAATTATTTGCCTAGGCCCTTTCATTTTATGGCCATGTGGATAGAGGATCCTACCTGTAGAGAAATCATTGCTAACTCTTGGTCAGTCAATGTCATAGGATCTCCTGCCTATAAACTAAAAGCTAAACTTCTTAGTACTAAGAAGGGTCTTAGATATTGGAACAAATCTTCTTTTGGTAATATTCAAACTGATATATCTACCACTAGGAAAGACTTGTTAAATTTTCAGATTTCTAATCCCACTGATACTACCACTACCTCTTGACTTAAAGCTAGACTAGAGTACCTCTACACTCTAGAGGAACTCTACTGGAAAGACAAGTCTAGAGAAGTATGGCTCATTGAAGGTGATAGAAATACTCCTTACTTTCATAGAGTTACTCTTTTCAGAAGAAAGAGGAATGCTATCAGTTGGATCAAGGATTCTACCAATGTTATTCTAACTGATAGAGATAGTATTGGGAATTCTTTTTAAATTATTTTAAAAATCTTTATTCTTCCCAGCCTCAACAATTTCAGGAAGAAATTCTAAAGGATCTCCCTGTTAAGTTTTCTGCTGAGGATAATGACTTGCTGAATATCCCCTCACTGCTGAAGAAATAAAAAATAGTGTTTTTCAAATGGGAGGAAAAAAAGCTCCAAGACCAGATGGTTTTACTGGTCTATTCTACCAAAAACACTGGGATATAGTGGATGAAGTTGTGGTTGATATGACCCAAACCTGCTTTAGAACATGTCATATTGCTAAAGTTTTCAACCATACCAAGATAGCTCTCATCCCCAAAGTTCCCCTGGCTGAGCTGGTCAACCAATACATACCCATTGGTTTAGGTAACTTCATTTACAAAATTCTCTCCAAAACTCTTGCTAACATGCTCAAAACCTTTATGAATAACATTATATCCCAAAATCAAAGTGTCTTCATTCCAAAGAGGAGTATTTCTGATAATATTCTTCTTGCCAATGAAGCCATATATTCTGTCAATCATAATTACAAAGTTGAGGGCACTGCTGCTATTAAACTTAATATGTCACAGGCCTATGATAAATTGGAATGGGGTTTTCTAAAAAAAGTCCTGAGGAAAATGGGTCTAGCTGAAAACTGGATTAAACTCATAAATCAGTGTGTCTACTGTCTCTTATTATGTTCTTCTTAATGGTAGTCCTACTATTTTTTTTCAACCTGAGAGAGGCCTTAGGCAAGGGGATCCTTTATCTCCTTACCTTTACATTATTTGTGCTGAGGTTCTATCTTCTTATATAGACAGTCTCCAAAGAACTGGTTCTATGAACGGTATCAAAATTTGTAAAAATGCCCCTGAGATGACCCATCTCGTTTTTGTTGATGACTCTCTTCTCTTTTCTTCTGCTACTACTGAAATTTTCAATGTTATAAAGAGTTATCTTCAAAAGTATTGTCTTGCTTCTGGTCAGGAAATAAACCTTGAAAAGTCTGGTATTCTTTTTAGTAAGAAAATCCCTGAACATAGGAAAGCCATTTTTAGCCAATATTTTGGATATCCAAAGCAGGGATTTTGGGGAGAAATACCTAGGTACCCCCACTGTTTTTCAATCTTCTAAAATTCAAACTCATATGAGCATTTTACAAGCAGTGGATGCCAGAATAACTGTTTGACTTCATAAACTTCTCTCCCAGGCTTCCAGAACTACTCTGGTAAAACATATTGGCCAAGCTATCCCCTTTATCAAATGGGAGCTTTTCTAATCCCTATGCACCTTTGTAGACAGATGGAGTCCCATCTCTACAAGTTTTGGTGGGAGAATCTTTAGATCCAAAAGATAAAAAGCTTCATCTTTTGGGGTGGGATATTCTTTGCTCTCCTAAATCTGAAGGTGGTCTGGGATTTAGAAAAGATGAGCTAAATAATTTGGCTATGTTAGCTAAAAATGCTTGGAAAATCATTGAAAATCCTGATTTTATGTTAGCAAAATTTTAAAAGTAAGGTACTTTCCTAGGACCGATTTTCTCAATGCCAAGTGTCCACCTAATTGCTCTTGGACTTGGAAATGTCTTCATGCCATAAAGGAGTTTATTAAACCCTTTGTTTCCTGGATTGTAGGAAATGGTAAATTTATCAACCCTTGGTGTGATAAATGGATACCAAGTTTAGGGTCTGCTACCCCTAATCCTCTTACTACTCAAAATCCCATCTTAACTGTTGATTACTTCATTGATCATCCTTCTAGAACTTGGATTGTCTCTAGACTCACTACTCATTTTGATGATGCTTTTGTTAAGAAGATTATCATAATTCCAGCTTTGCACTCCTGACAGGAGGGCTTGGGACCTTTCGAAGAATGGAAAATTTTCTTCAAAATTTGCTTATTTGGGACTCAGAGGTTCTTACCCCTCTCCCTATAAGACTATTTGGTTACATATCTGGAAAATTAGATTTCCTTACAGAATTCAACATTTTCTTTGGAAAGATGCTAAAAATGCCTTACCAGCTAGAACTGTTCTCCATACCATAATGCCCATGCATTGTGTAGATTGTACCAGGTGTAAGGATCCTCTTGAAACTATTTTGCATAATCTGTTCATGTGTACTTTTTCCTCAAAAGTTTGGTTTCTGTCTAAATTTTGTATAAATACCTCTTTCTTTACTCAAAAAACTTTTCAGCAGTGGCTTGTTTTCTGGTTGCTGGACCAAAACTCTAGATTGCCTGATGAGGATCAACAGCTCTTTGTTGCTGTTTTATGGTCTATCTGGACTAGTAGAAATAACTTGATTTTTCAAAAGTTGTCTGAAGTTCATAAGTCTGTCTTAGAAAAATCTAAAGTTATGCTCCTAACTAGGAAGAATACTTTTGTTGCCACTCTTTCTAGTCCTATCGGCCTGAATCACAAATGGATGCCCCCTATGGTTGGATGGATCAAATGTAACACTGATGGAGCTTTTGATGACATCTCTGGAGATAATGGTGCAGGTTATGTGATGAGAGATCACACTAGTAAAGCTTCCCTCTGTGCTTCCTTGGTCTTTGAAGTCTTGTCAGCTGAAGAAGCCGAAGCTAGAGCTATCTGGGGAGTACTCAAGAAAGATGTGGAACAGAAGATGACTCATATTATTGTTGAAAGTGATGCAAAAAACTTGGTGGAACAATTCTCTTTGGGTTCCTTTGATGGTGATTCTAGGACAGATGCTATCTTTAATGATATTCAGTTTTTTACTTATAGCTTAATCGCTTGTATTTTTACTTTTCAACCGAGAATCTGTAACTCGGTTGCCCATGAGTTAGCTTTATGGGATAAACAAATTTTTTTTCTTCTATGTTCTGGTCTATGCCTCCTGCCTGGCTAGCTCCAGCAGTTGAAGCTGATCTTTAGCCTGTTTTTCCAGGCCTTTGCTTATAAAAAAAAAAAAACAGAGTCTCTTTTAGGTTTAAAAAGATGAGTGATAATGAGAAAACTTACAATCTAGCAAGTTTCACGCATAAAAACTAGATATTTAGTTGGTGGACCCATTCTACTCCTCCTTATACAGTAAAACCTCTATTTCAGAATATCATTCAGACAATATAAAATTATTCATATATATAACTTATTGTTATATTGAAGTAATTTTTACAAAGATTAAGCTAAATTGAGACCAGGACTATTTATTCGTATATCAAGTTTATTCCTTTATAGAGTATTCTTATATGAAGGTTTTACTGTATTGATTCTTTCTGTGTTGGGTATCGTTTTTCTTTTTCTTTTTCGTTTCTTCTGGCTTGCAAAAATAAAAAGATAATAACAATAAAAAAATAAAAAGTGGTGGTCGTAATAATACTCTTTTTTTTTCTATATATAAAGAAAAAAATTTGAACAACAAAAAATTAGAGAGATCAGTTACCAATGTCAGTGACGGAGCCACATGTTGCTTAGGGGTGGCCATGGCCTCCCCAAGATTTTCAAAATCACATACAACTACACTGTCCACACATACAATATTCTCAATTTTAAGTTTTCTAATTTCGTGTATTTGGATCCTCCAAAACAATTACTACACGAAGATTTCTATATTAAAGTTCATTATTTTCCTAACTTCCTTCTCAAATTTAGGCCCAACTTCTTTTTCAAATTTAAAATTTGTCGATTTTTAGAATTTTTTCGTATTTCCTTTTCAAATTAACTTGATTTTTAATTTCTAACTTTAAGTTTAAGCACTCTATCAGTCACCTTATGCCTTGTATATACATTCGCATTAAAACTAAATCGAATCCTAATAAAAAATCAATCATAGCAGCTATTCAATTTCAAGGTGTATCATTTTTTGCGGTGTATCGATGACTTAGCAACAAAATCGACGATGACTTTTTTGGTGAATGATTCCTTACTTGTGTATATTAAAAAAAATGGCAATTTTCATATCTTTGAATTAGAATATAAGTGATTTTATTGTTTCAAGCTACTCCCTTCGTACCACATATATAGGTGGAGGGGGACAATTTTCTTAGGTTAAGAAAATTGTTTTGGATTCATAATTTTTCATACCTTTTCTTATTTTACCCTTTATCATATTCCCACTACAATTTTTTATGCACAATAAATAAGGGTATTTGGGAGAAAATTCATTTTGAAAATAAGACTCCGATTATCTAGTGGGACAAATAAAGATCAAAATTCCTCGTATATAATAGGTACGGAGAGATTAATTTTTATTGGCCCTCCAACATTTGAATCCCAGCTCGCCACTGACCACCGTTTTGACTTCAAGTCAGCGGAAGGAAAGAACCAAACCACCAACAGGCTTACTGTGAGATCTACATCCATTCAATGGTTAATTAATGTTGCTGTTGCAGATCTTGTTGTCAAGCTCCTGTTGCCGCGCTGATTAATGCCTACGGTTGGGGCGGTGCGGTGGCACGTAGCGGTAAACCTTACGTGTGTGTTCGCTAGATTCAGATCGGTATTAATGTCTCACCTGAAACCATCGTACCACTATTTCAGTATCTTTTGACTATTTCAAGTTTGCTGAGGTTGCCACTTTTATATTTAAGTTCCAGCCCACCCTTTGTCCCTTTCAACACTGGGGAACAACATTTTCTTTTTACAATCTTTTCTACCTTCTTGGAAGTTGCATACTGGAACCATACCCTTGTACCCAGAATTCATATCTATAATCAACAAAGTGAAAAATTAGGGACCTTCATGTCGGGTTCATATTGTTCTTTTCTCCTTAAAATTGATATGCTAGATTAAACCAAAATAAATAGTAGTAATATTATCAATACTGTGTTCCGAAATAGAACCCATTACATGATCAAGTACCAAATAACCAAAGTCTTTCCCTCTAGATAGTCGTACACATTGAAAACTAATTAAAGAAATGCATATAAATGCAATAAGTGAATTTATAAGAACAAGTTAACAATAAACTAGAATGATTGATAGATCGGTAAATTAAGGGCATTTGCGTGCACCACCATGAGTTTTCTGTGCAAAGTAGCATTTTCCGCAGGTTTCGTAGTTTCCGGATGTACCAAGTGGAACACATTTGCATCGTGCACAACAAGTTTCACAAGCTCTCTTGCACACATTTTTCCTTGAATGAGCTGCGCACCGATCGACACATAATGCCGGGCAAGCTAATGGAAAACCAAACATACCCTTGCTTAGTCATTTATTCACATTTTATGGAGTAACAAATTAGTAAGGCTTGAATAATGTTACCTGCAGGATATGTCAATGGCGCTGGAGCTGGTGCCTTCACTGGTGCAGGAGATGGAACCTCAACTGGTACTGGAGCTGGAACCGTGACTGGTGCTGGAGTTGGAACCTTAATTGGTGCTGGAGCTGGTGCCTTCACTGGTGTTGGGGATGGAACCTTAACTGGTACTGGAGCTGGAACCTTGATTGGTGCTGGAGCTGGAACCTTAACTGGTACTGGGACTGCTGGGACTGGTACCTTAACTGGTGCTACTGGTGGAACTGTAGTCTTACCCGAGGCAGTTTTCGTCCCGACATTATCCGCACCCTGATTAACAAATTCAATCAAGAGACGATGTAAATTTTATTAAAAAAAAATTCCTTCCAAATTACAAATTTGTAAACTCAAGATTGAAAATGAAACAAGTGATTTTTGATGAATCCACTAATAATGTCAGAGCATGTTGGGCATGAGCAAGTGCAGACATGATTAAAGTGAAGGCATCTTACAAGATTCTAATGGACAAATGTTTCAGATAGCTTTATTTTAAAAAAGCAAATATGTTCCTTTTTAGAAAAGTAAAAATAATTGGAAAATACAGCTTCTCAAAATGCTGGGGTTTAAGGTTTATGCTCCTTCCTAATTAAAAATGTTGTTTCCATTACTATCTTGAAAAGGTTGTATTTGATCCAAAAAAAGGGAGCTTAAAAATACTTGGGCATTAGAGGAATCAGATCCTAAGCATGCCCAAGATAAGTTGCACTCTGAGCAACAGTAAGACCTACTACACCAGCTCATATATCAAGATTTAGTTGCATGAACTTATCTTAGAATGAATTTATCAAAATGCCATGTAGAGAGAGTTTGAGTAGCATACCGAAGTGAAAACCGCAAGCAAAGAGACAATCAAGAAGATCAAAGCAACTTTCAAAGCCATAGTGCCAAAGACTTTGATCCAAGAATTTGTATCTAGCTAGTCACTTGATCAATGAGAAAGTGATGAAGTTAGCAGTGAGAAATGAGAAACCCCCAAGGTTAGATTTATAGTGATAGGAAAATAGTAGAGCATAGAGGGAGATAAAGCTTAAAGGGTTCTTCCAATACTCAATTATAGAGACAGCTTTGCTTGACACAGTAGTAGTTGTTAGGGTTTCTACCACTAGTCTTTTGTCTGCACATATACAATACTTGACTCTTTAGTCTTTTCACTCTGTCACTCCCTCTCTAGATTTATTATTGATATCCACTCTTACTGAGTTAAGACCAACCACTTTCTCTGCTAAATTTATTAATTAGCATGAATCGGACTTCTGTTCATTTGTTGCTGGACATATATCCATACAACTTCAACCTGGTTGAAATGCCATGTCTACTAATATTTCTCCTATGTAATATGATCCATTGATGTACAGCGAATGACACTGACATGAGCGTAAGTCGCACAAATTCGAATACAGCTGAGCTTCGTATAGTCACTCGCTCTTTGATATTTTATTGACCGTCATTGAATTTTTTTCATTTGAACATGTTGTGTTTTATGCATGATAGGCAATTTTAATTTTCTTGGGACACAAAGATGCTTTTTAATGTCCCATTCGATGCATCGAATTGTGTTTGATTTTCGAAAAGGAGAACGACACAATGCAAGCCAGCTGCTACTAGACTAGTAAGCGTGTTGAGATGGTGATAGAATTAAACAGAACACAATGTTTTGGTGAATGTTTTCCACACAGATCTTGGTGGCTTACAATTTCTACATATAAAGAATACATTACCCTAAATAGGGTCTGAAATACATGAATGCAAATAACAGTATACATTCAATGAGAATAATAAAAATACCGTTGAATAAGGCACTGACTCAGGCATGAGAGAATCAAATCTGTTGCAGCTGTACAAGGAAAGATTAGCTGCAATTACGGCTGATTGTTGTATCCTTAACATTCCCTCTCAAGTTGTGCATGAGTTTGCCGAATGTTCAACTTGTTTCTCAGACAATTAAAACATGAAGTAACTAGCCCCTTCGTAAAAATGTCAGCAATCTGATCTTTGGTGGAAATAAACTTCACTTCCAACTGTTTCCGTGATACTCTTTCCCTTACAAAGTGGTAATCTATTTCAATATGTTTCATACGAGCATGAACCACAGGATTCGCAGTCAAATACGTTGCTCCCAGATTGTCGCACCATAAGGATGGCGGTTGAACCATTATGCCCAATTCTTTTAGAAGAGACTGAAGCCACATTAATTCAGATGTTGCAATAGCTATACCTCTATATTCTGCTTCAGTGCTTGATTTGGAGACGGTCTTTTTCTTCCTTGCACTCCATGATACAAGATTTCCACCGAAGTAGATTGCATATCCACTTGTAGACCTTCTATTATCTAAGCTACCAGCCCAGTCAGAGTCTGAGTAGGCGTGTAATTGTGTGTCAGAGGATTTATGTAACATCAAGCCATAGTTCACTGTATGTTTCAGGTAGCGAAAAATTCTTTTAACCAGCTCCCAATGCTCTTCATATGGACCAGTCATGTATTGGCAGAACTTATTGACAGCTACGGCAACGTTTGGACGCGTAAGATGAAGATATTGCAATGCTCCACAAACACTACGATATAGAGTTGGGTCTACAAAGCGTGTGGTACCTTGTCTGCTGATTTTGGCATTCACAGCAAGAGGAGTAGTGACCAGCTTTGCTCATTCCATTTTTGTACGCATGAGAAGGTCGGAGATGTACTTCTGTTGACTAAGTAGTAGAGAGCCTTCTTTTTTGACAACTTCTACTCCCAAGAAGTAACTTAGTTCACCTAGATCCTTTACATAAAAAACCAGGCTCAGATCATCAATAAGTTTAGTAATAAGTGACTGATTTGAACCTGTTACGATGATATCATCTACGTAAATGAGAACATAAGTGATTCCAGCAGTTGACTGTTATATAAACAATGAGCTATCGGCCACTGAACCTTTGAAGCCCAAGTCCGTGAGATGCGTGCTGAGTCTTGAATACCATGTACGCGGTGCTTGATTTAGGCCGTAGATAGATTTATTCAACTTGCATACATGATTGGGAAATTCTGGATCTACATAGCTAACAGGTTGTTTCATAAACACTTCTTCTGTGAGAACCCCATGTAAGAAAGCATTTTGAACATCTAGTTGACGCATGTTCCAACCATGTGACACTGCAATAGATAGAACAAGGAATATAGTGTTGGGTTTTATCACTGGACTGAACGTTTCTGCATAATCAAAGCCTTCTCTTTGGTTGAATCCTTTCGCTACAAGTCGTTCTTTTCGTCTGTCAATCTGTCCATCTGCTTTTTGTTTAACTCGGAAGACCCATTTAGAGCCTATTACATTCATCCACTTCTCATATGGAACTAAACTCCAAGTTCCATTGCGAATATGAGCATTGATCTCATCATACATAGGAGGCCGCCATTGAGGATCTTTTGATGCTTCAGTGTAACAAGATGGAGCCATAAACTCTGGTATCCCCAAAGGATATTTTGTGGTAGTTAGGCATAACTTCTTGACCGGTTTCGTAATACCATGTCTCACTCTTGTCACCATAGGATGCTGCTGTGGTGGTGGTTGAGCTTGTGCAGCTGTACTGTCAACAACAACTGTTGTGTCACTTGCATTATTAGTGACTTGGAGAGACGTTTCACCTGGAGACTGCGCAATAATTTTTGGTGATGTATCACTTTGAAAAACAGGTTCAGTTGACACTTGCTGAGTTACAGTTCGAGTAACAATAGATGAAGGAACTGAAAAGGTGGATGAAGTGAGAAGTTTGGTAGATGGTATGCACTGTTGAACTTCAAGTGAACATACTTGTTTCTTGGCAGCGAATGAAAACTCTGTCTCTTCAAATTTGACGTGACGAGAGATGTAGATTCTATTTGTTGGCACATGAAGACATAAATATCCTTTGTGTGCACCAATGTATCCAATAAATACACAAGGAAGAGATCTTTGCTCTAGTTTGTTTGATACATAGGGCCTAAGACATGGATAACATAGACAGCCATATACTTTGAGGAGAGAAAAATCAGGTTTCTTGTTGTGTAACAATTCTAAAGGTGATCTAGATTCATCCTTTGAGGCTGGAATTCTATTAATGAGATAACAAGTAGTAGTGAAAGCAACTGACCAATACGACTTAGGCATAGAAGCATGGAAAAGTAAGGCTAGACCAGACTCAGTAATGTGCCTTATGCGTCGTTCTGCTAGACCATTTTGGGATGAAGTATGTGGGAAAGAAAATCTATGTATAACTCCTGAGCTATTGAGAAAAGCTGTGAATTTTTTATATTCTCCTCCATTATCAGATTGAAAAACTTTTATCTTGTGATCAGTTTGATTTTCTATTAACTGTTTGAATTGTATAAATACTGGCAGTGTATCTGACTTCCTAGCTAGAGGAAAAATCCAAGTATAATGAGAGAAAACATCAAGTAAGAGAAAATAATAACGATATCCATTTCTTGAAATAGTTGGGGAAACCCATAAATCAGATACTACTAAGCTCAGAGGCTTATCAAAAGTTGAAGAACTGATAGGAAATGGAAGTTTGTGACTTTTGCTTACATGAAAGGAATGGAAAAAATCAAACTTTTTATTTGATACTGGAAGGGAAAAATTCTTTATAACTCGGAAAACAGTACGCAAAATTGGATGGCCTAGACGTTGATTCCATATTGGTATTGTAGGTGAGACAAGAGAAGTTGGTGAAGCTTTGTCGATCTCTCGTACACCGTCAAATATGTAGAGTCCATTTCTACTGCTTCCTCGCAATAATATTGTCTTGGTGTGCAGATCCTTTACAAGAAAGAAACCAGAGTGAAACTCAAAATAAACTTGATTATCTTGACAGAATTTTGAAACTGAGAGCAAATTGGTTTTAATTTCAGGTACATGCAGAATATTATTGAGTGTAAATGATCGATTGTTGTGAGAAAAAGATGCATTACCAATATTTTCGATATGCAATGCATTACCATTACCCACATGGACTTGTTCTGTGTCGTCATATTCATGACGAATGGCAAGGTTATTGAGATATGCAGTCAGATGATGTGTTGCTCCTGTGTCTGTAACCCAGTTTTTGTCAGTAGCTCCACCAGGTAGAGAAAGATAAGCTTCTGGATGTCTAGGTTGTGTTGGTCCATTGTTTTTCTTATGAAACCAATAGTTTTTTATGATGTGGTTCCTCTTTTTGCAGATCTGGCATGGTTCATCATCTCCATGTTGGTTGTTGTTGTTCATCTTGGGTTGATTCTGTCGATAGCTTTGGGACTGATTTCTTCTCTGGTCAGGCCTTTGATAGGATCTTGTATATCTAGAGGAAGCTATATGAGCCATTGGTTGATAAAGCAGTGCAAGTTGCTGCTTGAGGCACATATCAAATGACAGTAGATGAGCATAGAAAGTATCCATGTAAATCTTGTAAATGGTACTAATAGTGGTAATAATTGAGTCATACACTTGATCTAAGTCGCTTAAGACTGATTGCTGCATATAATCCTCTTCACTGAGAGGATTACCAGATGCTGCAAATGCATCAAATAATTGTTTAGATTTAGAAAAGTAATCTTGCATATTGGTGTTACCTTTCTGAAGACCGTGAAGATGTCTTTTTAGATGCATCATATGAGCCCTAGTTTTTGGGGCATATTTCTTTTCTAAAGCATCCCATACTTCTTTTGATGAAGTAAGTCTAGTTACTCTGCCTAAAACACCTTCTGTAAGAGATGAAACAAGCCAGCCTAGAAGGATTTGGTCCTGTTCTTCAAACTTGGTGTATGCTGTATTGACTGTTTGAGTGTTTGGTAAATGTTGTGATGGTTTTACATAGGTTTCATCAATATAGCCTTCAAGTCAGTACCCTTTTAGCAGAGGTTTGAATTGAGTTTTCCATAGCATGTAGTTTGTATCACTCAGTTTTATGTTGATTAGATGGTTTACATGGATTTGGTGTAGGGTTGAGGTTTCTGGTGCTGCCATTGAAGATGAAGACGTGGGAAGAAAGTGTGATTATTAGATCTTTCTGGCTGATACCAAAACAGAACACAATATTTTGGTAAATGTTTTGCACACAGATCTTAGTGTATTACAATTTCTTTATATAAAGAATACATTACCCTAAATAGGGTCTGAAATACATGAATGCGAATAACAATATACATTCAATGAGAATAATAAAAATACCGTTGAATAAGGCACTGACTAAGGCATGAGATAATCAAATCTGTTGCAGCTGTATAAGGAAAGATTAGCTGCAATTACGGCTGATTGATGTATCCTTAACATAATTGATATTGTTTTATGTTCACCATTAGGTCTCAACTCTTAACCCATCCATAGTTAACTTGAAGTGAAACTCATCGAAACGATCAGAGAATTCTTCTAAAATCTTAACTTACACCCTCTGGTGAATCACACCAACATCACGCTAATTCCAAAGGGAGATCACCCAACATCTGCATCTCAGTTCCGACCTATTGGTTTATGCAATGTGACTTACAAGATCATAGCCAAAATCCTGGTAAATCGTTTGAGACCCTTACTCCCTTTAATTATTAGTCCCTACCAAAGCGCTTTTGTACCTCATAGATCGATACAAGATAACATAACAATAGCTGGTGAGCTTTTTCCTTACATCCGAATCTCTCCCTTAACCAAAGACCCCAAAGTATGACTCAAATTAGACATTCAGAAAGCTTATGACAGTTTGGATTGGGGTTTCGTGAAAAGATCCTTTACGCAACTTGGTTTCCCGGAAAAGTTCATAGAATATATTATGATGTGCATCTCCACAGTAACGTACTCCATCAACGTCAACGACACCCCACATGGCTATATTTACCCTTCTCGAGGAATAAGACAGGGAGATCCGTTATCATCATATATCTTTATAATGTAGAACCTGTTAAGAAGAAATCAATTCGGAGATTGCAGGTGATACGAAGAGACGAAAGAGATACGAATAAGATAAAATTGATAAAGAGATTAAGAAAAGATAAAAGAGAGTTCGTATAAACGAATAATAAGATTGATAATAATATTATTGAATAATGATTGTATATTCTAAACAAGAAGGCATAGCCTTTATATAGGTTCTACAAGAACCGACTAAAAGAAAGAAAAAGAAAACCTAAGTAAACTAGGAAAGTGAAGGACTTGCAAAGCAAGTAAACTAGGTAAAGTTGACGTAGTCAATATGGGAGAAACTGGACATAGTTGATACCATCTTGAAGCATTGGATGTCCTACATCAGTCCCCCCTTCTTGAATGAAACTCGTCCTCGAGTTAGCTAATAAAAAGAACTTCATTCTCTCCAAATATTGCTCTAGGCCTCCAGTTTTCATCACAGAATATGAGTTCGATTTCTCCAAGGAAGTTGTATACTCCACATTTACCGTCTGTAACCAGTCCAAACCTACTCATATTGTATCCATCATTGTATTCTGGAATCTCAAGTTGATTAGTTTCCTTCGAGATTACTTTGCCTCTTTCGTAGTAATTTTCCAAATCATGCGGAAAAGTAAAATTTGGTAGGTTGTCGCAGACTCTTGTACTTAAAATGCGCCCATTGATTAAACACAATTGCACTAACTGATGGTGTATCTCTTGAGCATAAGCAGTAACACTTGCTTTACAGCAGTGCATGAACTCTATAAAATCATTATCTCCATATAATGTCAAAATTCCATTTAAACTCGGATAATCCATGCATGGAAGTTGCTTTGTCACCTCCTCATCATCGTACAAGAAATTCCTTGAACTTATCAGAAATCCAAACGAATATGTAAGTAATAATGGACTACGAGAAATTCTCAACAAAGATTTAGTTGCTGTTTTCCTTTCCAGTCTTGAGCAAGAAGTCTTGCATAACAAGGAGTATGAGATGGTAATACACAGTTTCACTCTTTTAACGTTTTCTGAAAAGCTTGGTAAGTTTGCAGGGTTGAGTAAGTCCGGGAAGCATGCATGTCTTGGACAGACTCGACCAAGAATTACTTCATAGCCGTACTTGAAGAAAACATCATCTCCGTGCCTTACTTTAATATTCTGTAATAGCAAGATGTCAATTTTCTTGAGCTCTGCACGGCATTCATGCTGGCACCCTGGAATGATTAACGCTTCCCTTCTGTAACAGCAAGGGAATTTCCATCCAGGCTCCCATGTAGCTTGATGAAAACAGGAACGTCTGTTGTTCCATGTCTCGAGCTCATCAAACTTCTCAATCCAAGCAAGAAAAACTCTACAAATATCTTTGTTATCGCCTGTCCAAAGTGTATCTTTGTTAACAAATATCTTTGTTAACCACCAGGTACCATATTCTAATCACGAAAAAGAGTAGAATTTTCGCTGCGTGCACAAGGATTGACGAAAAGAATTCGAAGAACTTGAAAAATATTGGGAAGTATTTCTTCATGCTACCGCCAGTTCGAAAATGCACAATTCTTTGATCGACACAATGATTCTCGACGATATATAGGTTTGTTTTAATATGAATCAAATCCATAAGACCATCGTTACGTACTGGCACAATAATCATATTTAACCGTTGGCCATTTTTCCAAATCATCTTATTTCTTGCTAATGTTGGATAACCCAAAGAATAATTATCTTCTCTAATACGGTGCAAGGAGTTCTCATGTGCCAAAAAAGTAATACGAAGCTTTTGAAAAATTGAGTGACCATTATCAAATACGGAGTAGTGAAAACTATTCAAAGCCACCAACTCTCTCGTTGCAACAAAAAATCAATTTTCTTAAGCTTTGTATGACGTTGATCATACCTACACCCTGGATTTATTATAGCCTCTCCATATACAGTCCGATGTGTAGCTGAGAGCACTAAACCAACGGAAGGTGAAGAAGTTATTAACGTCCTTATTCCTTAGAGTGCCGTAAAGGATTTATGAACTGTGGTGGTATAAGAGAAATCATAGACATTGTAATTAACATACTCCAACGCACAGTTGTAGTGCGTAGCTAGATTTCTCAACCCAAAATTATGATGTACACCAGAAACATTGCAACCGTTGATAAAGCAGTCATGAAAATGGAGACGAAGAAGCGATGCAATCATCCGTAGTTCAAACGGCACAATTTTCTCTACCCATGCATAGACAATCCTTTCTGCATCAGGGCAAATATTTTGGAATATATACATGCCAGTAGTATATGAACCAATTAATGAAAAAGCCTTGATGTCACCGTTAAAATAATAAGTATTACTCACGGTGTCATTCGTACGTCTTCTCGCAGTAACAGTTCCGGCCAATGCACTCCTGTTCAAACCTAAACTTGGTGGGTTTAGATCTAAACAACTATCATTAGATGAATTAAAAGTGACAACATTAGGTCGAACTATTTTAGTAGTCATCTCATCAAGTAAATACACAAAGAGATCCACCATACTGTATTGATCATTAGCACCAATGAAAAGAGAATAACCAGTATTATCGCCAGCTTCTTCTGTGATCTTAAGAAATACTCATTTCGTCACTTTAAGTGCAAGGTGTGCATCTGTTAGCGGGCATCGTAAAAAGCTATTCTGCATGTAACTACTAATGTCGCCATAGAGTATGTTTCGTATCTTCTCCACCAATTCTTGTGCCAACGATACTCTCTCAGCCTTCGAGAAAATCCGACCACGAATTCTTCCCATGTAATTTCCGGTAGTCATATCGACTTGAGGTCGAAAATCATATTCATAGAGACACATAAAAATTTGAAACAGCGCATGCGAATAGATTTTGTTGATAAACAACTGTTTTCGTTGGGTTACTTGGATATACCTCAAAATAATCTCCAACGGTTAATTCATGACTAGGGTTTATATAAGATCATACGTGTTTTCTCGGGAATAAGAACTTGATTATTTTCAACCCTAGATAAAACAGGTATATCAACATCATAAGATACTAAACTAAGTTCCGATGACTTACCATTAATCTCTGACAAATCATACGAAACCTTGTCGACTGGATTTTCTTCATCCTTTTGCAAAGTTGCTTTTGTATTCTCCTCACCAACTGACGTCGTAGGAATCAAATCAATATTGTTTACAGTAGAAGAATAATCCTCTTGAGTTGATAACGAAACATCTTCATCGTTATGTGATTGCTCATCTTTGTCGACCAGTTGTTTTACTTCTTCTTCATTAGAGACAACATTCTCTTCAACCAATTGAGAAGTTATCTCTTCCACGGGAACAACAACTTTCATCTCTTCTTTGTTAACTGAGGTAGTCGAAACAACTACAGAATTATTATGAGACGATGAATTCTTTCGAAATTCTTTACCAGAAAGTTTGGCCAAATCCAGTGAACGTCTAACTTCAACCAAGGCAATCCTTGACTTTTCACGTTCAGCTTCAACAATCATAAATTCGTCAAGTTCCTTTAGTATTTTCTGATTCTCTTCTATGGCAAGAAAAAGTTTTTTTGCGTTACTTATATCTCTTTCATCGCGATTAAACTTATAACGAAGCTTTAGGTATTTATCGGCATATTCTCGAATAAGAGCTTTTAATTCTTGTTTAAGCTTCAAAAGATCTTCCATAGATGTTTCTTTCATGACCAAAATCATAAGAATTTTTTTTTTTTAAACAAATATGGATAGGGTTTTGAGTTTGAGTTTGCGGAAGCGTTTAAGGATCGGGTTTTAAGATAAAAATCTAAAACCTATGGCTCTGAAGCCAACTAATGTAGAACATGTTAAGAAGAAAGTAATTCGGAGATTGCAGGTAATACGAAGAGACGAAAGAGATACGAATAAGATGAAATTGATAAAGAGATTAAGAAAAGATAAAAGAAAATTCGTATAAATGAATAATAAGATTGATAATAATATTATTGAATAATGATTGCATATTTTAAACAAGAAGGCATAGCCTTTATATAGGTTTTACAAGAACCGACTAAAAGAAAGAAAAGGAAATCCTAAGTAAACTAGGAAAGTAAAGGACTTGCAAAGCAAGTAAACTAGGTAAAGTTGACGTAGTCAATATGGGAGCAACTGGACATAGTTGATACCGTCTTGAAGCATTGGATGTCCTACATCAGTTTATTATATGTGCAGAAATCTTGTCAACAAATCTGGCGCAACTGGAGAATCAAAACAGTATTCAAGGGTTGAGCATATCCAAGAAGGCACCACCAATTCTTCACTTAATGTACGCGGACGACCTATTAATCACGTTCAAAGCATCAACTCAGAACTACATACAACTAAAACAATTACTGGATGCCTATGCCAACTCGGTCGGACAATACATCAACCTCAGCAAATCTACTATAATTCATCATCCACGACTGGACCAAGCTTACATTGAAGAAATCCAAAATGTTTTCGACATGCCAGCCACGTCAACACCACCTGTATACTTAGGAGTCCAATTCAAAAGTGGAAGATCATCAGCACATATTTTTCGGCCACTTCTCCAAAGAATAGCGCGCAAAGCGAAAGGATGGAAAACCAAATGCCTTAATCAAAAAGGAAGGTTAGTACTCATTAAAACCTCACTTCTCCCTACCGCAAACCATATTATGCAGACAAATCTTCTACCGACACACGTTCATAAGAAAGTCTACAAGATCACTAGGAATTGTTTTTGGGGCCATGACGCATCGATCAAAAAGTTGCACCCTATAGGATGGGATAAACTGACGCGTCATATTCCCGAAGGCGGACTGGGAATCAGGAAAAGCCTAAATCACAACAAGGCTTTATTAATGAAAATAGTATGGAAAATTCATGATCACCCAGATTCGATCTATACCTCCATGTGCATAGAAAAATATTTCAATAATGAACCTTTTTTCCTTTTAAACCAACCTCCCCCACCCTCAACTAGTCCTTTTTGGAAACAACTCACCTCGCTTCTACCCTCTATCAGACCTCACATTTTCCACCAAATTGGCACTGACATTTCTACCCAAACTTCTTCCAATTGGATTCCAAACCACCCTCCCTTATCCTCCAACCAATGTCAAATGTTTTCGACTTATTCTGATCTTATCGACCCAATCTCAAAGTCATGGATTCATGACCGACTGTCACAACTTTCGCAATCGGCTATGCTTAGGATTTTAAATATTCACCTTCCTCAAGATGGTCCGCCAGGTAAAATTATATGGCCATACACAAAAAATGGTAAATATTCAGTCAAGTCAGGCTACCGTTTGTTAGCTCATCAACCCACCAATACCTCAGCTACATTTCAGCTTCCACCATCTACTCACATATGGACATTAAACTGCCCCCTAAAAATACAGATTTTCTTATCGAAAGCTATAAACGAAGGCCTACCTACCTTCACCCTATTACATAAAATTCACCTAACCCCCTCAAATTTATGTCCTAGATGTCAGCTATATCCAGAAATAACTGAACACATCCTTCTCACTTGTCGTTATGCGCAAGAAGTTTTGGACCTACTTTTTAGCCATCATGAAGCAAAACCAGCTTTCATGCACCGAAGACCCCAACCCATAACGCCATTAACCACCATAAACCAACTTCTCCTGATAAATCAACCCACAATTGCAACAACATCATTCTGTTTTATTCTATGGTCACTGTGGTTAGCAAGAAATGATTTGATTTATGGAAGAAACCACAAAACTCCTTATGACACAATCAAAATGGCAATCCACATGCATCAATAGTTCACCTGGGCGAACTCAGTTCTACCATCACCTCTACCGGGCATGAACCCAATGACAATCAATGCTCCAAAGACGCGGACGACTAATACAATTCAAGTTGGATGGAAACCACCAGAACAACATTGGATAAAAATCAACACAGATGGAGCAGCATGTGGACACCCGGGACCAGCTGGTGGTGCTTTTATTTGCAGAGATTCAACAACCTCAGTCATAGTTGTAATGGAACAACCTTTAGGGATCACAACATCTTTGTTAGCTGAAACTTGGGCTCTTGTCATGGCGCTACGATCGGTCCCGCTTTATCAATGGACTAAAATTCACATTGAATCTGATTCTCAAACACTAGTTCATTTTATCAAGGAACGATCAGACCCCCCATGGTATTTGAAGGAAATGATTTCTGAAATTTCAAGAAGGTTGGAAACAATAACTCAGTACAAAATTCAACATACATACAGGGAAGCCAACCAAGAAGCAGATGCCCTCACCAACCATGCGGCAGATAACAGTCAAAAGGGAGTATTTCAAACTAATATTTGGGAACATACTATCCCCAGTTGCTTGAAACAATATGTCATAAATGACATGTTAAGGATACAGCTATCAACGTAATTGTAGTTGTTCCTAAATTACAGCTGCAAGATTTTTATCTTCCCATGCCTAAATCAGTGCAACCAATTGTGTATATTGTCATAACTGTAATATTTTCATTCATTGTAATTTGACCCTATCTTGGGTATGTAAATCTCTATATATTGCAATGTATATCCACTATGTTATGTGTGGAAAATATTCACCAGAATATCTAGTTCTGTTTTGGTATCAGCCAAATCGATCCTAAACACCACACCACGCCTCACCTTCATCTTCACCTTCAGTTTCAATGTATGCTCCCGAAACTTCAACCCTGCATCAGATTCATGTTAACCATTTGATCAACATCAAACTTAATGATTCAAACTTCATTCTATGGAAAGCTCAGTTCCAGCCTCTATTGAAAGGTTATAGACTGGAAGGATACGTTGATGGTACTTACCAAAAACCGTCACATCACCTACCCAATACCAAAACAGTCAATCCGGCCTATACCAAGTTTGAAGAATAGGACCAAATCCTGCTTGGTTGGCTTCTTTCATCTCTTACAAAAAGTGTGCTAGGAAGGTCACTGGACTCAAAACTTCCAAGGCAGTATGGGACGCTCTAGAGAAAAGATATGCCCCAAAAACCAAAGCTCATCTTTTGCATCTCAAGAGACAACTTCACAGTCTTCAAAAAGGTAACATCAAAATGCAAGACTATTTTTCTAAGTGTAAGCAGCTGTTTGATGCTTTTGCAGCGACTGGTAATCCCTTAAGTGAGGAAGATATGCAACAATCTGTTCTAAGTGGTCTAGATCAGGCATATGTATTGGTACTACACTCAGCGCTATTGAAGTTGCTGATATGGACACTTTCCATGTGCATCTGCTATCGTTTGATATGCGCTTAGAACAACAACTTGCACTTCTCCAACAACCAATGGATCATGTGGATTCGTCCAGCTACACAAGATCCTTTTCACGACCTGATCAGAGAAGGAATCAGCCTCAGAACAATCGACAAAACTACTCCAAGGGAAGCAACAACAACAATCAACAAAGAGATGATGACAGACCATGTCAGGTCTGCAAAAAGATAAATCATACTACCCGCAATTGTTGGTTCAACAAGAAAAACAATGGACCAGCACAACATGGTCGTCCAGTAGCCTATCTTGCTCTACCTGGTGGAGCCACTGACATCAATTGGGTTACAGACACTGGAGCAACACACCATCTCACTGCAGATCTCAACAATCTTGTTATTCGTCATGAATATGATGGAACTGAGCAAGTCCATGTGGGTAATGGTAATGCATTACATATTGAAAATATTGGTAATGCGTCTTTATCACATAATAATAGAACCTTTACCCTCAATAATATACTCCATGTCCCTGAAATCAAAACAAACTTGCTTTCGGTTTCAAAATTTTGCCAAGATAATCAAGTTTATTTTGAGTTTCACTCTAGTTTCTTTCTTGTGAAGGATATACTCACCAAGAAAATCCTGTTGCGAGGCAGCAGTAGAAATGGGCTTTACATACTTGATGGTGTACGAGAGATTGCTAAAGCTTCACCAACTGCTCTTGTCTCACCTACAATTCCAATTTGGCATCAGCGTCTTGGCCATCCAATGCTGCGTACGGTTATGAAAGTGATCAATAATTTTTCTCTTCCTGTTTCTAATAAAAAGTTTGAGTTTTTCCATTCATGTTATGTTAGCAAAAGTCATAAACTCCCTTTCCCTGTTAGCTCTTCTACCTTTGATAAGCCTCTGAGATTAGTTGTGTCTGACTTGTCGGTTTCCCCAACTGTTTCAAAAAATTGGTATCATTATTACTTGCTTTGACTTGATATTTTTTCTCATTATACCTGGATATACCCCCTAGATAGAAAGTCAGATGCGCTGCCTGTGTTTATACAGTTTAAAAATCTAATAGAACATCAAACTGAACACAAAATAAAAGTGTTTCAATCTGATAATGGAGGAGAGTATAAGAAATTTACAAATTTTCTAAACATCTCAGGTGTTGTTCACAGATTTTCATGTCCTCATACTTTCGCTAAAAATGGTCTTGCAGAACGTCGTATTAGACATATTACTGAATTAGGTCTTGCTTTACTATTTAATACTTCAATTCCTAAGTCCTACTGGTCAGATGCTTTTACCACTGCTTGTTATCTCATTAATCGTATTCCAGCTTCGCAACATGAGTCTAAATCACCTTTAGAGCTTTTACACAACAAGAAACCAGATTTTTCTCTCCTTAAAGTCTACGGTTGTCTCTGTTACCCTTGTCTAAGACCTTATGTGTCAAACAAACTAGAACCAAGATCTTCCTTATGTGTTTATTGGGTATAATGGTGCACACAAAGGATATCTATGTCTTCATGTTCCAACAAACATGATTTACATCTCTCGTCACGTCAAGTTTGTAGAAACAGAATTCCCATTTACTGCCAAGCAACAAGTAAGTTCCATTGAATCTCAACATTCTGTACAATCTACTAAGATGCTTACATCACCCACTTTTATAAATCTTCCTTTAGCAGTTGAACCTAATACATCTCAGCAAGGTCACATTGATGTTGTTATTCAACAACCTCAAGTGTTAGATTAAAATGTACAGTTTTCAGCAGTTCCTATACCAGCTACATCAGTTCGGGGAGCAGGAAATCCAGACAGTAGATCAGTCACTATTAAGAATACGGTTGTTCAGTCGCAACCACTACCACAACAACACTCCATGGTCACAAGAGCGAAGTATGGCATCAGAAAACCGATTAAGAAGTTGTGCCTAGATGCAACAAAGCATCCTTTGGGGCTACCTGAGTTTATGGTTCCATCCTGCTACACTGAAGCCTCTAAAGATCCTAACTGGCGACCTCCTATGGATAACGAAATTAATTCTCATATACGTAATGAAACATGGAGCTTAGTTCCTTATGAGAAATGGATGAACATCATAGGTTCTAAATGGGTTTTTCGCGTAAAAAAAAAACCAGATGGCACCATTGATGTACGAAAATCTCGGCTCGTAGCTAAGGGATACAATCAACTGGAAGGATTTGATTATGAAGAAACCTCCAGTCCCGTCATAAAGCCTAGCACTATTCGTCTTGTTTTGTCCATTGAAATCACACATGGTTGGACTATGCGTCATTTAGATATCCAGAATGCCTTTCTCCATGGGGTTCTAACAGAAGAAGTGTTTATGAAGAAACCATCTGGATATGTTGATACAGATTACCCAAATCATGTATGCAAGTTGAACAAAGCCATTTATGGGCTCAAGCAGGCACTGCGTACATGGTACTCTAAGCTCAGCACACACCTGACAAGTTTTGGTTTCAAAAGCTCAATTGCAGACACCTCCTTATTCATACGGCAGTCACACAATGAGATCACCTATGTTCTTATTTATGTTGATGATATCATTATCACATGTTCAAATAAGTCACTTATCAACCAAATTATCACTGACTTGAATTCTGCCTTTGCAGTCAAAGACTTAGGTGAACTAAGTTATTTCTTAGGGGTCGAAGTGATCAAACAAGGCAACTGTGTGCTACTTAGTCAGCAGAAGTACATTTCCGATCTTCTTAAACGCACGAAAATGGATGGAGCAAAACCAGTAACTACGCCACTTGAAGTAAATGCAAAAATCAGCAGACAAGGAACTACACGATTTGCAGATCCTATTTTATATCGCAGTATGTGTGGATCATTGAAATATCTTCATCTTACCCGTCTGGATGTTGATGTGGCTGTCAATAAAGTGTGTCAATAAATGATTGATCCTTTTGAAGAACATTGGGAGCTTGTGAAGAGAATTTTACGGTACCTAAAGCATACTGTGAATTATGGCTTATTGTTACGACCATCATCTGACACTCAATTACATGCTTACTCCGACTCGGACTGGGCGGATAGTCTAGATGACAGCAGATAAACTAGTGGGTATGCTATCTATTTTAGAAGAAATCTTGTCTCCTGGAGTGCCCGAAAATATAAGACTGTTTCAAAATCAAGCACGGAGGCTGAATACAGATGTATTTCTATTGCTACTTCTAAATTAATGTGGCTTCAATCTCTTCTAAAAGAACTAGGCATTACAATTCAATCACCTTCGTTGTGGTGTGATAACCTTGGAGCCACTATCTAACTGTCAATCCAGTGTTTCATGCTCGTATGAAACATGTAGGTACTGAATATCACAAGATTATTGGGTTGCGAATATAGCAAAAAATACAAGAGAAAAGTGTTACAAGATAGTGCGATAATAGAAGAAGCACAGAGAAGTATGAAGGGTTTGCGAACATAAAATAGATTTACGAATATAAGTTGCGAAACTTCGCAAGTTAAAAACAGTTGTACAAATTTCACTATAAATAGTAGTTCAAATGTAAAATTTAGGGATCTTCTTTTAGTGAGTGTGAGGAAAAATCTAGGAAAGAGAACAGAGAAAGTTGTAACTGTTCCAAGTTCCATTGATATATTTCTTTGTAACTAATTGAGAGCATTAATCAATAAATCATTATTCTTCAAGAACATCTTAAAGTTTATGAATTCTACTGAGGGTGTAGTTGTAAGATTTCTTGCAACTACATAATTGGCGCTGGAAACAGGGACCTGAAGATCATCATAGCAGAAATTTGAAGGAATTTTGGAAATTTGAAGATCAAATGGAATCAGCAGATGAAGATTGTAAAAGAAAAGAATGTAATATGATCACAAATACAATGATTGATGAATTTCATAACAACATGAAGGGGAGGATACACAAACGAGATTGTAGAGGAAGGAAGATCATGGAAGTGGAGAAAATAACAACTTTGAAAGAATGGGAAAAACAGAAAATCACATTTTCAGTAGCAGAAATTCCAAATGAAGACTTGAATCACACCTCACCATTATTAGTCACACTTCTGATTATGCGAGAAGAAAAGAAAACTGCAAAATCCATAGAAAAATAGAAATTAAACCGAGTTTTGATCGATGTAGGGAGTTCTGTTGATATTATATTCTATCATGCACTCAAGGGGATGGGATTAAAGATGAAGAGATCATAAATACAGAATGTCTTATCCATGGATTGGGAAAATCTACAACAAAATCCAAAGGGGAAATAATCTTACGAATACCGCTGGGAGAAATTGAAACACACGTAGTTTTATGTGTGGTAGATATGGAATCTCCATATAATATGCTGATAGGAAGGCCATGGATTCATGCGATCAAAGTTGTTGCTTCGACATTACATCAATCAATTAAGTTTCCTACACCAAGCGGAATACAAGAAATAAAAGGAGATCTTGATAATGCAAAATTTTGTTATCAGATTGAAGTAAAACAGTGTGGAGGGAGAGCAAGAAAGAAACAACTTCGTAGAAAATTTGCGAAAGAAGCGAAAAAGGAAGAGGAGTTCAGAGTGTATGAAATAAGAGCAAGAGAGGGAAAAGGAATACCAAGTGAGATCCCAGAAAAAGAAGGAGAACCAATGAAAGTAATCAAAGAACCAACACCTATGGGAGAGAAAAGTCCTAGTTACGTCGCAGCAGAACCAACCAAAGAAATAAATATTGGAAGTGAAGAAGAGCCTTTAATCTTGCGAATTGGGACTAAGATGGATGAATAAGAAGAGAAAAGAACTATTGATCTCTTATGAGAATACAAAGATATATTCGCAGGAAGTGTAGATGAAATACCAGGGATGGATCCATTGGTGGCGTGTCATAGGTTGAACATAGATAAAAGCGTAAGACCATTCAAACAAAGAATAAGAAAGATTTCGCATAATTATCATGCACAAATAGAAGAAGAATTACAAAAGATGCTGGATGCAGGAATCATAAGAGAAACAAAATACCCAGAATGGATTGCGAATATGGTCATTGTTCCAAAGAAGAATAAAGGGATAAGGATTTGTATAGATTTCACTGATCTAAACAAAGCCTGTCCTAAAGATAGTTTTCCATTGCCAGATATACCACAAATGGTGGAATCAGCTGCAGGACATGATAGAGTCACTTCACTTGATGGGTATAAATGGTACAATCAAATATCACTCGCAGAAGAATACCAAGAACATACTGCATTTTTTGCTCCAAGAGGTTTATATTGTTATGTGAAGATGCCATTTGGTCTGCGAAATGCGGGTGCTACATATCAACGAATGGTTGAAAAGGTGTTCGCAAAGTGGATACATAAAACTTTGGAAGTGTACGTAGATGATATGTTGATAAAAAGTAAAGAGGCCAAAGATCATGTGCAAGATTTGAAGGAGATATTTGAACAAATGAGAAGATTCCACATCAAATTGAATCCTGAAAAATGTATAATTGGAGTTGCGTCAGGAAAATTCTTGGGATACAAAGTATCAAAGGAGGGAATACAAGTCGATCCAGAAAAGGTACAAGCAGTTCGTGACATGCCAACACCTGCAACAGTAAAAGAAGTGCAAAAGCTAAATGGACTCTTGGCCTCACTTGGAAGATTTATTTCGCGAATGTCAGATAAGTGCAAACATTTCTTCAACATACTTAAGAAGGGAGCAAAATTCAAGTGGACTGATGAATGTGAAAAATCTTTTCAAGGAATCAAAGAATATCTCACGAATACCTCCATATTACAGAAACCAGAGAAATATGAAGAATTATTGGTGTACCTCGCAATAACTCAGTATGCTTTAAGTGAATTTCTATTGCGAACAGACGCATGAATAGAAAGGCCTAATTACTACATCAGTAAAACTTTTAACACAGCAAAGAGAAATTATTCTAAAATGGAGAAGTTAATCTTAGCCCTGGTTTATGCATCATTAAAATTGCGAATATACTTTCAATCACATGTGATAAAAGTGGTTACCAAAGTTCTAATTGAGTCAGTCATGAAGAACACAAAAAGATCAGGAAGAATAGAAAGGTGGAATGCACAAATAAACCATTAAAAGATAAAGTATGAAGTATTATTATCGCAAAAATCACAAGTTGTCGCAGATTTTTTGGCAGAATTTCCCTTGGAAGAAGATGAGGCAGTAGAAGAGATGATGGATGTTGAAGAAGAATTTGGGAATCCAAAAGACTTGTTAACAGAACCAAATAGATGGAAAATTTTAGTAGATGGATCATCCAACAGTGAGGGGAATGGAGTGGGAGTTGTGTTGATTTCACCAGAAGGAGAAAGAACAGCATTTTCATTCAGACTGGAATTTGCATCCACGAACAATGAAACAGAGTACGAAGCTTTAGTTCATGCATTGAAGATCGCAATAGAAAAGAAGCTCGAAAGTATAAGAATAACAAGTGATTCTCAGCTGGTAATTTGTCAAATTAAAGGGGAATATACCACGAATGAGTCTTCTTTGAAAAAATACAAGAAACTCGTTGATGAATTATCTGTGAAGATACCAAAGCTAAAATGGAGGCATATCACAAGGAAATACAATCGACTCGCATATGCTTTTGTATTCATTCCAAGTATGATGACAAACCCTAATGCAAGAAATATCAAAATCCAGACAATTCAACACCCATCAGTAAATAAAGAAGAAGAAGAAATTAAAGAAGCAGTTGTGATGGAAGTAGAAAGGGAACTACCAGATAACATCGCAGAAGATATCGCAGATTGGATAAAGGATATTCATGCATATCTCGCAAAAGGAGAAGTACCCAGGAACAGACTAGAAGCGCATAAATTAAAGAGTCGTGCAACAAATTATGAGTTACGAGAAGGAATTTTATACAGAAAATCTTTCAGTGGACCACCTCTCAGATGTTTAACTCGTGAAGAAGGAGAAAGAATATTGAAGATGTTACATGGAGGAGAAGCTGGAAATCATAGTGGGGGAAGATCTCTGGCATACAGATAAAAAATACAAGGATATTACTGGCCTTATATGCACACAGACGCAAAATTGTTGGTAATACGATGCAAAGAATGTCAACGACATGGGAAAAGAACTCACGCACCAGGGGCACCATTAACCTCTTCAACAAGCTGCTGGCCTTTTGGGAAATGGGGATTGGACATTGTTGGCCCATTCTTACCTGGATCTGGGCAGAGAAGATTTTTAATAGTCGCAACAGATTATTTCACGAAGCTCGCAGAAGTAAAAGCAGTACAACATATTCGTGATAAAGATGTTTTTACATTCATATTCGGGAATATCATTTGTAGGTATGGATTTCCAGCACAATTAGTATCCGACAATGGGAAACAATTTGAAGGGCAGAATATAGAGATGTTACTCAGTGCTTTTAGGATAAAATGTGGGAAGTCAACTCCACTATATCCACAAGCTAATGGACAAGCAGAGGCAACAAATAAAACAATCGCAAATAAAATCAAAAAGAAATTATAAGGACATATCAAAGGGTGGTGCGAACAGGTACCTAGTGCAGTCTGGGCATACAATACAACTAGAAGGGAAGCAACTGGAATGTCCCCTTATTGTTTAACATATGGAGTAGAAGCAGTATTTCCAACAGAGGTTGTAATTTCGACAACAAAGAAAGAAGCTTGGGAAAGAAATTTAAGTGCAGGGGTGATATTAAGTGAGCTGGATGATTTGGAAGAAAAAATGGAAAAGGTGTTGCGACATATGAAAATTTATCAGGAAAGATTAGATTGAGAGTATAATAAGAGATTTATTGAACGTGAATATCAACCGGGTGATTTGGTCATGCGAGAAACACCTTCGTACCAGAAAGAAAATGGAGGAAAATTAGCACCAAAATGGGATGGACCATATGTCATTAAAGAGGTTGTGGGAAGTGGAGCTTATCGATTGATGGATCCAGAAGGAAAAGACATGGGTTTAAGACTTGGTCGACCCTGGAATAGATTGTATTTGAAAAGGTATTATCCATAAAACTCATTATAATTTTGCGAATATTTTTTGTTCGCACTAAATTACTAAAATTACGAATTTTAAAATTCACTTGCGATCAGCTTTCATTAAGGAAAGACGCAAAAATTTACTTGCGATCAGCTTTCATAAAAGAAAGACGAAAACTGTGACCAGCTTTCAAAAAAGAAAGGAAGCCGCAGAAATTTTACACAGGAAAACCTTTGTGGCGCACAACCTAGTTCACGAAGCAACATTTCGCAAGAGGCAAAGTCCTAAAGTACGTCATTTAAGGGGGTACCTATAAGCATGGCTCAGGGAAACCGGAACACCACCTAGGAACCCGAGTACATGAACATTACGGGCTACATAACCCAAAAACGGGGTACCTATCCGGGTTAGACACCTTGGATTCTCAACCTAATCTTGCGATATAACATGATTTAGGTTGGGCGACTAAGGCATACTGTCTTTCCCAAGAAGTGCAGAAAAATATCAAGGCGCCGAGGTACACGGTTGAGTCAAGAGTGCCGGATGGGTTTGAAGCACATCTGCCATTCTTGACAAGTCTTGGAAAATGATGCACTTGGCCCAAAGATACCCCATAGGGTGCAACCTCGTAACTATAATCCCTATAGGCAAAAAGGATAAGAGGTTGCGATCAAAAGTTGGTTGTTGGCAGAACCGGATGGGAAGAGCTAACCTTGTATGGTCGATGTACGCTTCCTTGAAGGGGCAACCAAGGGGAAGATAAAGGGAAGCACCCTCCATTAGGGAGCTGATACGTGCTATAAGACGCAAATGTCATGCAGCTTTTTGTTCGCAAGAACATAAAGGCTTGTCATATTTGTGCAACAATTTAATTTCTGCGAGCCTTCTAAAAAAAAAAAAAAAAACTCGCAGAACATAACAAAGAAGTTAAGATGAGATCAATGGGTTTTTACATGAAAGTGTAAAAACGTCCTGCGATTTCATCGCAAGACGATAATGTCATGGGGCTTTATGTTCGCAAGAATATTTAGGCCTGTCATATTATCGCATGAAAAATATCCTGAAGAGGCTATAATACTAAGAGAAATGATAAGGAAAAATCAATGGGTCTCTACATGCGAATGTAAGGACGTCCTGCGATTTTGTCGCAAAAACAAAGAAACGTGGCTAAATAAGACCTTTACTTAGGAAGGCATAATAAGACCACATAAACTAATAAAGTCAATTCCATTAATACCATTGGAGAATCTTTATATATTTTCAATAACAATATACATCAAGAATTCCTACCTAAGAAGGAAATTTTATTCGTAAGCAAGGACGGATATTTCATACCAATTAAATTTTACGAAGATTGAATACTTCTTATACTTCTTCAAGGATATCTAATACTTCAAATACTTCTTAAAAGATATCTCATACTTCAAATACTTCTTCAAGGATATTTCATACTACTTTTACTTCTTCAAGGGTGTTTCATAATTCTTCAAAGATGTTTCATACTTCTTATACTTCAAGGGGAAGATTTCTTGAAGATAAGGATATGTTTACTTCGTAACAATCAGAAACTTCGCAACTTAAGATGAGGCAGATATTCTAATACTTACAACAAAAATTGATCACCTGAAGATAAATAATCAGGGAAAAAGGGAATACTAAGCTAAGTCTTCAAGATAATTTATTTCTCTTTATGTGATCAATCAAGAAAGTATTCAATTAGAGAAAAGTCGAATCATTATCGAAAAATATAAAGTATACTTCTTAAGGAACACGAATAATAAGCAGAATTGTTTGTAAAAATAAAACCAATAGTAGCCAAGAGAAAGAGTTCAAAAGAAAGAAAAACAGAGGATTAACGATAACTTGAGAAAGAAGTTTATCATGCTTAGAGCTCTTCATCAACATTCTGCAATTCTTGCAAGACATTGTCCTTTGTAAAGCCTTCAACAGGAGTTTATCCTTGAGGGATAGATTCTTTCTCACCATCAATTTCTTCATCATCACTATCGTAATCAAAGTCACTATCAGGGTCACGGGCAACTTCATCATCAGATATTTCCAGAGGTTTAATCTGTTCTGGAGACAAGGATTTTGAAAAGAGAATGTTGTTTACGTAGACTTGAGCTTTCAGATGACTCTCACGAAGTAAAGCCTTCTGGTGATTTTTATCTTCAATATCTTTAACATAAGCAAGATAGTTGAATCTTCGATTGGCACGATCACGAGAATTGATCAAGCGAGTAGAAAGAAAAGTGTTCTTCTTACGAAGCTCAGAACAAGTGGTCTCCAATCCATATTTAGCGTTGCGAAGATTGTTCTCAGATTCTGCGAGTTCAACAAAATTATAAGAGTCAATTCTGCAAATATAACAAAATTAAAGATATATCAAAGGCAGTCAAATTTTAATGACTACCTTCTCTCTGCGAAGTAAGAAATTGAGCTAAAGATAGACAACAATTCTTCATCTGATCCATAGCTTTATCGAAACCATCACCGACTAATCCTTCAAGTCTGGATTGAAGCTTCTGATCTTTGGAAAGAAGAAATTTTTTATCCTTCGTAAGTTTTGCATTAAGGTTTTCTAGCTGAGAATAATCTTCTTTAAGTTTATTCTTCTTAGTGTTTAAGATATTCTTATTAAGAAGGGATTTCTTCTCGACATCAAAAGAATTTCTCTCTGCATCTGAAGACTTCTTTAGTTCCTCAAGTTCACCTTTTAACAAATAAAAGAGATTTTCTTGATCGCAACATTTACTCTGAAGAATTTTCAATTGTTGCGAAGAAATGACCATTGTATTCAAATACGAACATTTTTATTCTGATAAGGTCTTATTCTCTTCTAATAAGGTTTCTATTCTTAAATCGGTTTTAGTCAAAGAAAAAGTGAGCTGAGATATTTCGTCATTCAAGAATTTATGATCGTAAATCAATTGGGTATTCTCTTGGAAAAGGGCATCTAAATTTTCAAGAGCACATGAATGAAGACCAGATAAGTAGGAAAACTGGTTCAAAAGACTTTCATACTTGGCTTGAGATTCTTTTGCGTCGGATTCATGGTGAAGTTCCAACATTCTACATTTCTGGATTGATTCTATAAAGGGGAATGGGTTTTAATGGGTGTTTTAAGCATGCAAGTAATAGAAGCAAACAAAAGGAGAAAATATAAAGATAATAGCAATACCTTTTAATACATCATTCCTCTTACGAAGGATCGCACAATCTAGAGAATCATTTTGAAGCTGATGATTCTCTCTACGAAGATTCTCACCCTCCGCTTTCAAAGATTCATGGGTTTGGCGAAGCAATTCAACTTCTTTTTCCAAGGTTTGGCGTGAAATAGAAATATCAGGATTGATAAAGTTATTGAGTGTTTCGCAAAATTCTGGCTGCGAGCGAACATTTGAATACTTCGCAGTATTACTCAAAACATCATATAACATCTGAAAAGTTAAGTATATTCCATCTCGAATTTCTTTAGGAAGTGGGGAAGAATTTGAAGGAATAAGAGCAAGTTGTAAATTGTTTGGAGCAACAACATTCAAAGGATTAGGAGTTAAGATGGGTTTTTCAAGAGAAGGAGTTGAGGAGGTAGCTTGCGAAGGTTGATCTTGAAGAAGTGTTGATAAATTGAAAGGGGTAGGAGACTGAAAACTGGGTAATGGAGTAGAGGCAGGAGTCTCATGAAGAAGTGCTTTCGCGAGGAGGAGAGGAAAATTCTTTATCAATTACAGGAAGGAAATCACTGATTGAAACTGATGGCTTGGATTTGGTAATACGAGATCTCTTGATAGGGTGGGATTTTTCATTGACCTACGAATCAAAACGTAGATTAAAAACTGAGGCAACAATATATTGATTCAGGAGGAAGACAGAGTATTTTAACTACCTTTTGATTCTCAGGATTTCTTGTTCGAGGATTAGGGCTTGAGTTTTTAGTTGAAGGTTTCATCGGGGAAGCAGTTTTACTGAAGGAAATCAAAATCAAACAATGAATTAGACAAAAATAAAAGAAATAAACAAGTGAAAGATGCGAGAGATAAAGAAAATTACCTTGAAGAGCTCATGATGGGATTAACAGCAGGAGAAGGTGATAATTGAAGAGGTAAAGAGAGAAGGAGATGAAGTTGCAAAAGTAAAAAAATACTAAGAAAGAAAGTAAAAAAGATAATGAAGGGAATAAAAGGAGTATATATAAGGGAACAATTAGGAAAAAACGGTTACAAAAGACGTGTTCGAATTCTGTAACGATTATATTCTCACGATCATTACTTCTTCGCAGAAATGACATGAGAAGAGGCAAGATGTAGGTACTGAATATCGCAAGATTATTGGGTTGCAAATATAGCAACAAATACAAGAGAAAAGTGTTACGAGATAGTGCGATAATAGAAGAAGCACAGACAAGTATGGAGGGTTTGCGAACATAAAATAGATTTACGAATTTAAGTTTCGAAACTTCGCAAGTTAAATACAGTTGTACAAATTTCACTATAAATAGTAGTTCAAATGTAAAATTTAGGGATCTTCTTTTAGTGAGTGTGAGGAAAAATCTAGGAAAGAGAACAGAGAAAGTTGTAACTGTTCCAAGTTCCATTGATATATTTCTTTGTAACTAATTGAGAGCATTAATCAATAAATCGTTATTCTTCAAGAACATCTTAAAGTTTATGAATTATACTGAGGGTGTAGTTGTAAGATTTCTTGCAACTACAAAACATATTGAAATTGACTACCACTTTGTCAGAGAAAGAGTGGCGCGTAAACAACTGGAAGTCAAGTTCATCTCTACCAAAGACCAGTTAGCTGACATCTTTACGAAGGGCTTAGCTAACTCACGATTTGATCACTTACGCAACAAGTTGAACATTCGGCAAACTCATGCTCAACTTGAGAGGGGATGTTAAGGATACAACTATCAACGTAATTGTAGCTGTTCCTAAATTACAGCTGCAAGATATTTATCTTCCCATGCCTAAATCAGTGCAACCAATTGTGTATATTGTCATAACTGTAATATTCTCATTCATTGTAATTTGACCCTATCTTGAATATGTAAAGTAGGAATTACTGGCTAGTCCACTTTTTCATGACCTAGTTAATGGCTAGTCCACCCATGAAAAACATTTACTCTCTAGTCCAAAAACATGTTTTTGGACTAGATTATTTACTCTCTAGTCCAAAAACTTCGTGGAGATTATAAAGTGTATTTTCGAAATGCCCAAAACACCCTTCTAGGTCTAATTAGTATCACCACATGTAAATGTTACTAGTAGTATGTTACGAAATACTAGTTGTAACTACAAGTAGTAACTAGTATAGTATACTAGTATACTATACTAGTTACTACTTGTAGTTACAACTAGTATTTCGTAACATACTACTAGTAACATATACTAGTTATACTAGTATAATATAGTAACTAGTACTAGTAGTAACATATGTAGTATCAATACATAACATACTACATATCAATATGTAGTATCAATATATAACGTACTACATATCAATATATAACGTAGTGCATATCAATATGTAGTGTCAATATAATGGGTGTAGTCAATATATAACGTATTACATATCAATATGTAACAAAAATATCTTATTGTTACTAGTAAATTAGGTAACTACTAGTATAGTTATACTAGTAGTAACTAGTACTACATATTGATACTAGTTATACTAGTATAACTAGTATACTAGTACTAGTAGTAACATATGTAGTATCAATACATAACAATTTTATGATATGTAGTATCAATACATAACATACTACATATCAATATATAACGTACTACATATCAATATGTAGTATCAATATATAACATACTACATATCAAACATATACTACATATCAATATGTAGTGTCAATATATAACGTACTACATATCAATATGTAGTGTCAATATATAACATACTACATATCAAACATATACTACATATCAATATGTAGTGTCAATATAATGGGTGTAGTCAATATATAACGTACTACATATCAATATGTAACAAAAATATCTTATTGTTACTAGTAAATTAGGTAACTACTAGTATAGTTATACTAGTAGTAACTAGTATACTAGTATAACTAGTACTACATATTGATACTAGTTATACTAGTATAACTATAACTAGTAGTAACTAGTATACTAGTACTAGTAGTAACATATGTAGTATCAATACATAACATACTAAATATCAATATATAACGTACTACATATCAATATGTAGTATCAATATATAACATACTACATATCAAACATATACTACATATCAATATGTAGTGTCAATATATAACGTACTACATATCAATATGTAGTGTCAATATATAACATACTACATATCAAACATATACTACATATCAATATGTAGTGTCAATATATAACGTACTACATATCAATATGTAGTAGTATCAATACATAACATACTACATATCAAACATATTGATATGTAGTGTCAATATATAACGTACTACATATTGATATGTAGTAGTATCAATACATAACATATTACTATTAGTACTAGTTACTACTAGTATACTACATACTAGTTACTAGTAGTATACTACTAGTTACTACTAGTGTACTAGTTACTAGTAGTATACTACTAGTGTACTAGTTACTATTAGTATACTACTAATAGTATACTACTAGTTACTACTTGAATTTAAACGTAAAAAACGGACTTATAATGTTCGGGGGTATATAGGTAAATCTACTTGAATTTAAACTTTTTTGGACTAACGATTAAGAAGAAGTTTTGGATGGACTAGCCACTAAACTGGGTCGGGTTTAGTGGACTAAACCGGAAATCCCTCATATGTAAATCTCTATATATTGCAATGTATATCCACCGTGTTATGTGTGGAAAATATTCACCAGAATATCTAGTTCTGTTTTGACACTAGGGGAACAACGTTCCCACATGTAATCCTTTCTTAATTTAATCTAATCCATCTATGCTTCAAAAAAAAAAAAAAAAACTTGAAGTGCTAGATAACCATTCCCCGGTAGATGTGCACGCTGTATCTACAAATGTTGGACGAAGAGATTGCACTGTTCAATACTTTCACGACCGTCAGCTATCATTTCACGGTTTGTCAATAATATGTTAATTTTTGTGGTAAATTACCGGCTAGGTCACAAATCCCATGCATTGAGTACTAATTAAGTGAAGATTTATCTTACCAGTAAGATTCTCCATTGTCTCGCATTTGCATGTGATTTTGCACTTTCACAAATGCTAGACAAGAGTCAAAATTTATCGAACAAATAAAGATAAGCAGAAAACTTTAGTAAAATTGGAATAATTCTTTTGGAAACAGATAAGTTGGAATAATTAGGTTACAATTAATTCGTGTTTATGTTTTTATTGGCAGCTAGCTGTTAATGATTTTTATATTTTAAAATGTCTGTAATTCGATTACTATCTCGATTATCCCTGATTCGACAGCTTTTCATTTGTGTGTTTTTCCTCGTAGCATCTTCTTGGGTTTCAATTCTAAGGTGCAACTGGGAATAACTCCGTACTTTATCACATGCTCTTAGGGCTGCACATGTGTGGGTATGAGCAGGTATTAGCTAAAATCTACATCGCACCCGCAGACTGCGAGTTTTTATTTTCATAACCAACCCCGCACCCACAAACAGTGGGCGGGTTTTGTTACCCGCCCACTACGGGTTGGATGGGTTTGGGTTTAAACCCGCTTTGTATTTAATAATCATTCACACACATGTTTTAAAGTTTAAATAAACTACTTACTTAAGTTATAAATAACTTAAAAAAACAAACCATAAACATAACTACATAAGTCTTCATTGTTAAGCTTAAACAAGTACTAGTGTACATAGTACACTAGTACTTCCAATAAAAACAAGTACTAGTACTATATGTACAGTAGTACTTCTAATAAAAACAAGTTTAAACTGTACGACTACTTTAAAGTTCATATTAAAATTTAAACAATAAAAGTTTCTAGACCAAAAGTAAGTGACTCATATTTTGATAACGGACGGTTAGGATTAGTTTTATCAATGGTGTATATTTAGCGGGTTTTTCGGGCGGGTTTGGGCGGGTATTAGCTAAAACCAACCTCGCACCCATAGACAACGGATTTTTATTTTCATAACCAACCCCGCACCAACAATGGGCGGGTTCGGATTAAAAACCCACGGATTTAACGGGTACAGACGGGTTTGGGTATGATGGGCGGGTCTTTTGCAGCCCTACATGCTGTAGTTAATTTAACGTAAACATTAAAGCACGTAATGAAAAGAAAATTAGGCAGTAAAGAGTGAGACCGGAGAGTAAGACGAGCTAAACTGGAATTAATATGAATTAAACTTATATAAACTAAGTGGGATATGAGGAAGGTGGGTGTTGTGAAAAATGAACTTATCTATGCTGAGTGGGATTTGAGGAAGTAGATGTTGTAAAGGTTGTCTGACATTCATCTCGCAGAGAATCATAAATCATGTGACTGAGAGCTACATCCTTTTTTTTATAAGAAAAGCTTAGGCCTAGAAAGGCACTAAGAGAAATACACAAGGTTGTTGTTGGCACAAGCTATGGAAGAACCCCTCATCCTGCCAGCTTTGTTTTTATATGAAACAGCTAAATGAAAAGTTTCCATATTTTGATTACGAGTAATAAGACTAAGGTTAAGTAACACAAAAGATATGGGATTAATATCCATATTTCCATTCTGATGAGCTTGGGTGGTGTTTCTTTCATAGTAAGGAAGGTGAAATCTTTGTTTGGAAGCTTCAGTGTAGAGGAGCTTGAATCTATCTAGGATGTCCATTGACTCAGCTGATATGGCAATGTTGGTGTGCTGCATCTCTTTTACCAATTGGAAGGCTAGGTCTGCTCCTCCTGTGATTCCTCTTTCTCCATAGAATCCTGTATATCCTCTTGAGGCAATTGTATTTCCTACAAAATCTGTCATAATTAGAGCATTGTGATAAGTAGAATTTGCAGAGTCATAAATGGTGCATATGCGTATATGCTTCCCAAAGTTTGTTTCAACATTCCAGTTATAGTTGGAATTTCCATATTGCAGGTCAATAGAAGTTTCCTCAGGTAAAAGAGAGAAATTTTTAAGAATATGATCAGGCATAGCATGTATTCTGTTGTGGTTACACAACTGCTGTTTAATTCTGAGGACAATATTCCCCACATGAGGCTGGATGTGATTGAATATAAAGTCACATATGGCTTTCCAAATGTGTCAGCAAGTAGTAGCATAAATGCTGCAATCATTATTTCCCAGTTGGAACCAGGAGTTCAACCAGTCTATAAAGGTGGTTTTGTGATCAAACAAGGTATGAGTGTTGCCAAGAATTTCCTGCCACACCATAGTAGCAGTAGTGCAATTTAGGAACATGTGTGACATGGTTTCTTCTTCCCCACTGTTGCAGACATTGCATATTGGATTGATATAGTGAAGGATGCTATCTATTTTAACATTAGTGGGTAAGATTCCATGAGCACATTTCCAAATGAATATTTTGATTGTTGGTGCAACATCCATATCCCGGAGAGCATCCCAATTTCCAGAAGGGGGTCATTTCTATAGAGATGGTTTGTTTTATCCATGTACAGCTCCTTGACTGAAAAAACTCATGTATTGTTGAAATTCCATATAATTTTGTCTTCTTCATTTGGATGAGTCTTCAAATTTATAATTTTAGCTGCTTCTTCAATACTAAAAAGATTTGAAACCTGATTTTCATCCCAGTTTCCATTAGGAAGAAGTAAGGAGTTTATCTTGTTGATATGTTGGGGGCAATGTTGAGGTTTTCGGAGTTTTATAGTAGTGTTTGGGATCCAGATATCTTCTCAGATTTGAATTCTTCTTCCATTACCAATTCTCCAAGTACAGTGTTGTTGAATGTTGCTTAACCCTTCTAAGATTCCTTTCCATATCCAAGAGTCCCCATGCCATTTTTTGATTTTGTGTCCATGCTGATAACATTTCTGCCTAGGAGGTATCTAGCATCCATGAGTTTTTACCATAGAGAGTCCTTATCTTGTTCAAGTCTCCATCGTATCTTGGTGATCACAGCACTGTTGAATAATTCCATGTTCATGAATCCCAGGCCTCCTAGCTCTTTTGGTTTACAAACTGCTGTCCAGGCTTTGGGATAATACCCAGAGGGGTTTTCTATATATTTTCCCCAGAAAAAATCTCTTTGGAGGTTGTTGATATCCTTGCAAGTTTTCTTTGGGATCCTGAAGCAATTAATTTGGTAGATACAAGTAGAAGAGGTGACATACTTAATGATAACCTCTCTTCTTGCAGGGTTTAGAGGGGTGTGTTTCCAACCTGTGAGTCTTAACTTCAAGTTATCCACTCCAGGATTGAATGAATTGATTTTTCTTCTTTGAGTAAACAGAGGAGATCCCAATTATTTATCATCAAGTTGAAGAACTTGAACTCCCATCTTGTTACTGATTTGAGGTATAAGCTCAGGGATAGTATTTTTGCTGAAGAAGACCCCAGATTTGTGGAAGTTGATCAGTTGCCCAGAAGAATAGCCAAAATTCTGAAGAAGTTGCATAATATTTTGAGCTTCTGTTAAGTTAGCTTTGCAGAAAATTATACAGTCATCAGCAAAGAGGAGATGACTGATAGGGGGTGCAGCTTTGCATATTTGTATTCCATGTATGGTGCTTATTACTTCAGCATGCAGAATGGTCCTTGATAAGGATTCCATGCAGAACAGAAATAGGTAAGGAGATAGAGGGTCCCCTTGTCTAAGACCTCTTCAAGGTTTAAATTTTTTATCAGGAGACCGATTAATAAGGACAGCTGAAGTATAAGTTGAGATACATTGGAAAATCTTGTGGCACCAATGTTCATCAAAACCAATTTTATTCATAATAATTATAAGAAACCCCCAGTCCACCTTGTCAAAAGCCTTTGTCATATCAATTTTTATCCCCATGTTGCCATTATTTCCTTTCTTTCCTCTATTAGATCTCATAGATTGTATGATTTCTTGGGCAATAACAATATTGTCAGATATTTGCCTTCCTGGAATAAAGGAAGATTGGTAGGGTGATATTATTTTGTTTAGAAGAGGTTTCATTCTTTAGGTTAGAAGTTTGGAGATAATTTTGTAGGTTATGTTACATAGACTGAAAGGTATGAAATTGCTAGGAGTAGAAGGGTTATCAGTTTTGGGTATTAAAGCTATGAAGGTGGCATTCATTTCTTTTAAAAAGATGACCAGATAATAAAAAATGTTAACCATGGAGACAATATCCTTTCCAATAACTTCCCAGTTGAGTTTAAAGAAGTTTGGTGGAAATCCATCAGGACCTGGAGCCTTATCATTTGCAATGCTAAATAAGATGTTTTTGATTTCAGAGATCTCAGGTTTTCTGTTTAGGGTGATGTTATCCTCACTGGTTATGGTTTTGGGTATAAGACTGATGATTTTAGCAGAGGGTTGTGTTGTTTCAGTAGTAGCCATAAAAAGAGAAGTAGTTGGTGAAATAATATTTAATTTCTTGTTGTTCTGTAATCTAACTTCCTGCTTCAGTTTGAATAGAGTCTATCTTGTTACTTCTGGTTTTACTTTTAGTGGCAGTAACAAGTATTTTGATCTCCCAGCTTAATGAATTGATCTCTGCTCTTAGTTTTCCAAAAAATTTCTTCTATGGCATACCAATTCTTGAGTTGCTTTCTAGCATCAGCAATAGCTTATCATCTTTCAGGTCTGAATAAATGAGTGTGTATCCAGGTTAGATGTTGTTTACATTCTTCAATGTTGGTTTTGATGTTCCCATAAACCTCCTTATTCCAGACTCTAATTTTCAGCTTGATATCTTTGAGTTTTCTGGCAATAGAGTAAGCACTTGAGCCTGTGATAGTCTTGTTCCAGCATTCATCTATGATTTTCCTGCAGTCAGCATGATCTAACCAAGGACCAAAAAATTTGAAGGGAATCTTACCATTCTTCCAGTGAGGATTTGTGTTTAGAAGTATGGGGTGGTGATCAGAACCAATGGATATCATGTTGTTGATAGTGGTGTTTGGATAAATATCTAGCCAAGTATCATTAGCTAGACCTCTATCCATCCTTTGCTCAGTGAGAGCATGACCTTTTATCTTGTTTGACCAAGTGAAGCCAATATCAATAAGATCTAAAGTTTGTATTTTTTCATTGAATAAAGCAGCTTCATTAGTATCAATGGGATGAGTACTGAATTTTTCAGTATCATGAAGGATAAAGTTCATATCCCCCATGATCAACCAATGGAGCTTATGATTTTTAGCAGTGTTCTCAATATGAGCCCAATATTTCAACTTGGAAGTTGTATCAAAAGGGTTACCATAATATCTAGTGAATAACCAAGAGGGATTATTGGCACTTATGATAGTAGCATTAATATGATTTTTGGACCAATCTAAAACTTCCAGGTTTAGATTTCTTTTCCATATTAAGGCTAGCCCTTCAGCTGTGCCACTTGTCCCTCCTGGGTTAACATACCAGTAATTGTTTACTCCTAAGAGATGCATAATCTTCTTTAAGTTATCATGCTTTTTTCTAGTTTCAGACAAAAAAATGATATCAGGGTTTATTTTATTAAGCATGTCATTCAGATAATTCAAAGTATCTCTTATACCTAAACCTTGACAATTCCAAGCCAATGAAGTGAAGAATTTCCAAAAATAGGATACAGCAGGATATTTTGAGGTGAGTCTTCTAGATATACTATCATAGTACAACTGGGCTAACCAAAGTTTATTATTTAACACAATGATTATAGTAAACCAATAGTAAACTAGAGAGATTATTATGCTTACCTTAGTACCAGTAGAGCAATCCAAGGAACCATTAGCCATGGGATTAAGGAACTGGTTATCAGCAATCCAGTTATCAGCAGTTTGGTCCTTGAAACGCTTGGCATCATCTAATTCCAAACTATTGAGTAAGGAAGATGAAGAACAGGGGGTAGCCTTCTTCCTCTTGGTTTCGGAACTAGTGCTAGAGAAGGTACTGATAGAATTACCATTGAGATTCCCAAAGATATGATCCTTTTTCTTGGCTTTCCATGTAGCTTTTTTCTTCTTAGATGCTTCTGCTTCCAACCTAGCCTTTATCTGGTCCAAGGTGGGAAGGGGATGAGAATGAGAGGGAATTGGTTTTTCCATGACTAGGAATAATTGCTCAGCAACAACAAGATCAGCAACATAAGAGTCTTCATCAGTTTTTCTCAAGGCAGAGTTGTTATTGGAGACTGTTCTTGCAACAACTTTCCAAGTTGGAGGCTTTTTCTTGTATGGTCCTGCTATCTTTTTGGCCATATCTAACCTTTTGTGTTTGAATTAACATGCTAAAACATCTGGGTTTGGAGAGATTTGGGATTTAGTGGTTGGGATTTGGGTTTCCAGTTCCTGGGATTGAGCACCTAATATGATGTTTCTGTTAGAAGTAGAGGCCATGTTTGCTATGGACTTTTCCAATTCCAATCTTTTAGAAGCTTTCATTTTTGCTTCAAAAGAAGCAGCAGCATCGGCATCGGAGTAATTTCTGTGAATGATATCTTTTCCAGCTTGAACTTGTTTTTGTCTAGGAGTAGTGGGTTTAGGTGCTAGTTGAGGGATTTGTAAGTGGGGTATAATAATGGTTATTTTGATTTGTAGGTACAGGGCAAGGAGGGCTTGGGTGGTCTAGAATCCTACAAACCTTGCAGAATTTTATTCCATTTAGAGCATATACACACTCCAGCCAGTACGATAGAGTGGGTGCTTCAAACGCTTATACTCCAAACTTGAGAGCTCTGGTAGTATTGATTTTAACCTTGACTTCCACATTTTTTTCAAATATGTCTCTTCCATATGGTTTTTTTGATCCTTGAAAGACCCTAATTGGTTGAATGATATTTGGGATGTCTTGTATGATGTGGGTGGGGATTCTCTTAATAAGGAGCCAGATCATAACCTTAGAGAATACTTCTTCATCAATAAGATTAGGTCCCATAGTTGGGACACCTACTAAGACCATTAACTTATCAAAGACTCCTCTAGTTCCTCCATCTCGCAAGGTGGAGTAATCCTCTTCATTTGTGGTTCTGACAATGTAAAAGTTTCTTCTCATGTTTTATACTTCGATTTCTATTCTGCCAATCATTTCCCAGTGAGAATTGATGAAGTTGCATACTCTTGATGTCTGAAAGCATATATTGCTACATAGATGTAGATGGGGAAAAACGATTTACTGGTTTTTACGGAATTTAAGAGTCGACCGTGTGAAGACTCCTTGAACCGAGCGAAATGTTGAACCTCATACAGATGCACTGCAAGAAGGGAATGTTTTAAGTTCGAGAGATCAATCCGTAAGAATCCGGCCTAAACCAACAATAATGGCCGTTCCAGAGTCAATTCGGTCACAATAGAGGATAGGTTGATATGTAGGAGGGAAGTGGGGAAATGCGTGAGATAAATGGTGATATGAGATTATAGGTGTGTTGTGAATCCATCATGAAAATGCTCTGAATGATTTAATTTTGCTCAATTGAGAGTGATTTCTCTGAGTTCGTGTAGACGAAAGATTGTCTGTATGAACTTTGATGAGAAATTTCTAGACGAATGTTCGAATCTTCGAATGTTGTTCTTTCAATCAGGATTCAGAGACATTTTATAATACCGGAGTTGAAAAAACCATGATCCCATGAAGTGTGACAGTTGCTGGAATCAGAGAGTGTGGAAGTGGGAAATCATGTTAAACCAATTACTCGTTGTGCGGAGACTTGGTTAACTTTACACCCACTACTTTGCTGACTCTTCCAACTGATTGAACGACTTGCTCACATTCTCATCGTGGGTGAACACACGTGCCTTAGACCGCCAGACCAAAACCCTAGTTAATATCCCCCCCATGTGACTCGATTGAGATCTCATGATTGTGGAGTCAGTTGCTGACTTTATGGGACGATGAGTCCATGTAGTGCTGAGTTGAACATGTTTTAGAAAATGTTCTGAAACTCACGAATTAAATGTATGTATGCTGAGACGAGGTACCATTATAACCTAAAACGATCAAACTATGTTGCTGAACTGTTGAATATTAATAGTTGAACCAATATTCTTTGATCTGAGCAAATATTGCTAGTCGGAGCGAATATTGCTAATTTGAATAAACGTTACCGGTTTGAGCGAATATTGCTGGTTTGAACAAATATTTCTTTTTGATGAATCGTTGGTAGCAAGACCAAATAAAATATTAATTTTAAGTCACTAACTGCTGGGTCGAGCAAAATAAATAAAGTGTTGATTATGGAATCAACATAAAATAATGTTCAGAATCACGTTTATGCAGAGCTCTGGATTCAAAACCCTAATTTTACCGAAATGATGATTTATTGCAAATCAATACAGAGTGACATAGGGACCAGATACATGGGATGACGGGTTCACCATATATCTCCTAAATGATCGAATGAACAAAAATACCAAAGTCTCCTGAGACCAGTTGGAGAAAGAATGATCAAATGCTGGTTTAATCACTGAAATAATGCTCGTGTGAGCGACAAATAATAAAACCTGGTATTATGGAAATATGAAGGACCGACCAAGAGGTCATGAGACCGGCTCTTGGTGGGTGTGGGACCAGTGGATGGTCTTTTGAGAAAACTTCCAATTGTTTGGAAAGAGTTTGAACCTAATATGAGAAACTGAGCAAATTAGGTTAAAATCATCAAAACATGCGGAACCAGCTGTTTACAAGCCTCAGGGTCAACCTTGGTCGGTCAAGGGGATGTGCCCGTGTCACCATGGTGTCCGCACTTCAATCCTGAGAATTTTGATATTTTCTGGTGCACGTTTGAGCAACATTTTGAGAAAATATGCAAAGTCCATGGTTTTGCTGAAACTTGATGAAGAATACATGAGATGATGAAAACAATAAATAAAACAGGGAATTATAAGGTGTGGGACCGGCCACATCTAGGGCATGGCCGTCCAGTTGACATCCATGGTCCCACATGCTTTCCCAGTTTTATGTAATTTTATGTATTTTCTCTTATTTGAGGGAAATTCCATGAAACAGGAGAGTTTGATGAAATTAGGGAACTTCCGTGAGATGAGAGAAATAAATTAATAATAAAATAGGGAATGGGAGTGTGGGACCGGCAATGGTCGAGGCATGACCGGCCGGCCAATGGGCGTGGGTCCCAAGCCACTCTTCCCAATTTTACCAAACTTTGATGATTTTAGAGAATTTTTATAAAATCAAAGGGATTTGTTGAAAACCAAGATATTATGTTGAAATCAAGGAGTTTTCATGAAATCATGAAACAAAACACCAAATAACAATAAAATAATGGGTGTATGGGACCGGCTAGGGCATGGCCGGCCGACTAGAGCCCGGTCCCACAAGTTTTCCCTAATTTTTAATATTTTATGTAATTTTAGAGAAAATACATGAAATTAGGTAATTCTAGGGAAAATTCATGAAACCAAGGAATTTTCATAATTTAAGAGGAATAATAAAATGATGGGGACGTGAGGTGTGGGACCGGCTACATCCAAGGCATGACCGGCCAGCCGGCGGTCCCATGACACCTTTCCCTAATTTTATTATTTCTTGATAAAATTATGTGATTTAGATAAAAATACATGAAACTAGGTAATTTTCATGATTTTAGAGAAAATTCATAAAATCAAGGAATTTTCATAATTTAAGAGGAATAATAAAATAATGGGGACTTGAGGTGTGGGACCGGCCACGGCCAAGGCATGACCGGCCGACCGGCGGTCCCATAAAACCTTTCCCTAATTTTATTGTCTTTTGATAAAATCATGTGATTTAAATAATTTCTTTGAAAAATATGAGATTTGCTCGAACGAGAGAATTTTCGTGAGATCAAGGAAAAATAGTAAAATATGATAAAACACAAAATTGGGCACGGCACTGGTCACCGCATGACTGGCCGGCTGGTGAGCCCAGTCCCCTGACGCTTTTGCTAATATTTTATTACTATTACTTTCCTTCCTATTTTGCATAGGTTCCTCGTTCATTCATATTTTTGAAATGCTCGTTCGTGCATTCAAAAATATTGGCCTATGTATTATTTGCTACACTTGCACCATTTTTTTCAGGGCTTATTCGATGCCCAAATGCCTGTTTTCGTTGAATATTTATCACTAACCCATGGAATTCTGTTAGGAAGAACCACGAATTGAAGTGACGAAATATAACGAAGAATCGTAGAATATTGCTAGATATTCATGCGATTAGTTGATGATTCGTAGAATATTACTGGATATTCAGACGATGGCTCGTAGAATATTGATGTATATTCAGACTATTTAAGATAATTAATTGATTGCTCTATACTAGAAGGGCTTCCTGTCTAGGATCATTAATCATCTGAGGGTTGAGAAATATAAACTTGGTGGAGTGTCATATTCCTCTTGTATAGTCAGGGAAAACCTGGTTGCATCCCGAAGACGTTGTCGCTCTATACTAGCAGGCATGATGTCTAGGAGCCGCCCAATCTTTCGATTCTATACAGTATGAGATGTGACGTGGTCTCAGCTGGGACACTACACATCTAAATCTTCTCTGAGAGACTTTCTCCATCATAGGTTTATGGCATGAGCTTTCATGCTTAGAGACATGAGTCTCAATACTCATCCGATTGCCGGATCCGGAGTAATTACTGAAATTGCTCAGTATTCATGAGATGTGACGTGGCCTCGGCTGAGATACTACACATATACATGTACTCTGAGAGACAGACTTCGCAGTCAGAGATTTATGGCATGAGCTTTCATGCTTAGAGACATGAGTCTCGATACTCATCCGATTGCCGGATCCGGAGTAATTACTGAAATTTCTCAGTATTCATGAGATGTGTTGTGTCCTCAGCTGAGAGACTACACATCTACATGTACTCTGAGAGACAGCTTTCTCAGTCAGAGATTTATGGCATGAACTTTCATGCTTAGAGACATGAGTCTCGATACTCATCTGATTGCCGAATATGGAGTATAGTTTTACAATATTACCCTTTGTCGAAAATCCACCATCTACATTAAGTCCCCTGCTCAGTGAGGAACAGTCATGTTCCTCAGTCAGCATTGAATGGTGATTTTCCAGGTACAAATATAAATAAGTAATTGAACTTAGTTATAAGATAAGATGTTACTGGATTTCGACTGAATGAGCAAACCATGGTTTGAGCGGTGACCCCAGTGGAAAAATAGAACATCATCCAGTGAACATAAATTTGTGTAGAACCGTTGATTTGATGATGGAACCTTGGTCTATTTAGGATTCATGGGTCCAGGCCCATGAAAAGAAATCTTTGTTTTAGGAATAGACGCTCGTTCGTTCGTAAGTTTAAGGAACAAACAAAATAGACCTGAGTCTAATGATATAAAATTTTGTCTATGACCTTTCATGAAAACCGAAATTTTATCTTTTAAATATGTGAGTTTCACAAAGTGGAATAAACTCTCGTTTCAAAGGTGAATGCTCGTACGAGAGAAAAGTTTTTTTTTTTTTTAGAATAGACGTGCGTATGTTAGTAATAAAATTTTGTTTATGAGCTTTCATGGAAAATTTTATCTTCGAGCTTTCGAAAATATTTGAAAATATACTCTCGCTTCAAAGACAGATGCTCGTGCGAGGGAGCAAAAAAATATAGATATATTTTTCAAATTTACGTGAGTTTTACACCAAATATTTATATATTTTGTAAAACCATGTTTTGATTTTGAACAACTGTTGAAAGTAGACATGGTTAAATAATGTCTGTATGTGAATTTACACAATTGTAGAGTGGACGTCTGTCCGATTTTTGAAAATCATTGAAAGTTCACATAATAAAATTTATATGGGTGGTTCACGGTTTTATGAAAATCAAGTCATGATTTTGAATAATGAATTTGCTCATTCTTGCAGGTTTGAAGGAACGAGCAAGTTTTCGAAATTTTGACGTTATAATCACTACAGCTAGTGAAATTGTAAATAGGCAAGAGTTGGATTGTTACCATTTCAGCGTGTGCTTGTTGTTGGCATATCCACGACTCCATGTATTTTTCCTCAGATAGTGGTGACTTCTGGTTACAACCACCCTTCTGGATCTTCCGACGAACGCTCCAGAAATATCAAGTCAAACATGAAGACTTTTGCAGATGTTCATCCTGGGATGAATCAACCTTTCAGAGACGCTGGAAAGCTGGTACTTTGTATGTATCTCGATCATCTGTGAGCCGTCCCTTGTCAGTAAAAACACCGCCGAATTTAGCAAATAAGACTATCGGCTGACAATGAAGGCAGGATTTGCGTTGATGGTGTAGATCCTGATTCATATGTGGATGAACGAAGAATTTCGTCATAATTCGTCATCAGAAAATTCAGAAATTAGGTCTTCATTGAAATTTTTGTAGAATCTTCGTCATAATTCGTCATCAGAAAATTCAGAAATTAGGTCTTCATTGAAATTTTTGTAGAATCTTCGTTCGATGTCGGATTTTCGCGGTCTACCCATGCGTCCTCATGCCTATGAAATTTCCAAACTTTAGCAAAGAATATTTTGAGTTCCGAGCATGTTTAGGATCCAAAATTAACGAAACAGTAAACTTCCAAGAGACCTTCAGAAAAGTTTCAGCTGGCATGCGGTCTAATGTTTTGGCCACAAATCTTTGCTGGTTTCTCCAATTGCTGTGAATTTTGGATATGTTGTAAAGGACGTCCATATGAAGAGAATGGTATATTACCCATCCCCAAATTCTTTGTATATCACTCCCAGTTCATCGTCTTGTAAGGGCATAATAGAGTCTCTTCAGACGAGCTGGCCGCAAAACTTATTTTCATGACTTTAGTGTTATTTGCTTGCATCTTGAGTGTATAACGATGAACATTGATGATGTTGGACTATTCATATGCTGTATTTTATGGTCTGATTTGGTTTCATATTTAGATTTCTCTAACCTCATGTAATCTTCGTATTAGGCGCCAAATACCGAAATTGAGGATATTGAAACCAATAAGGATAACTCGAGTTGCCCTGGAGTTATTGATGAAGATACAATCATCACTGCACTTCAAGGACATGAGAAGGTTGTCACTCAAGTTATGGAAACCTCAATTTTTGCTGCTTTAGTGATAGAAGAAATCGATCCACCAGTAGAGAAGACTAAAGAGACTGTTGCAGTGGAGCGTCAGTCCCCAGTGTTTTGTTAAACCTCTTCTTTTCTTCGTTTTCTCTTCTTCTGGCAAGACCTAGATAGAGGAACTAGATAGAAAATTGATGTAAAGATCCAGATGATAGAAGCTGGAGGTACCTTGATGAAGAACTTAGCGAAAAGACCTGGTGGATATCGATCGAGTGTGGGGTTATGAACCCGTCTACAAATTTCTGCTTGCATGTTGTATGCTCTAGAAGCTGGAGGAACCTCATACGATGTTGAAATTTGATGATTGACCCCAACTTTTGAAGCTAAGAGACTGAGTTATCTCATGAGATAAGAATCACTCAATTTGGAGTTGTAGAGATCATCCAACAAAGCGTGCACATTTGTAATTTGTAATCCCGTGTAAATTTTTTAGATTTCATGGACCTGACGGTAAAGGCAATATCTTTCAGCTCGTATGTCCGATGGATGCGTGCTTTTGGTATGTTGTATAAAATACATAGGCGAACATCTTTAATTGAGGAAGCATTGTCCCATTCCTCACCCATTGGTACATTTTTGCAAACCCATGGCCTGGAGTGTGTTGTATCTCATTTGTAGAGGTGATGAGAACATCTTGCAGAAGACTTTGGATTATGCCCACCAGTCATGCCAGCTTTGGGAAGACTTTCATGTGAGTATGTTATCAGGTTTTCACATCTTGATATAAATCATTGGCTCTTTAGAGAAGTTCGCTTCATGTGCAACACTTCAGAGAATGATTAGTCGATGCATGAAGCCTTGAGGATGTTGCTCTTGAGTTGTTGATGCTGAAACCATCAATGCTTACGCTCCAGAGATCCTTGTCGATTGTTGAGATCATGCATGGTGTTATCTAGAGATTATTGTTGATGCTGATACCATGGTTGAAGTTGATCCAACGTCCAAAAAGGCTAGAACCATGATTATATATGTGATCTTTGCTTCTTCCTCTAGTGAGCCTACGAACTAGTTGAAGAGTTGAGCGTCCGTAAGATGAAGGTGTACTGAGAGTTCAACCTAAAGGCTCCTGAAAGCATAAATTTACCATGAACTGGCTTTGCAAGTGAGTCGACATTGTTGCGGTAGATAGCATCAGCATTTTTCATACTGGATGTGATTGGTGAAGAGAGAAATTTCCTCAATCATGCAGGGGTTTGTGATGTAGAGAAATCCCATTTATGAAGTTTCCAGAATCACCTCAGGTTGCCCAGTATATATTGAAGGAATTAGTGCCATCCATGTATGAATGATGTTGCATATGATTCGAAAGTCTTATCATGGAATAATGAAGACTTATTGATTGTAGTATAGTTACACTTTGATCGTGTTGGTGTTGAACTAATGTGTCATCGTCGAGATATTTGTGATGAAACTGTACTCTTTGATTGGGAGTACAATTTGATGGATTTTAAATGCTTGAGCATTGAAGCTTCACATCCTTTGAGCATGTCTTAGGTTTGATCATCTCGGCCCCAACTATCTTCTATTGATTTAGTATCCCTTTTTGTTGAGGTAGTGTGTGCAGACATCAGAGCTTTCTGATTTTATGAACACAGCTGCAAGGCTATGGAGAAACACCCAAAGTGTTCTTCGCCATGCTTGGACATCATCCCAGTAATGAATATGTGAGATGCTCGATTCAAATAGGTTTCAGATTCATCCACTTAGTAAAATGCTAATACGGTGAAGCTACCATTCATAACATCTTGTAGAGTTGCTAGAAGAAGTTCTCATGCTAGGATATCATGTGAGGAAATAAATAACATAAGCATGGAATGAAACTTGCCTGAGTGTGGAACCTCTTGAAGAATGTGTATGCATCTTTTGCAGGTTTTTGCTTCAACCTCGTCAAAGAATTCCTCAAAGTACTCTGATGGAATGTCCGTCAAATTTTCCAGATCAGAACTTTCTTCGTTGAAGAGATGTGTAACCAAAGGCGTTTTTTAAGTACCCATCTTTTTAGCGCGGATCCACGCTCGTATGAAGGACATGTCATATCTTGGATCTTTCTGATTATGTGAAACTTGGTTTCTGTCCAGGTTGAACTTATGTTCACTTTGAGAATGATGTAGCCATAAGTATTTCCGAGCGCTCCTTCAAGGTCTCTGATTGAGATGGAGCATGAGTATATTCTTTCCGAGTGATGCATGTGGATCCGATGGTTTTCACTGGAATGTTGTTGATGGCGGTGTCAGCATCGATCAACGTTCTTCCAAATTTGTTTCTTCTGAGATTGACTGTGGTAAGCAGTCACTAGTCGTACATCTCTTGATCTACGGCTGGAGGCTCAAGAAGTATTTTCGGGATGTACTTATTGACACGATGTGGTTCAGTACTGTGAACATGTCTCTCCTTTGTGCCTTCGACAGATAACGCAATTCACGTTTGACCTGAACTGCTTATTTGATAGGTTGTCCAGAGAGTGTAATCTTACTGGGATAGGATTCTTGTGTACTCCTTCAGTACCCAGTTCGATCTACTGTGGATCAACCTTCTCTTTTAAAATGTGCTTCAAAACTCCGCAGTCGCTTGTGGGATGATTGACGAACCTGTGGAACCGGCAGTAACAAGGACTTTCCATGTTTTCTATAGTAGGTTCTTTCTTGACATATGGAAACTTGATTGCACCATATTGGACCCAGACATGTAGGAGTTCGATCACCTCTTTATTAGAAAAGAAAAGTCAGGTGCTTCTTGATCAGGAGCTCTTGTGCGTTGGTCAAAGGCTTGTGCGTCTTGCTTATCCTTCCTTTGTGCTTTTGAAGGAGCTGAGGTATGCTTGCGCGGCGGTTTGGCTTTCCGTTTGCTCCCTTATGCAATAATGTTTGTGTAAGGCTTGAGGTTTTACTACTTCTTGATCAGATATCTTCTACCTCGAGTGCCTCACGATTCTTCAGTCTTTGTAGATTTTGCTTTTTCCAACAGAGCAGGTGCAGTGGTTGCCGATATCTTCGCTACTTTATGAAGCTCTGAGAAAATCTGGAATCGAAGATTTTCCAGTAGGGCTCTGTAAAGTGGGAGCATGATATTGATGCACAAATCTACCAGTTTTTTCTCCGTGACATTTGGATCATGACAATCCAGGGTTTGTACTCTGAATCTTTTCAAATAATCGTTGGGATTTTCACTTACCATCTGAAACATTCTTCCAAGGTCAGAGAGAGTGACTTGCTCTGACATGAAGATGTACTTCCTGTAGAAGGCGTTAATCATTTATCCCAAATTGTTGATAGTTCCTGGTGCGATGTTGTTGTACCAGGTGTATGCTCTGCCTTTCAAGGATTTTGAAAACTTCTTGAGACGAAAAACGTGGTTATGTTCATGTTCTCCTAAGGCTTCGAGGAAACGAGAGACGTGTTCTCAAGCATTGCCAGTTCCATCATACAAAGTAAAAGTTGGAGAAATGTAACCTTTTGGAAAGGGAATCCTCTGCGTAGAGGCAGGATAAGGAGGGTGGTTTCTATGGAAATGTGATGTATTTCCCTTTCCACTGTTCTCCAAGAGACGCTCCAAGTCTTCTCGGGTAATGAAATTTGATGAATCCTTTGCTGATGAACCGCCGGCAGTTTCGCCGATTTCGTCTTCATCCACTGAATGAATTGGAATCACCCTAGGATCATCATCTGAGGATTTATCCTTTTTTTTTCCCTTTCCTTGAATTTTCTCTGACATCTTGTCAGTGAGATTCTTCAATTGATCAAATAGCTTCTTCTGTGCTACATCCATATCTGTCTGATTTTGTGCAAAGATTTCTTGCGCTTTGATGAGATCAGCAATGGTAAGTGGTTGGTTTCCTCTGATTTCCTCAGGGTGTCGGACGAACAAAGGATGACCCTCTGTGTGAGGAGGAGTAATATCACCACCATCAGTATTTGTGGTCGGAATTGTTTCCGGGATGTCCTCATTGCCATTGTTGTTATTGTTGTCGATGTTGCTAGTACTAGCACCGTTGGTATTGGAACCTGTGACTAACCCAGACCTAAGACCAGCCATCTTGTGAAATGGTGAGATTGCAACCGAGAGATTAACCTCCCACTGTGGTCGCCAATCTGTAGATGGGGGGAAACGATTTACTGGTTTTTACGAAATTGAAGAGTCGACCGTGTAAAGACTCCTTGAACCGAGCAAAATATTGAACCTCACACAAATACACTGCAAGAAGGGAGTGCTTTAAGTTCGAGAGATAAATCTGTAAGACTCCAGCCTAAACGAAGAACAATGGTCGTTCCAGAGTCAATTCGGTCACAAGAGAGGATGGGTTGATCTGTAGGAGGGAAGATGAGAATGCGTGAGATTAATGGTGATCTGAGATTGTAGGTGTGTTGTGAATCCAGCGTGAAAATTCTCTGAATAATTGAGTTTTGCTCAATTGAGAGTGATTTTTCTGAGTTCGTGTAGACGAAAGATTGTCTGTATGAACTTTGATGAGAAATTGCTAGACGAATGTTCGAGTGTTCGAATCTTTGAATGTTGTTCTTTCAATCAGGATTCAGAGACATTTTATAATACCGGAGTTGAAAACACCATGATTCCATGAAGTGTGACAGTTGCTGGAATCAGAGAGTGGGGAAGTGGGAAATCGTGTTAAACCAATTACTCGTTGTGCGGAGACTTGGTTAACTTTCCACCCACTTCTTTGCTGACTCTTCCAACTAATTGCACGACTTGCTCACATTCTCATCGTGGGTGAACACACGTATCGTAGACCGCCAGACCAAAACCCTAGTTAATATCCCCCCCCCCCATGTGACACGATTGAGATCTCGTGATTTTGGAGTCAGTTGCTGACTTTATGGGACGATAAGTCCATGTAGTGTTGAGTTGAACATGTTTTAGCAAATGTTCTGAAACTCATGAATTAAATGTATATATGCTGAGACGAGGTACCATTATAACCTAAAACGAGCAAACAATGTTGCTGAAATGTTGAATATTGAGAGTTGACCAATATTCTTTAATCTGAGCAAATATTGTTAGTCTGAGCGAATATTGCTAATTTGAATAAACGTTACCGGTTTGAGCGAATATTGCTAGTTTGAGCAAATATTTCTTTTTGATGAATCGTTGGTAGCAAGACCAAATAAAATATTAATTTTAAGTTACTGACTGCTGGGTCGAGCAAAATAAATAAAGTGTTGATTATGGAATCAACATAAAATTATCAGAGTGTTAGAATCTGCTCAGAATCAGTTTCTGCAGAGCTCTGGATTCAAAACCTTAATTTTACCGAAATGATGATTTATTGCAAATCAATACAGAGTGACAAAGGGAACGGCTACATGGGATGAGGAGTTCACCATATATCGCCCAAATGCTCGAATGGGCAAAAATACCAAAGTCTCCTGAGACCAGTTGGTGAAAGAATGATTAAATGCTGGTTTAATCACTAAAATAATGCTCGTATGAGTGACAAATAATAAAACCTGGTATTATGGAAATATGAAGGACCGACCAAGAGATCATGAGACCGGCTCTTGGTGGGTGTGGGACCAGTGGATGGTCGTTTGATCAAACTTCCAATTATTTGGAAAGAGTTTGAACCTAATATGAGCAACTGAGCAAATTAGGTTAAAATCATTAAAACATGCGGCTGTTTGCAAGCCTCAGGGTCACCCTTGGTTGGTCAAGGGGTTGTGCCCGTGTCACCATGGTGTCCGCACTTCAGTCCTGAGAATTTTGATATTTTCTGGTGCACGTTTGAGCAACATTTTGAGAAAATATGCAAAGTCCATGGTTTTGCTGAAACTTGATGAAGAATACATGAGATGATGAAAATAATAAATAAAACAGGGAATTACAAGGTGTGGGACTGGCCACGTCTAGGGCATGGACGGACGGTTGACAGATATGATCCCACATGCTTTCCCAGTTTTATGTAATTTTATGTATTTTCTCTGATTTGAGGGAAATTCCATGAAATATGAGAGTTTGATGAAATTAGGGAATTTGCGTGAGATGAGAGAAATAAATTAATAATAAAATAGGGAATGAGAGTGTGGGACCGAAAATGGCCGGCCGGCCAATGGGTGTGGGTCCCAAGCCACTCTTCCCAATTTTACCAAACTTTTGATGATTTTAGAGAATTTTCATAAAATCAAAGGGATTTGTTGAAAACCAAGATATTTTGTTGAAATCAAGGAGTTTTTATGAAATCAGGAAACAAAACATCAAATAATAATAAAATAATAGGCATGTGGGACCGGCTAAGGCATGGACGTCCGACTAGAGCCCGGTCCCACAAGTTTTCCCTAATTTTTTTAATATTTTATGTAATTTTAGAGAAAATACATGAAATTAGGTAATTTTAGGGAAAATTCATGAAATCAAGGAATTTTCATAATTTAAGAGGAATAATAAAATAATGGAGATGTGGGGTGTGGGACCGGCCAGCCGGCGGTCCCATGACACCTTTCCTTAATTTTATTATTTCTTGATAAAATCATGTGATTTAGATAAAAATACATGAAACTAGGTAATTTTCATGAATTTAGAGAAAATTCATAAAATCAAGGAATTTTCATAATTTAAGAGGTATAATAAAATAATGGGGACGTGAGGTGTGAGACCGGCCACGGCTAAGGCATGACCGGCCGGACGGGGGTCCCATGACACCTTTCCCTAATTTTATTGTCTTTTGATAAAATCATGTGATTTAAATAATTTCTTTGAAAAATATGAGATTTGCTCGAACGAGAGAATTTTCGTGAGATCAAGGAAAAATAGTAAAATATGATAAAACACAAAATTGGGCGTGGCACTGGTCACCGCATGACTGGTCGGCTGGTGAGCCCAGTCCCCTGGTGCTTTTGCTAATATTTTATTACTATTATTTTTCCTTCCTATTTTGCATAGGTTCCTCGTTCATTCATATTATTGAAATGCTCGTTCGTGCATTCAAAAATACTGGCCTATGTATTATTTGCTAATTACACTTGCACCATTTTTGTCAGGGCTTATTCGATGCTCAGATGCCTGTTTTCGTTGAATATTTATCACTAACCCATGGAATTCTGCTGGGAAGAACCACGAATTGAAGTGACGAAATATAATGGAGAATCGTAGAATATTGATGGATATTCAGGCGATTAGTTGATGATTCGTAGAATATTACTGGATATTCAGACGATGGCTCGTCGAATATTGCTGGATATTCAGATGATTTAAGATAATTAATTGATGGATCTATACTAGAAGGGCTTCCTGTCTAGGAGCATTAATCATCTGAGGGTTGAGCAATATGAACTTGCTGGAGTGTCATATTCCTCTTGTATAGTCAGGGAAAACCTGGTTGCATCCGGAAGACGTTGTCGCTCTATACTAGCAGGAATTCTGTCTAGGAGCCGCCCAATCTTTCGATTATATACATTATGAGATGTGCCGTGGTCTCAGCTGGGAGACTACACATCTACATCTTCTCTGAGAGACTTTCTCCGTCAGAGGTTTATGGCATGAGCTTTCATGCTTAGAGACATGAGTCTCAATACTCATCAGATTGCCGGATCCGGAGTAATTACTGAAATTGCTCAGTATTCATGAGATGTGTCATGGCCTCAGCTGAGAGACTACACATCTACATGTATTCTCAGAGATAACCTTCTCAGTCAGAGATTTATGGCATCAGCTTTCATTCTTAGAGACATGAGTCTCGATACTCATCCGATTGCCGGATCCGGAGTAATTACTGAAATTGCTCAGTATTCATGAGATGTGTTGTGGCCTCAGCTGAGAGACTACACATCTACATGTACTCTGAGAGACAGCCTTCTCAGTCATTGATTTATGGCATGAGCTTTCATGCTTAGAGACATGAGTCTCGATACTCATCCGATTGCCGGATCCGGAGTAATTACTGAAATTGCTCAATATTCATGAGATGTGTCGTGGCCTCAGCTGAGAGACTACACATCTACATGTACACTAAGAAAAATCCTTCTCAGTCAGAGATTTATGTCATGAGATTTCATGCTTAGAGACATGAGTCTCGATACTCATCCGATTGCCGAATTTGGAGTATAGTTTTACAATTTTACCCTTTGTCGAAAATCCACCATCTACAATAGTTTTCCAATAAAACATCCCTTCCAATCTTGAGCATGCTTGGTTTTGATATTTTCGGAGTTGATAAAGACTTTGGGGAATAAGTTTTCAGGTATTGAAAGAGTTGTGTTCATTTTCTTAACCAGGTTATCTATTGAAGGGGGTTTGGAAGTTGAGGAGGAGGCCATTGAAGTTTGCTTAAAATTGAGGAAGACAGAGTAGTGAGAATAATGGTTATGATAGAAGATAGAGAATTTGATTGTGATGTATCCAACTTTAATTTCAAATTGTTTCACGGGTTGAGCAGAAGCTTTGTCGTAATTGAACAATATGAACTTGGCTGAAAAGATTCTCATGTAAGCGTACTTGGCCTTGATCAACCATGGCTAATGGCACTTTGGATTGTAACTTGTTCAAATTCAGTTTACTTGCTTGTAATGTGTTAGTAAAATCATAAATAAGAGTAACTTGATTGATATTTACCTTTTCCTTACGTGATACCTTACCTTGTTGTTGTGTATGATTTGGGGTCTGCGTTGAGTAACAAAGTATGGAGGCCACCAGAACAAAACTATCCATTCAGAAAATGATTCAGATTGTGTCTGAATGGGCTTGAGGATTGAGACCTTCTGAGTCAGAATGTTCCAAACAAACATCCTCAAGTTTGAATGATTATTAATCGGGTATGGCTTCTTGGATAAGGTCCATGGAAAGTTGCTTCGAATCCGACCCACTAGAGTAGTCGAAGCAATATTTCCAAGTGTGAGTTGCCGCTTCCCATGAGCCAATGAGGGGGTATTGCTTGTGCCAGACCAAAAAATAAAGTTAATAGGAATAATTATGTGGATAGGTGTGCAAGACCAATCTCTAGGAGAAGATATCTGAGATCCAACTTGGTTGATGAGCGGTTGAGATTGAGAAACGGTTGCTCTTCCCTCCTCATTTAAAACCAAAATAGTAGAAAGAACTTTCAGTTTCTCTTGCGGTTCTCCCAGAAGATAGTCAGTTAAGACTACAATATTTTGCTTAGTAACCAAAAAACTATAGTGAGATAATCCTTGAGACTTCAAGCAATGGAAGATGATCAGAAGATCCCGGATGTTGTTCAAAGGATAGCAAAGAAGCCACCTAGTAATGAAGCCCCTTCCTCAGGTTAGTTTTCTCGAGTTTCAACTAAATTGATTTTGATTTGTGTTCCAAATTTGATGTGTCTAGAAAGAAGGGTGTGATTAATTGTAATTTGTATGCTGGTGTAAAAATTATGTAGGGTAGTGCTGCAAGTGTGAGTGAGTCTTTTTCCAATCAAGTTCCAAGTAGTGCGCATGCACAGGATGAGGCTGGCGAAAAACAACAAGGTCTCACCAAAGGGCGAATTGAGAATGGAGAACTTGTAGGGGTAAAATATGGGTGGGTTCTGTTTGCACTTCATCCCACACGAGGTCGTTATGTTGTGAATGAGGGGTGGTGTTGGTGGAAGATGAAAGGGTTGTGTGTGGAGGAAAATTTCAAGGCTTTTTTTCTTCTCCTATTTCCGACGATGCTAAATCCCAAATTCAATTGAATGATTCGATTACACCGGATGCTGGTAGTGTACTCATCCTTAATTTGTTCATGCTTGCTCCATCTCTTCGGCAGATGGCTGCAGATGTGGCTGAGATAGCACAAGCGGGAATTGGAGAGATTACACACCCTCATGAGGTGCCTGCTGATAGTCATTTGTCTCCCAGAGTTGATGTAAAAGTGGTAGCCCAAATCTTCAAAGCTGCAGTAGCTAGCGCTAGGCGAGGTGAGGTGCCTCAACCTCCAGAAGTACCTGCTGAAACACTGCCACCAGGAGCTGATGCTAGAATTGTAGCTCAGGTGTATCAAGCTGCAGTAGCTAAGGCTATAAAGATGGTTGCAGATGAATCTGGATATGCAGGGAGAGTCTAGCCAGGTATCCTTCCACACAAAGCTCAGAATGAAGATAGTGTTGTAAAAAAGACAAGAATTTTTATGTTTATGTTTAAAATGTTGGATAACTTTAATTTGGACCATAACCTTATGGTGTTTGCAATCTAGATGGATGCTAAACCAGTATGAATTATATTTTGACTTTGGGTTTTTTGTGACTAGAATTACTAGCATGCTTACAGAATTAGTGCTTGAGGCGATTTTGCAAATAATGCCAACTAGAGCTAGAGATGGCCTATAATCAATAGTAGAGTGAAAGCAAACATTATAAGGAGGGATCCCTGAATAAGAGCATAAGAACAGGTTATGACAAAAACTGGAGCTAGCAGATGTTATGACATGAAAATGTGTATGAAATATGATTAGAAATAGACAGTGTAAAGCAAGTAGTCTTAGAAGCTTACCCACTTGATCCTTAGATAAAGTGTAGAAATAGACATACCAGGGATAGCATTAGTAGGATCCCAGCAGATGACTCGTGAGTGAAGGTGAATGAAGCTATGCCCTTTTAGGTTGCTGCTTAAATTTCTCTGAAAAAGTTGGAAAGATTTGTGTAACCCAACTTCGAATATAGATTGAATCCCATAAATTAAGAGAGGGGCCATGACACTAATAATGAATCTGCTATTGTTGCATTTGGAGACAACAATGAAGATGATGTAATTCGAATGCAGAAATTTGAGATTGAGGTGGTTAGATATCAGGGATTTCTTTAGATTTGACAAATCGGTCAAATCTGTGTTTTCAGCATTTTGATGGGGCTTGTGATTTTTTTTGGAAGGGGGCATTCCAGCTTCCAGTTTGATGAGACTAGTGATTTGGGTGTTGTTTATGTGATATATGTGATTGATTTTGAATGTGATTCCTGTAATTTTAATCTTTCTAGTAATAATAACCATACCAGCAAATAAGGAGAAGCCTTTCAAAGAGAAACACGAAAAGAAAATCAGATTAGGTGCACATAGAGGCAGAAGAGGAGAAGAGAAGAGGAAGAACAGAGGAGAGAAGGAGAAGGCAGGTAGAAGAATCCGGCAGAAGACCAGGGACAAATAGCCGTTGGAAGGGAAGAAGACAAGAAAAACGGCTATAATCTAACTGAATTTTGATCTATCAGGGGAAAGAAATTTTGAGTCGTACGACTCATTCTCTCTCACTCATTCTCAGGGGAAAGAAATTTTGAGCTACATCCAAGCAAGATTTATTCCTGAAAATATGTAATAAATACATAGGCAGTTCATGTGACCGACCTGCATAAAAGCTAGAGTGAACAAAATATTCAGGATTCAGAAAAACAAAAATATATGGAGGTCTCCGATTACATCATTCAATACGAAAGCTAAATTAAGAATAAAAAGATTGGTTAAAAAAGAAACTGCACAGAATTGCAAAGTGTCACAAATATACAATTCTTCAGAGAGAGAGAGAGAGAAGAGATGACTGAAACATAATAGCCTCTACAAAATATACTGCTCAATATCAGGTATACAAATTTGGAGGGAATTGACTAGTCGTCTTTCTTCACTTACCGTTCATAACCCACACAGTATATGTTTTCAATTTTCAAATCCACATTTGTTTATAGTGAATAATACAACTACAACGCTGTGCTAAAAATGCATTTTTGTTCAGAAACAAATTGATATAGAATATATTTACATTGCTGAAAGATAGAAGTGTTAAACAATTTAAAACTCACTGCACTTATGCAAGAACAGCCCGGTTGTTTTGAACAGATGATGCATCATTCAAACTCCTTAAACCTGCTAAAAGAATGAGCAAAGAAAAATCGGTTTTTTCATCTTCTTAAACAAGATCATTCTTCCCTGCTATTGCAAATGGTAGTAGGAAACGAAGATGTAAATACTACCTTGTTTTTTCAGCTTATTTCGGAAACCTCTCTTCCTGCTGAATGCTTTTTCCTGTAAAATATGGACTGGGTTATTTATGAACTTGGGGTTTTTATATGAAGTAGGAAAAACTGTTCAAGAACTTACCACAGGTTGACCTGTTTTCCCTGCTTGACGCACTGCATCAACAAGATCCCTGTTGGATCTCGTGTACAAGCTTGTGACAAGTCCAGCTTCCCCTGCCCTTGCTGTACGGCCAATTCTATGCAAGAAATCTACAGCAGATGACGCAAACTCCGCCTTCAACAAACAAATATATCACGTTAGTAAAATTCCCTGGAAATACGCAGTAGGTGACCCATCATGTGTCAGCCTAAACAACTCAATATGAAAATTTTCAAGTTATTAACTCAAACAAGATTGCATCCTACATAATTATTATACAAGTCATAGAGTTGCAAAGTAAATGTGAGGGTGGTAGACTACAGCAATTTACTACGAGATACTAACGACTTTTACCAAAACAACTACTAGGCTTTAAGCTAACAGCATTGACGTGTCAATAGGTAATTAAGAAAAAGCACCATGAAAGAAGAAAACATCCTATAACCAAGAATGGTATTTAACAACCATACACACACAGAGACCAAAGTCGGAACTAAGCATACACTGTTGCACATCATTTAAAGTGTTCACACTATATGAAGAAAATGCATAAGAGACCACCAAAGTTGACATATTCAGAAGACATACCTGGATAACATGTGAAATATTAGGAATGTCGAGACCGCGTGCAGCAGCATCAGTGCACACAAGAACACCACCTTTTTCTTGGAAATCAGTCAGATTCTTAGTACGTACTTCTAAAGAGCAGCTACTGTGGTAAAAAAAGCAGTCAACACCAACTCTCAACAATATCTTAGCCACTGACTTAACAGCTTCAACAGTATTTGCAAACACCATAGTCCGACTAATCCCATTGTCTTGCTGTAAACCTTGCTTAACAGCATTTATGAGCTCATCTACTTGAGTATCAACTGTAACTTGAATCCACCTCTGCTCCAGTCTGAAGTCACACATAAAACAATCAAGATGATTATATGATTCATCTTAATATATCACAGTTGATGCAGTACATTGGCGTGTAATAATTAGGATCAGTAAGATTGGAAAAAAGGTTTGTGACAAAAAACTGGATCAAGAATTTGATCAGATAATCAGGTTGCAATTTATCCTTAATCTTGGTCTTGGGGTTTCGAGCACTAGACAAACATTAATCCGCAAGAAGATTACCACTATGGGAGGGGCTATAACTGAGGGACAGGAACGATCGAGTCATTGACCCTTTAGTTGCCACATTTTCAAATTAAGTTCACAATATAAGCTGCAAACCAAAAATAAAATTGCCAATTCTACTGCACAAAATCATGTGAAAAATATAACCACAAACATATCTAAAGAAGAACGTTTGAGAAACAAATTTTATGGGTGAGGTACCTGGGGTTGTTACAATGTAGATAATTTCCACTAACCCAACTGGCATCCGGAAACAAACGCTTCAATACTCCACCAGCCATCTGCTTACCATTTGCAGGAAGGGTAGCTGCAACAAATATGTATTGCTTGCTGCGCTCATAAATCTTTCTAGCCCTTCTCCAATCTCTTGTTCTGCTAGACCCCGCTCCAATTCCCTTCGAGACCCTAAGGATACCACTGCTCTCGGCAACTTCAACATCAGCACCTCCAACTTCAGCATCTTCCTCCTCCTCGTCTTCATCCTCAGTGCCTTCATCCTCTTTAGAATCGAATGCTGCTTTCAATTCCTCGTCCTCGACCTCATCGTCATACTCAGGAAGTGATAAAGATTCAGCATTCAATTCTGCCGAATTTGATATTTGAGCACTTTTCGCCCTCGACAATACCTTCTCCTCAAACCGAAACATATGTATTAGCCGGATAACCTGATTCTGAAAACTTCCACAAAGCAACATATCTGCTTCATCAAACACCTGCATTACATTACATGTAAATTGAGTACCATAGACTGTAGTTCATTCGAAACAACCTATCAAATTAACACAAAACTTTTTTTTACCACATATTTCAGTCCACGAACAAAATCAGTACGATGTCGCCTATCAGGATCAATCGCAAAAAGATAATTCAAAAGAGCAGCTGGCGTTGATACGATAATATCCGGTGGAGTAACTGGCCATCCCTACAACAACATCCCTCTCAAAGTAAGATTTCAAAACACAGACATTAAAAAGAGTAAAACAATGAATTTTTTTTATTTACCTGTCGCCCGCACACAGCTGCAACTCTTAATAGGGGTTCACCGGAATCACCAACCAAACTATTTGCCATCTTTGTTACTTGTTCACACAACATCACATTAGGACACAGAACAAGCGAAAATTTACCAAACCGAGGAGCTCCATGATTCAAATCACTAGTACCCGACACCGAATCATCATCGGAGGAATCAGACTTGAGTAAGTTGTTAATCAATGGAACTAAATACCCATGTGTTTTACCACTACCAGTTTCAGCTGCAACAACTACATCATTTCCTGAATGTATTAATGGAATACAAGCAGCCTACAATATCAAAAACCAGAAAAAGTAACAAAATTTATCAAAACCCAAATCTACAATTACAAAAATCTGTAAGGTGCAGCTAAAAGAATTCGATTTTGATTCATTTTTTACCTGAATTAAAGAGGGTTTTTGAAGACCAATGATGTTTAAGGCATTAGAAAGTTGTTCAGAAACACCAAGAGAAGTCCATGAAATTGAATCATCAGCAAAAAAATTGCTAATGTTATCATTTCTCCTCTTCACGTCTACGTCTTGAGCTGAAGCTAATGAAGATGTTGCATAAGCTCTAATGCGTCTGCGAGAGGGTTTTAGCCAAATTAGGGATTGAACTGAAGATGGTTTGATAGGTGAGAGAAATGATGATGAATAAGAAGAAGTATATGCTGATAGTCTACTACAACTATGAAGGATTGAAGATTGACGATATATCATCATCATTCTCATTGTTGATTGATTGATTATCAATTCTTATTACGGGTTAGGGTTCTACAAGGGTTTATGATTCGGGGAGCAAAAATGATGACTGATTTTCTTGAAAATTGTGCCCCTGGATATGATAAGGTCGTGCAGTGTATGGGCCTGTTATCTCAGTATGCATTGGGCCGTTATCAGTAGTTAACATTGAATCCACAGATGACAAAACAGCGGAAGGTTGCCTCAATTTTGACGGGCTACACAACCACCCTTATCCTACAATAAAAATACCCTTCTCCATCCAAAGCCCATCAGGGGTCAATTAATGTTTTTTCGTCATTCCTTATTTTCCCTCCGTGTACACTGAAATCAATAGTTTTCATTTCACATTTAATTTTTTTTTCTTTTCAGTCTTTCTTCTCGCTCTCCAGACATCCCACCACCTTCATCACCTCTGCAACAACCACCATATTTCGCCGTCGACAACTGTTTCAGGATTCAATCGACAATTATCCTCAACTGACGAGACGCTCACCTTCTTCATCTCCTATGCTCATCTTCTTCATCTTTTTCTTCATATAAATATTAATTTTAAAAATTGGATTCAAAGAGATCTAGATCTGATTTTAGGTTTTGATTTCTAGTAATATTAGAGTTAAAATTCTTTGAATTATTGAAGAGAGAGAAGTAATTATGTAAATGGCGATGGTGGTTCTGATGGCGACGGTGGAGGAGGTATGATATTCTATTTTAGGTTTCAGAGATTTCTAGAAAATGATTTCGTATTGGGATATGATTTGATTCCGATTAATTCTGTGTTTTATTTCAATTTAATTGATCTCGAGAGTATTGGAGTGGTGGTGGTAAGTTTACAATATAAATGTGTTCATAGTAATCCACATCAGAAGAAATTATGTCCAAAATTGGTTGTCAAACAGGTGATAAAGCTCAATATTCTTTGAGCTTGTGAGTTGTGACTCATTGTGTTTTACATTTTCCTTCTCTCGGAGCTGCACATGTGATTCCGTCTCACATCAAGGTACATTCAATATTTAATGGAGTTTTTCTTTCTCAATTTCTAGAAAATTTGGTTCATGGTTTGGTGTTTTTAGCTAACTTTATGGACTAATTTTCCAATTCAAATAGACAATTGTTAAACAGTCGGTCCTTGGAACACAACAACTATATGGAATGATGCAGAATCAAGTTACATCTACAAACAAGAAACACTGTTTTAATTGTGGGAAAATGCTAGTAAGTCTAGAATATCGAATACATGCTTTGGATACACTTGCTATGAGACAAATGACAGATTTAGAGGAATCTGTTAGTTTTGAGGTGAGTACTAAGAAATTTATAAGCTGGATTACATTTGCAATATGGTAGTTTCCATAATCATTTTCAATATGGTAGTGGAAAATCAAGAAACTCCGCAGATGGAAACTAGGCCTTGTATTGACAGGACATCAGATGCTTATAAAGATTTAGAGTTGTATATTGGTGGAAAAGTGGTTGCGATGGCTAGTAGGATCCCTCCGAAAACTTGTACTGATGGAATTCAAAATGAAGATAACGAAGGTCATATACATGTTTTTCTCAGTTCAGAAGAGTGTCCATTGTATGTCAGGTCAGAGATGTCTATGAACTTATCTTCTGGTAATTCTTCCGCATCGAAGATTCTTTTGGGAACAATAGCTGGACTAGGGAACAACTCTGAAGAAGGATCCTGCTTTGTCTACAATAATATTGGTACACAAACTCACGTGATTATGAAACATAGAACATTGATGGTTCGTATTATTTTCCTTCAATCTGTTTGTTACTTTGGTTTCCCATATTACTAGATAATAAGGCGAAACTGGATTTAGTTAACTGGAAGTAATTGGTGGGTTTGTAAATTACGTGACTTTAGTGGACCTTTTCTGGTGAAAATGCATATGTTAAATTTTGGTGTGTATATAAGTTTATGCTAACTAACATCACTAAGGGATATGAAGTCGAACTGGAAGTTAGTCCCTGCTGTAGATGCTACCGAAGTCATTAGCTCATTCATGAACCTGTCTTCACTATAATTGAGTTTCAGGTGAAGCACATGCATTGGTATCAAGTTGGAAAAGAAGTTTCTCCATGTGAATGTAGATGCAGCAGAGACCGTTTGCCTCCTAGCAAGTAAGTGTATATTTTATTATTATTTCATTCTATATCCAGATAAGTACTTCACTTAATATTTGTGCGAGTTTGTGTATGTATCTTGGATGGTCATATCTGCATCTCTTCTCATGTCTAAGAAGCATATAGCATCCTCCACATCAAGATTTTTAGTCAGACTTAGAATAGTGATCCTCTATCTTCTTAATTGATATACTTGTGGCTGTGGGACCATTCAGAGAAATTTAGGATAAACTCATCTGATGTAATTGTTAAATACTATACTTTCTCCTTAATATTTGTGTATCAACAATAGAAATTGACCTTAGTTTAGGAGTCAACAACCAATGTTTTTGTATCAACAATAGAAATGGTAGTCAACACCAATATTTGTGTATCAACAATAGAAATTGACCTTAGTTTTAGGGATCAACAACCAATGTTTGTGTATCAACACTAGATATTGACCTTATTTTAGGGATCAACAACCAATGTTTGTGTATTAACAATGGAAAAATGGAATCAACAACCAATGTTTGTGTATCAACAATAGAAATTGATCTTAGTGTAAGGAGTCACAACAAATATTTGTGTATCAACAATAGAAATTGATCTTAGTGTAAGGAGTCAACAACCAATGTTTGTGTATCAACAATGTAAAAATGGAATCAACAACCAATATTTGTGTATCAACAATAGAAAAATGGAATCAACAACCAAATATTTGTGTATCAACAATCGAAATAGATCTTAGTGTAAGGAATCAACAACAAATATTTTTGTATCAACAATATAAAAATGGAATCAACAACCAAATATTTGTGTATCAACAATAGAAATAGATCTTAGTGTAAGGAATCAACAACAAATATTTGTGTATCAACAATAGAAATTGATCTTAGTGTAAGGAGTCAACAACCAATGTTTGTGTATCAACAATGGAAAAATGGAATCAACAACCAATATTTGTGTATCAACAATGGAAATGGATCTTAGTGTAAGGAGTCAACAACAAATATTTGTGTATCAACAATAGAAATTGACCTTAGTTTAGGGAGTCAACAACCAAGGTTTGTGTATCAATAATGGAAAAATGGAATCAACAACAAATATTTGTGTATCAACAATAGAAATTGACCTTAGTTTTAGGGATCAACAACCAATGTTTGTGTATCAACAATGGAAAAATGGAATCAACAACCAAATTTGACAAATATTTTTGAACTTCAGTTGTCGACACCTAATATTAATGGCAGGGTGGCAGCGGCGGGGGGGGGGGGATAGGGGTATTTATATTGTAAGTGAGGGTATTAAGGTAATCTATTTTTTAAGGGATAAGGTATTTAAATGATAGGGGTATTTATATTGTTGTATAAGGGTATATTTATTGGTTGTCAAAACTAGGGGTATTTAATAAATATACCTTTTTTTAAAAAAAACCAAACTACTTTTTATTAAACTCTACTTAAAATTAGTACACGATGAAAGGTCAGGCCAAGTTGGTCCTGGATTACATAATGGTTAAGAAAATTAGGGTGTTGTTTGTATCTAGAATTTGGTTTTAGGGTAAACAATGTACCGTCGAAGTACTTTTTTTAGGTTCCGGGATCAAAATCGTACAAAGTGAGCTTAAACCAAGAAGATGGTCGTTCACATTTTGCTTCCTCTACAAGGAGAGGAGATGGATTGATCTTAGTGGAGGGAAAGAAAATAAATTTGAGGAAATCACTGGTGAAACTATGACACATCAAAGCTCGAGAATGGTAAGTTTGTTCTGTTTTTCTGAATATACAACGGAGTCTATTCATATAAGGGTCACACATCGTTTCCTCTTAAGTAGTGCAGGTAGTGAAGGGATAAAGAGATCGTGGATGTAATGGTAGAGTTTTGTCCAATATACTAGGACACGATGTAATGGTATTTAAATGATAGGGGTATTTATATTGTAAGTGAGGGTATTAAGGTAATCTATTTTTTAAGGGATAAGGTATTTAAATGATAGGGGTATTTATATTGTTGTATAAGGGTATATTTATTGGTTGTCAAAACTAGGGGTATTTAATAAATATACCTTTTTTTTTTTAAAACCAAACTACTTTTTATTAAACTCTACTTAAAATTAGTACACGATGAAAGGTCAGGCCAAGTTGGTCCTGGATTACATAATGGTTAAGAAAATTAGGGTGTTGTTTGTATCTAGAATTTGGTTTTAGGGTAAACAATGTACCGTCGAAGTACTTTTTTTAGGTTCCGGGATCAAAATCGTACAAAGTGAGCTTAAACCAAGAAGATGGTCGTTCACATTTTGCTTCCTCTACAAGGAGAGGAGATGGATTGATCTTAGTGGAGGGAAAGAAAATAAAGTTGAGGAAATCACTGGTGAAACTATGACACATCAAAGCTCGAGAATGGTAAGTTTGTTCTGTTTTTCTGAATATACAACGGATTCTATTCATATAAGGGTCACACATCGTTTCCTCTTAAGTAGTGCAGGTAGTGAAGGGATAAAGAGATCGTGGATGTAATGGTAGAGTTTTGTCCAATATACTAGGGGAATGCCATCACTTCATCACTCCTTTAACCACTCTTAACCATCACCACTACTTGCTACTTCCTCATCACTTCAATGTATATCCACCACCAACTTAACAGTTTTGGTGAATGGTAGACAAGGAGGTCCCCTATCTTCCCATCCCTTCCTCTTCTGTACCCCTATCTAGAAGTCTGATAAATGTTGAATATGTGGTATTAATTCATGGGACCAAACTCTGTCAGCAAGCTCCTCCATAAGACATCTCGTATTTTCTAATGATTATATGGTCTTTTGTAAAGCTAATATGGAAGAATACAAGAATTTGGTGCAGGTCGTCAGTGATTTCAGTAACTCCTCATGCCAAATGATCAATTTTTCTAAGTCATGAATTTTCTTTAGTAAGAATACTGCTCCGGATGTTGCTAACAACATTAGTAACTACATGTAAGTTTGGAAGATTGATTTCAATCACAAGTACCTAGGCTCACCTCTCTTCACAAACAAAAGAAAAATTCAATCTTTCAAGACATGTATTGACAAGCTTAAGTTCAGACTTGCTAGATGGAGAAGTGAAACTTTCTGTACATTAGGCAAACCTACGATGATAAACTCTGTCATATCAAATTCCAGCATTTATCAGATAAATTTATCCAAACTTCTAAAATCCACTTGTAAGGACATGAATAAAATTCAAAAGGGATTTTTTCTGGAGTAAGGATCTTGAGAAACCCAAGGTATTACATTGCTTGGGACTTTTTTGTTCAAGCCAAAAGAGTTTGGTGATCTAGGATTTAGAAATATGGATTTCTTTAATAGTGTTATGATAACTAAACTAGCATGGAAGCTCATTTCTGAACTAGACTCTCTACGGTTCTCAACCATAAAAGCCACTTACTATGAGGACCAAGAGGTTATTAGAATGAGCACTAAACCAAAAGTTATAGATTATTGGATTTGGAAAGGTATTTTGGTAGGAGTGGCCAATACACAGAAATACTACAAATGGAATGTGGGAAATGGTCAAAGAATTCACATATGGAAAAATAGATGGATAAATGATAAGTGCATGATCCATATAATTTTAGTATCCATTCCATACTTGTTTTAGCTATTATTCTTGCATGTATTCTTGTTATTACTCTTGTTTTCTTTTATTTGTCTCTATTAGGTGAATCATCAAAAAAAAGGAGATACAAAGTGCTAAAAAGAGCTAACAAGAGAAGTATTTCAAATATCCAAGTTCCCAAGTCGAAGAGAAGTGTGAGAAATGCGACGAAACGGAGCAAAGATGCTCAAAATCAAGGGACGGGCCAAATACCAAGATTAACTCATTCAAATTCAGGATTTCTTATCATTATCTTGAAGATAATTCAATTACAAAAATAATAACAAAAAGAATGAGGTCATTCCGAGTTCGGACAAAGAAGTTATGGGCAAAACAAGTTTATCGAATATCAACGTCTGCAAGAGGGTTCGCGTACTGGATACGTGTACCATCATAACTCTTAATTTCATGAACAGGAGGGTATGCATACCTGGTACACGTACCAGGTACGTGTACCATGAAGGCCAAAATTCACGAACTATCTTTTAGGTCTTTCTTTCATAGCTGAGGGTCGGGTTTCTTAACTGACTTAGATACTTCAAGGAAAAGCAATGTAATAAATCTATATAAAGATTTATTAGTCCATGTAGATGGATATTACGAAATTTTGAGTCTTGGAGAGGATAAACATCACACGGAGCGAAATCTAGGGTTTCAGAGTGGTTCTTCAATCGTAACAATATCTCTTTACTTTTCTTGTATATCATGGATGTTTCTACATCCATGAGTATCTAAACACTTGTTGATTGAGGATGAATTCTAAGTTGTAAATAAGATTTGGTTTAGTATATGAATCTATTTTGATTTCTTCATATGATCATCGTTTGTGTTTACTATTAATAATATTTATGATTGATTGATAGATTGTTTAGGTGGCCAACTGAATATATTTGTTGATCTAATATATTGCTAGTAAAGGTTAGGATATCCATAATTGTTGAATAATTCCTTACAAAAGTAGAGAACGTGAGACCTTGCAGAGGAATTCTGTAAATCGATCGCGTATAAATACAACACTAGCAAGTAGACCGAGCGTACTGAGTCTAACTACTAGGATCAAACCTAATTCATAAACCCTGAATCATTTGAATGAATTACATCTTTTAATTGTACCTCAAGGTGGTTCATACGTATAGAATTTGATGACTAAGCGTACCTGTTATTTTATAGTTGGTGATAATCTATGACTGATGACGAATATATGAATATACTACTTTAATGAATATTTATTAACAAAAAAGGATTCCTCGATCATATCTCTCTCTATTACATACAACCTAATCTTTCCAATTACTTTATTCTATTTTGTTTAAAATCTAAAACAAAACCCCCCTTTGTGACACTTCGACAACCAAAATCACTGCTCTTCGTGGGAACGATCACCGCTTCCATTATATTACTAGTTAATTTTGTGTAAATAAGTGATTTAATTTGATTGCACTTACGCCAGCCACCAATAAATAGAAAAGATAGTATTCTGGTGAAATCTTATCAATGTCCTAATGACCTCATTACAACTAACCATATTATAAACTTTAGTGGTGAATGAGACACCACCTATCTTGCCCTTTGGTTATCTCTTGAATAACAACTAGCTATTCAAGATACTAATTTCAACATCCAAGATGAAGACACCATCATATGGAGCCTTCATGACAAGGGGAAGTTTACAGTAAAAATATCTTTATGAAAAACAAATATCTGAGAAATATAAAGTGGACACTGTCAATACTGCTTGGAAAAAGATTTGGAAATTGGATACTTTACCATCCATACAACTTTTCATATGGAAATGTTCTCATGGAGTCCTCCCTACAAATACCAAAACAACCAGTATTGTCAGCTACATTGATCATATATGCAATCTCTACAAAAGTGCTAAAGTAGACATTACCCACACTCTGATGTCAATGCCATATTGCTTTTTTGTCTGGACTCAGCTAGTCGGAGCTCATCATCAAATGTTTGGAGACTCCATTTATTTCCAATATTGTCTTAATAAGTAGTTGTCACCCAACAACCATCTCAGCAGCTGGAATCGTACTTTTTCCACTACCTGTTGGTTCATTTGGAAAGCCAAATCCAATTTCATCTTCAAAAAGATCACTCATATAGCTGACTTTATACCTAAAAGTATCCGACAACACATATACGCATCTGACCGATTTATATAAAAGTCACATCCTGAATAATCTCCACTATCAAAGGGATACTCAAGATATCAGGGAAAGGGTGATAAGGCATCACAAAGAAAAATTTGTAGTTACTATTAACATAGGCACTCTAGATGTGCATTTCACTGGTGCTAATGGTTATTATTCCCAATATACTAACTTTGCTCTTTTTGTTATGTCCTTATCAGGGAATTGTATGGGGCAAGAAACTTCAAGTACCATATCTCTGGAGACTGTAGAGCAAAAAGAGGAGCATGCCGAGCGCTGAGCTGGGGAAATGAGTTGCAAAGGGGCAACATAGATTTACAAGCTCAAGATGATGCAACTCTAGAAGAAAATAAAGGAACCTTATAGTAGAGAAGTCCAAGGAAGATTCAACCTAAGGGGGAAATTTTGAAATAATTTATTTTGTGTTAGGTAACCTGATCAAAGTGGGGCATGACCAAAACAAAATGGCAATTAGTTTAGATAAGTTAGTAGCCAATTATATGGCTTTAGAAAACTTAAATTGGAAAGGTCTAAACCCGTTGCAATTATTTCAAACTCTCCAGTCGGTTGTAACAATTGACATTGACCGAATTTTATATATGAATGTTGGGACTATGCAATGTGTTAGCCTTAGTCCTGCAGTCCAATCCTCTGTAGTTGAGTATTTGTTCCTCAAGAACAGTTTACTATGTTTTGCTTTAAAAAAAAACATCTATGAGGACGCATCATAATAATTTGCAAGCAATTTATTTACTTTTTCTTCCATTTACTTCGCTACTGGCTTCTTTGTGCCAACCAAAATTTTATAAGAAAATAGTATATGTCCCGATTGGTAATCCCGACTGAGACAACCAGTGGGGCCCATTCTACCCACACAAAATCTCAATACTGAGAGTGCTGCCATCCAGGCTATAGATATCCAGTCAGTATTTCCTTCATGAGACAACTCGGTCAGTGCAGCAGTTCCAACTTCATATCCGGAACTTTTCTAACAGTTTGAGAATAAAATATAACATCATTTCTCACTACAACTAGTTTGTCACCCGTATGATGCACGGGTCTGTTTCTTGCATATATGGAATAAATAGTTAATATTGAGTTGGTGTGAGAAAATAAGAATTTTTTTTCCATGTTTAAACTAAAAATAAGTCGATTCAAATTTCAAAGGATAATGCGGAACTTATATTTTCAACAGACTTAACTAAAACACCATGTATTAAAGTTTAATTGATTTTTCCTTTACCTATAAATCAGACTCACGATTAATGTATATATATTCAACCCTTCAAATATATATTCAACCCTTCAAACACCAGTACTTCGTCACTCACTGCCTCTCTTTATCTCTGGCATTTTTCCAGTTTACTATCTCTCTTTTTGACAACTTCTGTCAAGTTATTGAAGAGAATGTTTGGCTACCAATTTTCAATAAATTGTTAGTTCATGGTGATAGTTATCAAATTCATATTCATATCATATTACGTCCCTTTTTCATTTAAGAATGTCATATATTTGTCTGTAATATTTTGAACCATCTATTTATTTTTTTATACTCGATCCAAATTCAAGGGCGGTTGTCTGAGTATGATTTGACAATTAATACTTGTTGTCTCGCATGTATTCACCATACTGATTTTTCCATCAATATCAATTTAAGTCCACCCTATTTAAAATAGGGTGAGAGGAGATATAAAACAAATTCGATGTTGTCCCTACCCAAACATGCAATCATATAAACGGAAAATATATGTACATCCCCAAAAATGTGTAACAAATAATAGAAAAACGTATTTAAAATAATCCTATATCTATAATATAAAACAACATGGGTTTTTGAGCACCGACGGCTAGATAACATTTTTAGAGACAAATGGGTGATCCGACCATCCCAATCTCATGCTAGACATAGACATTCGACGACCATGGTGTTTGTAACCTCTTTCATTATGAACCTTAATTTATTGATGTTTAATTAATGGATCACATAACTCGGAATATTAATTAATGGATAACATAATTCAAGATATTAATTAAAATATTAAATGTAAAAGCAAACAAAAATGCTTATGCCATATATATTACGTTTACAAACACGGTAATAGGATAATTTTGGACCTGATTAAACTTAAGCTGACGATTAGGATACATAACTGTACATTTACTCATTTTGTGTAAGATATTCAGTGTAAACATATATGCATTAACTAGGTTTATTGCTTCAAGAAAAAATTAACTAGATTTAGTGGGTGCAAGGTAAATTTGATGGAAGGTGAAATAGATATGTAGACTATATATTACTTAAATAATTTGGTTGTCATATTTTGATATATATATATATATGGATAATTGATAATTGATAACTGATAAGCATGTAAATGCTACATTTTATACCCATATTTATATTAGCTAAGACTCGATATTTTGGCTAACATCACTATTTTAATGCTTTTACAGAAAGTACACGCAATTCTAATTATCCGGAACATCTAAGATACAAAACAAAGCTAGGCTAAGTTTGCCTGTGTTAGTGGTGGTCAGGATTTGTCCGTGGGAAAGATAAATCAAGGGTTGTGGTTCTCCCTGCCACCCCCTACAACTCGCACGCGTGGTGTTAATTCTAATATTATGAATGAAAAATGTATACTCAAGTCAAGATATGAAATTTCAAAAATTATAACGGGGAGGTTCGAACTCATGATCTATTGTGTCATAAGACTGGCTTCTAACCAGTGATCCACCTTGGTTGGAATTGATAGAAAAGATAAATCAATAGTGGTGGTTTGTTCAAATTAATTACCATAATTTTTTATTAATTAGTGTTTCACTAATTGCACATAATAAATAATCTATTCATTATAAAGTGTTTTATTAATTAGTGTTTCACTAATTGCTCATAATAAATGACTAATCATTTTTTAATTATAAATGTTTTCTTAATTAATTATAATATTTATATTAAAAGGATAATAAATACAAAACCAATGGGTTTCCTCCAAAAAATAAAAAAATAAAATAAAATATTTATTTCTATTAATAAATAATTTTGATAAATAATATTAATAGACATTTTCTGCGACAATGAGTAGTATAAGAGGTGGAGGTCAAAAGATTAGCGGTGGTTAAGTGCGGAGCGAAGCATAATTATATTTATTTTTGTTTTTTTATCGTAAAATGGGATACAAAGTCCATTTTTCACATGTATCCAACTTGCCAAGAATTTTTCCTCCCTCTCTCCTCAAAATCCTGGCTCCTCCCCTGGTTTGTGGTGGAAGAAGTAGTGACGGTGAATGCTGGTGAGTAGTGATGGACAATATTAATTTTATGTTGTCGTTACAACATCGTAGTGTGGAAGATGTGGTTGGTTGTTCTTAACACTTTTGATAAAGGAAAGTACCATATATTTCAGGATGATATCATACAAGACAATATTTTCATAATCGTGGTTGGATCACCCAAATGGTACCCCTGTTATCTTTGGTACTATATCGTATAAATCATGATTTTTTAATGTTAAAATAAAATTGATTGCAATACAAAAAAGAATATATACACGGGAAAAAAAATGAAACAAATCAATTGACGAAGTTTTGTTCAATCTAAACCTCATAATGGCATTTGTGATTGAAAATTAGAATTGCGTCCAACAACCTACATGGGATGGGCGGCAATGATGGTGGCAGTGGTTGAGTCAAAAATTGACATTGAGGAGGCCTTTTTTTTTTTAAAGAAACATGCAAATTTTGGTGGACTGAACCATAAATATATGTGGACAAAGTACTATATATATAAAATAAACTAAAAAGTTTATGTAGTTATTAAAAATTTAAGGGGTTAGAGCCAGGTTAGTCAACCCTTGGCTCCGCCACTAGGTGGTGGTGGATAAAAAAAGTGGATTCATATGGTTTTATGGTGGTGGTGGGTATTGGTGAACAAAAACATATTATGCTAATTTCGTAACGTTACAAAATGTGTAACGTTATATTATAAAGTATAAAACATGGTTGATCATTCTAATGTTAAAATAAACTCGATAAAACACATGTCCATTTTAAAAAATTGGTGCAATCAATTGCCATGTTATGTAATAACTAAACGAACGACACGAATTAAGATCAGAACATATGAAATTATTTATTATCGATTTGTTTATGTAAAAAGTGGTCAGGATTTTTCCTTGGCAAAGATAAATTTACCGCTGGGGTTTGTTTAACTTAACCATTTTTAAACGTTTTATTAATTACTGTCTCATTGATTGTTCATAATGATTAATTAAATTTCTATTATAAATGTCCCTTTAATAATCTAACATAAATACATAATTTTATTAATAAATAATTTTACTAAAAACTACTCCCTCCGTTCCGATTTACTTGACGTGATAGAGTTTTTCACGGAGATTAAGAAATATCAGAGAGAGTAAAATCTTCCCAATTCTACCCATATTAATTCTTCTTAAAAATTTAAATGACATAGTTTTTAATTTCTAGATTCTAGGAAAAGTTATCAATCCCATAGTGATTTACTTGGGATGTACTAAATTTTGTCCATCAATTTGGAACACAATAAAAAAATAGAGTAGAATTAAATATTAGAGCACTGATTACAATAAAAATTAATGATATTGTGTGATTCCAAAGCAAGGGCAAATCAGTGAGAATATGAGAAAAATAATAAAACTATCATCTAATTTGGAACACAAAAAAAACCCTAAAACATCAAGTAAAATGGAACGGAGGGAGTATATTAATTCTAATGGTGGTAGTGGAAGCAGGGTTAGTATAAGCAGTGGTGGGTGTTTGTGAATGGTGGAGGCGGTAACATTACTATTGGTGGAAGAAATAGTTTATGGTGGTGGGTGTTGGTAATATTGGTGTATAATAATAGTTTTTGCTTTTTAGTGAGTTTTATTGACCAAGTTAAAAAATAATCTTCACAAACATGCAACATTGTATTGCGAAAGATGTAATTGGTTGTTTTTAGCACGATTGATAAGGACAAAAACCAAATATTTCGAGGATGATACCAGAACGTCTAAGACAATATGATCATGACTGTTCGATCACCCGTATTATATAAAGGCAATTGGTGTACCCGCATAAGAGAACATTATCGCTCTCTCAAGTACTATTACATTCTTTTTCCCGAAAGACCATCAATGTCGAGTTGTTTCGCGACAACTACCTACAAAGACAGCAACTTTCACTCAATTCCCGATATAAAACCTTATTGACTGGGAAAATGTATTTGCATTCTAAAATATTTGTTTAAAAATTATGTTTGTTCATCAAAATCATCATAAAAAACTCTAAATCATAAATCTAAATTTCGCCTCCGATATTTATAGAATATTTTTTATATTTTACATTCTCAAATCATGCGACCTTTTGATGACAAATCAACAATATCAAATTAAAGATCAATATGTATAGGTTTCATTCACTGGGTTAGAAGGTAAAGTAGACACAGATGGGTAGATCACACAAAGCAGAACATGACTGAGAATACTTCAATAATTTGGTCAAGAAATAAGGTCAAAAATTTAAGATTAACTTTCTATAGGACTAATTAGATCGGCTTCGATAGGAGCTGACTAAAATATGGATTAATAATAATTTTCACGTAAGACAATTGCAAAACATAGTTTGGCTAACTCTGCCTATGTAAAGAGTGGTCAAGATTTGTCCTTCCTCAATTTCTATGTTATGTAAGAAAAAGGTGATATCTAAGATTGAGGTATAATTCAAATCTATTAGATTCATACCATTTACAACTGGATTCCTTGAAAAAAATTGACGTGTTGTTATTATTATTACAGGCAAGGGATACATTGACCACACTTGCGCAAATAGCTCACTTCGCAAATGATTGGTGTTGCATGTACTATCTAGAATGCAATGAGGGATTTGAGGCAACAAGGCACCAGAAGCAGTGTCCGGAGTATTTTGGATATAGTAACTTAGACCCAATGTAATACTTATGTTTTTTTTTTTTTTTAGATTTTCCACAATCTATTTATTTAAGAAAAATTAACATTGCAAATATATTACATCAACAAAAATTAGACAAATTGCGTTTGACAATAATGGCTACTGATGGTCCGGAAACGGCAAAAGAAAGGAATTATTGTAGAAGAATTGTTGGGATATACAACAAATTACTTGATACGAATGAAAGAGGTATAACTATTTCGATTATGAAATCACATAAAGTTCACAGTAGAAGATGACATCAAGTTTAAAGTTAGTAACAAACATGATATGGCTATCTAAAATGGTGGATCCACATCATCTACATAGGTTAGTTAGTAGATTTGTTTGGTTTTTATTATGTTTTCTACTTATCTACACCATTTTGGTGGTTTTATTTACTCTTTTGAGGTTTATCTTCGTTTTAATAGCGATTCTTGATTATTGGGTTGAGGTTTAAGATCAATAGTGATGCTCTCCATGCTCTCCAATGACGAAACCTTCATCTTGGTTGTCTCCGGAGACGGAACCTCCATAGGTGGTCTTTTTGATGACGCAAGCTTCATCAAAAAAATACTATTCTCTGCCTATTTAGAGGAACGACAACATGACCATGATAGATGAGTCAGCTGGAGCGAAATAAGAGCATGTGGAGACTTTTATGGACGATATTGATTAGTTGATTTCACTGAGATGAGTGCTGCTGACGACATATTTCCAAAAAATATTTAAACTTCCATGTTGTAGAGCATTATCTCATTATAATCAATGAACCTAAATAAAAAAGTGTCTGGAAGTCAAGATTATATTTCTTTCGTTTGAGCAAATCTCCGACGGTAAAATATTAAAGGGAAAAAAAAGAAGAAAAAAAAAGAGAGGAAAATCCCAATTATTTTTATGACAAACACATATTAAATCATAAGGAGTTGATAAGTATTCGGGACACAAACTATACGATATATTAAAAATGAACCAACATCATGGCCCGTGCCGTTACGGCACGGGTTAAGGACTAGTAAACAGCTAAAGCATTATCTAAATGGCGTTTGCGACGTAAATGTGAAATGGGGTTGGCCATATATCAGCAACCACAATGATCAAATATGCTGGACTGGTATTCTTATATATCAGCAGCACTTATATATCATGGCAGAAACCCGTGCACGGAACGGAAATTCTTTTGTTTACTCTCAGCACGTGAAGCTCTTAATTAGCCTAAGAGATGAGTGGACGTGGCCAGCTCTTAACCACAGAAATGCTTGGAATATTCTTAAGCACCATCAACATCTTATGTTCTCTGCTAAACACAGAAACGACATTTCTTATTAGATAATAGAAGAGGTTCTGACTTCTGAGCAACGGCTTTGGAAGGAAATGCATGTAGCTGAATTGGTTAGTTTTGGTCTGCATTGGCTGCTGACTGAAGTATTAGCTGAACTGGTGGTTTTTGGGGATGAGTCTCGTTATTTCGGTGATGGCTCAACAACAACACTGATGTCTCGATAATGAAATACTTGATGGCAGTGGTGGTGTTAAATGGAGAGAGTACCACTTAATCTAACCATATAATCTTAACTGATCCTTAACTTTACTAGATCGAGTTTTTGATACTAATATATGTAAAAGAGGGAAAAGGAAGAAAAAACAAGTGTTCCTTCTCGTAGGGTTTCCTTTGGATAAAAGGAGGGAAAAAGAAAATAATTATTCCTTCACGTAGGATTACTGCGAACCTTGTTGTAAAAACTTGACCTAATAGAATGGGTTACTTGACCACTTAAGGAGTACATGCATGATTTATTATTTACACATGTTAATATATTTTTGGTGTTATTATTGAGACGGGACTTGGTGATACCTAATATCTTTTATAGAGAAGTAAACTGTCACATTTGAATAAAAGATGGAAATATAAAAAAGAAAAGAAAAAAGTGTTCCCTCTCGTGGGGTTTTCTTTGGATAAATGAAAAAAGGAGAGAAAAAAAATAAGTGTTCCTTCACACAAGATTGAACTATATACCTTTTTGTAAAAACCTAACCTAGTAGAATGGGTTAACTATGACCTGGTGATTAGTTTTTTTCCTTGTAATAAAAAGAGGGATAAAGAAAATAAGTGTGTCTCACGAAGTGACATAGTAGAATGGGTAAACTGGGAGCTGGTGTTTCCCCCGAACCCCCCGCGGATAGTAGCAAACAATTTTTGAAAATTTTCGACAAATGCCGTCATGGTTTTTTGGTTGAATACCATGCCGACACCGAGCTTTTTTAGCTGCAACAATGGTGGATTCAAAGAAAAAAAATCAAATTTTCAACCTCTAAGCACCAATTCTCTCATCACAATCATCTTCTATTTTCAAAAAAAAAATTCCACTCAATTTGTTTTCCCTCCTTCACTCTCAACTAACCCACACAAATTCAATTAAAAATAAATACACACTAATTTATCCCCCAAATACTTAACATTTTACTAATTTTAATTAATCACTAATCTTGATTAGTGGGGGGCTAGATTAGGAATTAAAAAAATAATTACATAGGGGGTCACCCAGAATTTATATTGGGACACCTATTTTGTCATGTAACTATATCCCCCAATTAATAAAAGTATCCCCCAATTGCGTGTTCTTAAACATATGGGCTACAACATGTAAAACTCTTATTTCTACCTTGAAATAAACTAATTGTCATTAATCAACTTGCAAACAAAAAAGAACATTATGTTAAAAATACGAAAAATTCATTTTCATTTACCTCAAATTTTTTTCCTGGGAAACAATCGAAAAATAAAAATAGAAACGTATAATTGAGATCTATCCAATAATGAATCACCAAATTTTTTTTACTTCGATCATAGGCCTAATTTTAATTTTATTGAAAAAAGAAATGTTATTTTAAAAATTATAATTGACCTAGGTAGGACATGTACACTCGCAAGTTTGAATTCTTTGCAGCCTTGCAAATGGGACAACAATCTAACTTGGAATCGCATTCCTTTAAAATCTATATACACTGAGACTGAAACCTCAATCTTTTCATACACCTTCCTAACTTTTTGGGTGGTTTCCTTTTTCCTATACATGTTTTAAATTTATTTTTTTATCTTCTTGATTCTGAATATCTTTTCCTCCATAACAACACGATTGAACATCGTCATCTAAACCTTCCATATTACCGACCCATTAGTATCACCAAATCCTTCTATATTATCATGATTCAGCTCCATCTTCTCAACTCCTTATTTGGTGTTGAAAATATCGAATATGGAAAAAGTGCAGAGTGATGTTATATTTTCTACCAGAAATGGTTGCAAATGTCGATGAAGATTCAGCATAATGGTCGGAATACAACACAAAACAATATCAAAGACCACCAATCTTTGGGGATCAACTAAAAAATAATATTATTTTAGGAAAAAATAAAATAATTTACCTAACAATTTCTTAGAAATTATTATTTTTAAAAATAAAATAATTTACCTAACAACCTCCAAAACACAAACAATTATTATTTTTAAAAATAATAAAATTATTTTTCATTGTATTCATTGTGTAAAGGGAAGAATCAAAAGATACAACTAATGACTTTCATTATACTCACTGTATAAATGGAATAATGAGTAACGAATATATATATCCAAAAAATGACCCACAAAAGATTCAACCTTATGCCGTGGGCCTAATTTTAATTTTAGAATAAGCTTATTTCCATCATCCTTCAAAATAAAATAAAATAATAATAATAATTAATTAATTATGATTAGCCTCTTCCAATCAATTGAAAAATAGAGATAACACTATAGAAACTAAATGGTGAAATGAACTGTCACCATATCAATTGATTCCAAGAAAAATAAAAATGAAACTTATGAGCTTCCATGCCATTTACACACTTACTAGAGTAAAACTTACAAATGAAAGAATCTTCAAACGCATGGACGTGAATTTTAATGACACATGCGTTTTTATGGAATCAAAGCTTTTTTTTTTGAAACGTTTTTATGGAAACGTTTAATGTCTTCTGATAGAATCAATATTTTTTTTCTTTTTTGGTGATCCACATCACAAACAAAGATGAAAGAATCTCAAAAAGGAAACGTTTTTTATTAGACCAGAAACAAATCCCTTCCTCTTTAAATTCCATTTTTTCAATTGCTTTGGATCTCTATTTACTCCCCCATTATCCTCCCAAGATTAAGAGAGTTGCTTATCAATCAATAAGTTAAAACCGTCCATGCTCTAAAGTCTGCATGCAACAAAACAGCTCCTCCTTTATGACTAGCACGTAATAACCCATTCCAAAAGAAAAAACGTCCAAAAAATTGAATGTGTCCCTAATTACAATTATCAATGAGCAGCGTATAAATAAAGGAGTGTATTTCTTCAACCACACACGTTCACTCATTCACTCATTCCAACTTAATTTTTAGGTACAATTTTTAGCTTAAGAGTATCAACATGTCAAACATGATTAGCCGCAGCCCCATAGAAACCGTTGCCCAATCATGCAATGAAAACAAACATGCAGTACTCAGGTTTCGTGTTGCAAGAAAATGGGAAGAGATCGATTTCATGGCGACCAACGAAGTCACTACTTTGGATTTACTAATGATCGATGAAAACTTGAGTATATTGTTATTTCGATCCGAATTAAACTATTTTTCTTAAAAGAGTGAAATATTAGTGATGCTTTCTAATCATTTTTTACATAATTGCGATGAAAATAAACATACAGTACTCAAGTTTCGTGTTGCTAGAAAATGTGAAGATGTCGATTTCATGGCGACAAACTAAGTTACTGCTTTGGATTTACTAATGATCGATCAAAACATGAGTATATTTTTATTTCGGTCCAAATCAAACTAATGTTCTTTTTTTTTTAGTAAAAATATTAGTCATGCATTCTAATCAATCTTGACGTCCAACATAGGAAGATACCATGTACGTCGTCGTCCCTAAGAATTTGATATTGGAAGTTCAGAACATTGCTCCATTAGGGAGAACTCTATTCACACTCTAAGTTCAATACCACAATGGAGAAATCCTGATTTTTTGCTTCAAAGAATGATCAACGAGGAATTTTTATCAAAAACTATTATTTGAAGTCTAAAGAATATCGTGAGGAATTATTGAACTATTATTTAAGTGTATCCGAAGTTATAATTATTTGGATTAAGATTTCATATCTATAAGTTCTCATGGGTTGAATTAAGCCTCATAGTGAGTGGTAATTATTAAAATCCTTCTAACGAAAAATTATTTTGTCTCATGTCGTGCCATTACGGCACGGGTTATTTCTAGTAATCACATAAAACTACTTAAAAATCGAATCTCAATAAACTTTAAATTGTATCCATTAATATTTTCAAACTACTAAAGTGTCACTGATTCCACATCATGTAGTATTTTTGATTTCGCATCCACTCTTCATTGGTGATCAATGTACGATTCATGGTCCTGACCCTGAGACTGCTAAAAAAGAATACTAACAACAAATAAACACCAACCAAAAAGGAAAAAAAAGATGTACCGCCCTGCAACCGCAACAGGTACCATTGGTACAAACATATGGGGAAAAATTGAGTCACAAAATAACCAAAAAAAGCCGATCATGAGCTCTTATTTGCATCGAAAAATTATAAAGGCCCACTCTTACAAATTTCCTCCTTCATAGTTCCAAGAGCCATTACCTAAAAAAAATGTTTGAGCTATCACCAAGATAGCTTAAAATTACATATCAATCATAGCATAACAATGTGGACTATATTTAGCAAACACTAAAAAGAAATGGATAGTATGGAATTGATATATTTGTAGAGGTGGGTAAAAGATCCATGAAGAACAAACAAAAAACAATCTTAGAATCAAAATTTTGTTCAAGGAACTTCTTTTAAAAAAAAATTAAAAAAATCTCCATGTTATGAAGAAGAGCTAACAGAAAACAAATAGACACATTATCCACTTCAAAAAACATGAAAATCGGGGAGTTATGTTCTCTATGGATGGTAGTTCATTATTCATCCTTGTGTCACTAACTACTTATATTTAAGTTGTTTGTTGAAAATTCTGGATGAAGAAACCAATTATTTTACATCACGATCCCATCACAAACTCCCATCACAAAGAAAAAAGAATATGCAAAAGAGATATTTAAGTGGAACAAAAGTTATAAAACGGGACTGAATACCCATAAGCGGACATGATATTAATGATATTCGGCGAATCCAAATCCATAAGACAACACATATTAGCACAGATTCCAGGGCGAAAAAAATAGTTACTAATGTTATCCATTGTACATAGAAAATAAGGAAATGCTATTCTCCTAGCTCTTCTCCTCCCTACTCTCCTCCCTCGTGACATGTTCTCCTGTATGGCATCACAGCTAAACAAAAGCTTAAACCACGTCATTGTTTTTTTTTTTTTTCATTAACTTATTTTCTCTAGCTTGCCTACCAGATCCTCCAAAAATAAGAAAAACTTCTGATATTTCATCACACTGAGGTAATTATATCACTTATATCATCAGATCCAGATGATAAAAGAATATCATAAAACAGTTGAATGAATCCCCCAAGACCCAACAATTAGTTTTTTTAAATTGGACCAAAATCATTATCGCTAACCCTCGTGATTGTTTTGTGAATCCTTACTTCATATCTTTAAGGAGCTACATGTAATATTAATAATGGAAGATTATACAAACTCTCTAAATAAAACCTATAGCAGGATATCGATTTCTACCGATCTTCAATCACTTAATTGGTAATCATTGTTGTTCTTGTTCAGTTCTTCCAATCGACTCACTGGTATAACCCAACTTCAAATTGCTCTTTCTGCATAGGTTAATATCATAGATCTGTAAAATAATTTGTAAACAGTTCCACTTCCACAATTGGGGATTTTAATCACATTAAATGCATTTAATGTTTGAAATAATGTAGTAACCGATCCTATTAATTGAGATTCATTAGAGAATGGACGTGGATTTCAATGCCCCTTTATGGATAATTAAGATATTTATTGGATTTGTATTAGTTTAGGAAATAGATTATTAAAATTGGTTCTTAGTTTTAGTGTTGAAGAAGGAAAAAATTTTCTACTTATGTTTATGTCTGATCAGTGAAAAAGAGAAACCATAACTGTGGTATTTGCAAAAGTTTACATCATTAGTAATTCCGTTTGTTACAATGGTGTGAATGAAATTACAGAAGTGAGAGTAAAAAGTAAGACCAGGAGAAGAGAGAGGACTAACAGATAAAGTAAAACCATAAGTGAGAGAAATGAGAAATGGAACACGTGATAGAAACTTCCTACGGTTTTGTCCACGTTAGTGCCGCGCCACCAACAGGGAGCAGAGTAGGGAGGAGAAGAGCTAGGTGAATAGCATTGCCGTAGAAAATAATATAACTAAAAAATGCAGATTTCACCTCTATCACGCCTTCACACCATTAGTAAATCAGGAGAAATTAGTAATAGATAATAATAGTAATAGACAAAAATCTAACCATCATAGAAAATACAAAAAAACTGAAAGTGAAATCAAAAGTCATCGATCTTACAGAAAACTGTAATTAAAAAATGAAAGATCTTAATAACATCAGCGATGACCCAATCCAGGGAGATTCTAGGGTTCAAAATTAAAACGTGATATAAATCAAAAGTTAATACTCCAAATCAAAAGTGAATATGATCATGAGGATAAAATGAAATTTGTATAAAAATATCAAATTGAAAATAATACTAAACAGAAGCGCACTGTGCACTATGATAGTTTTGCTCACCTCCATATTAATCGTCAGCAAAAATTATTGTGTATTGATTAACAACGTCAAACAGATGCATTCTAATCCCTTTTAAGTAGTCGTAAACATTTTTATGATCTAAGTCTTCGAGAACGCATGCAAGCCATGATTCTCTTCATCTCAAAAAATGACTCCAAAAGAAAGGAATTTCTGTTAGAAAATAGTGCTAGAATAAGGAACATAACTGTCTATATCTGTGAAAGCATAAAGTTCGGTAACGAAAGGAATAACTAAATTGTATCACTCTAGCCTTACTTAATGAGAGAGAAGTGTCGATAAGTCCCCACAATTAATGCATGAACCAGAACTGATAACACATTCTTAAGTTCCTCCATGAAGGATGGTCTTTAAATTATTTATTTAATTTAATTTCTTGGTCACCATCTTACACTTAACAAATAATGGAGATGATAAAATGCATAAAAGGAAAAAGGTGAGAGTCAAAAGCACAAAATAACCAATTTTGATCGCACTTCTAACACCAGAGGCTATATCACTAATAAAGTGTACCGTAAGCTATAGTTACACAGATATGTTCATTTTAATCACCTTGGTAGCTAGGCTACTACGATCTGTAAACGAAAAAAAGAGACCTAACGATATGTTCATTTTAATCACCTTGGTAGCTAGGCTACTACGATCTGTAAACGAAAAAAAAAAGACCGTTAGGTGTCATTCTATTGTAATAAAATCAATAAACCAAAAGGAGGAAATCATCGTAACAGTAGAAATCAGGCAAAATAAATAAATTTACCTTTATCGTATGAGTTACATTTTATAAAATTTACCCATTTTAGGGAACAATTACTGAGTGTGCATAATCTCTACCCGATACTACCCACTAATCCTTAAACTGAATCGTTATGAATATAAGATAAAGAGATATAAAAAAGTGGCAAGAGAGAAAATACACAAATTAAGAAAGTTACCAAAAATACTTGGATTATGATTAATTTGATCGAGTAATAATAAGAAAATAAAGATACAAAAATAGTTTTACATGTATGCTTCTTCATTAGAAACGAAATTGGGACCTGCACTCTCGGCTGTAGTCCGAATAGAAAACCTATACATTAACAACAACAAAAAAGAAATTGTATGTAAGAACAAATTTAAATGATGAAAGAAAACAAATAAGAAAGCTAAAAATATGATTACCAGAGAAACATAATCACACAAACGATGAAAATATGGAGCAATGCTCAAGTCTATATTATTATATCCTTTATATATAGAACTCTGAGATTTAATTATTAAGAAAACTCCTAAAAATATATATTGTTCGAGATACCATATTAATGTCACCTAAATTTGACATAAGGTCTTAAAATGGAAGTCATGGCCATCGATAATTAAAATATGATTTCGTATTTAATTTAATAAGAACGGAAATATCTACATTTGTTTCTCAAAATAGATTTAATAGGAATTGTAAGTATGCACGATAATTTAAGAACCTTAGATTTGTTTCTCAAAACTATAGAATATATGCATACATTTTTACATTACAAAATTCCTTAAAACTATAATTGAAGAAAAATTATTCACGTAGATAAACATGAAAAAAATTCCGGAAAAAATATTCACATAAAGAAAAAAAAAAGATTCCTTGAGAAAAGTTTTCCTTTGGCTAATTTAAAAAACTCAGGATTCTTTCCGTATAAAATAATAAGGGAAAAGAAATTCCACATAATTTTTTTTTTTAAATTCATGTATGAAATAAAAGAATATTTTCGTATAAAGTTTTTTTTTTTAGTTACTATTTCCGATTTTAAAAACCAAAAAAGTATTTTCGTATAAATTTTATATTTCTTTTAACAAAACTCGATTTTTAACAATTATGTTTAGTTTCTAAATAATCGATATTCTGATAGCACAACCATTGATCACAATTGTATATAAAACAAAGAAAATGGCAACCAATAGAATATCAATTTCGGAATAACCTAAAAACCCAACCACATCTCTCACACCACGTCGAGAGTTGCGGTTACCTCCCCTCCCATTGGTCGGTCAAAGAAACCCTCGCTCCTGATTGGCCGAAATCAAAGTTAGCCCCCTTACATTTCGTGGCCGTTAATTTTTAATAGAATTGCCTTGATCTGATGTTCCATATAGGTCCGTAGTGTTGGGATTTTCTTACACCAAGTTTACATAATTTTAATAAAATCGAGACCGTCCGATTTGCAGTACGTTAATTGCTAAAAATAGAGCTTTTACCCGAAAACATATTTCTTAAGTTAGTTTGATATATTTTTGGTAAGAATATAATCGCACGGCTATGTATTTACAGGGTTTGATATATTCTCGGCAAGAATAGAATCATATCCCAAATTAGGCTAAATATGTCTTGAAACCAAGATTTTCAAATCTAAAACTCTTAAATAAACGTAGGTGTTTACCATTCATGTTAAGTGTTTACCATTCCTGTTAAATCTACTTTGAGAAACAATACTTAGGCTCCTAATTTAGGCTTCAGAAGTATGGAATCTTATTCATAGGTTCGTGTAAAAATACAAAAAAAAATCTAAGAATTTCCATATAAAAAGAAAAATAAACTCAAATAAGTTTTTATGAGATTCTTGCATCGGCAATTAATGGGAAATGATGGAAGTTTCATGTAGACCAAGTTTAGGCAATTATATTATTGGCAGTTAATGCTAAGTTTAGGATTTTAAGTTAGATATATATAAGCTTTGCACGTTCAGACAGAGAGTATCAGGCAACCAATCTCTTTTTTTTTTATTTGATTTCTCCTAACCCTGACCTTTTTATGAAATTGATGAGAATCTATTCATCACCAGCCGTATTTGTTTTCGTCTATTACTGGTTTCAATTTCTCTTCTTTGATAGTGAAATTTATCTGATGTTTATTTGTTCTTTTTTTACTGATTTTGATTTCTGCTATATTTTTCCTAGACATATTATTCACACAGCGTCAACAAATCAAGACGTGCAAGAGCATCATCCTTGATTGAAATTAGGTACATTTTCTTACTTTCTCATTTTAAGATTTTATATCGATCTGCAACATATAGATATCCGACCATTGGTTGAGCAAGAGGGGGAAAAAATGGAATAATCGACCGCGAAGTTTTTCTATGGTAAGTTGGTGCTCTCCGTTATATTTTTCCTAGGGTATTATTCTCTTTGATCTTTTTCTTTTTTATTATGGATACAATAACGTAATTGAGGATATTATATAGTTAACTCAATCATACATGTCCATCCCTTTTTTATTTGTTTTTATTAAACCCAACTGCATTGTTGTTATCAGTGAGTTTAAGTCATACATTATTAGAACATAAAGAGAACATTATGTATATTTGATACCACCACCACAACTCACATGCTTCACAGAGAATGGATTAGCAACATATATCCCAAGTAATAACCCATCACTTGATTTCTCTTTCATGTAGATCCTGATACACCACAGCTCTAAAGTTGGATCCTTTAATGTTCCTCTTACATTGTTAGTTTCATGTTCGATCAATCGCGTACGAGATCATATTTCTATTGGAGTGTTTGTATCCCTTTTCTGTATCTGTCTCATGCTTTCATCATGGTTCAAGTTGTTTAGGTTTATACTAACATCATGATAACTCTACGATTCGATAACTTTGTTTTTTCTAGAACTATCGTTCGTCAAATTCTTTTGGTTCCAAGATGGATTGTATGTTTAACGTTTTAAAGTTTAATGGATTTTAATCCTAAGCAGCATAATCCATAAGGTGACTAGAAGGAATTTGTTGGGTTGAAGTTGTACACACAGTGTGAGTATAGAGAAATTAGCAGTTTTATTGATCTTAAACAATATATGGACTGCTATATATGGGATGGCAATGCGAGGAATTACTGAATGAGTTTACACTTTCCATCGAGTAGTATACTGTTTTTTAGTTTATGAGAATCTAAAGAGATTCAATTGATATCCTCTGCTAAACTCCCCTGCAAATGATATGATTCTTACTGGTGTTGCCATAGGTGTAAATCCATGTTGATGATGACTCCGTTAGTGATCGGTGGGAAATTTTGTTTTTTCTACGTGATGGTTCTTATAATCATCATCATCGTCAATGCCATCTTTGCCATGATTTTCAAACTTTTGCTAATTTGCTATCACAGGAAGAAAGAGAACTATAGTATCAAATCAAGAGTTGTTGTCCAAACAGAGCGTGAAGTGGACATACTCGATGTTGCTTATCTGTGGCGCAAATATAGGCAAGAGATTCAGTACTATATCAATAACTCAAGAACAACGGTAACAAAATTTACACTATTAAGATGAATAAACTCAACTCTAATTTTCTGTGGGTTTTTATCTTTTGATTGAATTATGGCGTTTAGGTCATTTTTGAGTTCTGAAGTACACAAAGATAAAATGTTTTATTGTTGACACAAACACCTCAAATAATGTTATGCGTAATCAGATTTCGTTGTCAGAGACGATAATTACAAGTTTTCAGACTTATTTTACATTAAATAACAAGTACATCACAGAGATTGTGGGTCCTTTTTCAGTTTTATCTTCATTATTGAAGCGAACCGTTATGGGGGTGTTCTTCCCAAAATACAATCAAAGTAAGGATTTTGAAGGTAATTCATTTATTTCTTTTTTGTTTTGTTCTGAATTTCTGACTCTCCCATGTTTTATGTTTGAGAATTTAGGACAAGTTAGTTGAATCAACTTTGAAATTTGGTTTTTCCAGGATGCGGGTTCTTCTTCACAAAACGTCAGAGATCCTTTAACGTTGTCCTTTTGCAATTAGTGTTGGCGATGGTCAGGAATGGTAATCAAGCATGAAAATTAAACATGCCTCCCGCTAAAGGTTGTATTGGGTATTGCTCACATATATATCTCTTGACCACACTTATAAATAATGAGAGGTTACAAGAATGTAGTTAGATTTTATTGGTTGTGTTAGCTTCTCAATTTGCATGATAATTCTGAATTGTTAGCTTAGTTTTTTCATTTTTTTTTCTTTTACGAGGCTTGACTCTGCCATAATAAATACAGCTGCAGTACCACTGTTACGTTTCTATTTTAAAGACTAGCACTGGATTCTTCTGTCCCGTTATTTGCAAATGATTTGTGGCATAATGGTAGCACATCTGACTTCGCATCAGAAGGTTACGAGTTTGACGGGTCAACTGTCTATAAATAAAGTATTTGTTTGTGTTTCATTTCGTGATACCTGCATTTTCATTTCGTGGTGCATACCTAAGATGAAATTATTTATGTTCCCAGTTCAAGTAACACCATCAATATAAGTTTTTAGCATACATTCTTCTCTTGGAGATGGTTGTAGTGCTGCAACATGACCTCTAGGAGAGTGCTCAAAGCTGATCATCTTTGAGCTTGACCTGGATCTGGAATTTTCTACACTTATAGCTGCAGCGAGGGTGAAACCCAGTCGCTGTTTTTTCAAGTGATGAGTTATTTTATACTTTGTTGTAAACATGTGCTTTTTTAGGAGATTGCTAACATCGAATATAATTACGGCGAATGGATGCCAAACTCCAAATTTATGCACTCTGCCCTAAACTCTATTTTGAATTTCACTTTAAAATGAAACATAAATTAAACTACTTTTCTTCTTTTGGTAATGTACATATTTAGTCCTTTCTCAGGTCTTATTAACACTATCGCTTACATAATTCTCCCAGCAACTGTAACATCAGGTGTCTAAATTGTGTCTAATTGAAAAACCAGCTAGAATACCATCCTTTAGTAATCTTCTTATATGGTGGGCGGTCTGGATGGAGAGAAACAACAGACACTTCAATGGGAAATACAAGACTTTCAATGAAATTTTAGACGGTGTCAAAATTCTGATGTACAACTGGTCTATCAAGTCTGATATTTTTCAACACATTTCTATCAGTCAAGTCCTGAACAATTGGGAAGGAGTTCTTGGAATTTTGTAACAGCACTTCTAAATCTGAGCTCAGTTTCTGTCTTCTCTGACAATACACCATTTTCTTATTAGTGCCATTGTCTTTTTCTAATATATTGCCCTTTTGAGTAAAAATATATATATATATATATATAACAACAGACAAGATCCTTTATTAACCGAGATACATCTCTGGGGAAATTCATAGAAGCGAAGCTATTTTAGGGTGATTTGAAACAGTGATAAAAAGAGCACCACGAAGTAGAGGTTAAAATCAAACTCTTCATTCTTTTTTTTTTTTTTTTTTTTTGATAAACAAGGAACCTTTTCATTAATGGGATTTCAAGGTTACAATGATTTTAAGATCGAAGTTAAGAGAATACAAAGTAACAAGAACATACCGTAAGAGTACAATACCGGGAAATCCGACAAGAGAAAGAGAAGGATTACCGGATTAAGTCAAATACAAGTATGAATAAGATCCGATTAAATCGGAAGAAGGATGGTTTTTCTCGGAATTAAATTCCAACCATTTAGTTTGTTTTTCTTCTATAGAAAGAAATGCTCCCAAATTAGGAGTGATTTGCTCAAATCTCTTGTAGCTAGTGATGAAGCTTCCGTCGTCAAAAAGAACATCTATGGAGATTTCATCGCCGGATAAGTTGATGATGAAAATTCCGATGAAGATTCCGTCGCCGAAGATAACCAAGATGAAGATTTCGTCGTTGGAGAGCTTGGAGAGCATCACTATCGATCTAAAAACCCAACCCAATAACCAAGAATCGCCATTAAAGCGAAGATAAACCTCAAAAGAGTAGATAAAACCACCAAAATGGTGTAGATAAGTAGAAAATATAATAAAAACCAAACTAATCTACCAACTAACCTAGAAAGCAAGAAAAAATGAAGAAATCTGCTCAGATCTAGTCCAAAAATGGACTAGATCTGAGTAGAAAAGAGCCATTTTTGATGATTTTGTTGAAGAAGAAGGAGGAGTGAGAGAGAGAGAGGTGAGAGAGAGAGTCTTCATTCTTCTATCATTCTTCTAAATTTTCTTTCTTAATCGAAACTATTTAGTGTGTATTATTGCAATCGGTTATCAAATCAATTCGGGCAATTTAGGTATTTCAATGGGAAAAGGGAATGTATCGGGCAGTACGTGTATGTGCTTAATTTCATCTCTTAAATTAACTAACTAAATGTGTCATGCTCCAGGACTAGGCTGCTGCGCGAGGCATGCACCCCTGTGCGGGCTCAATACGACCCATGAAACCCAGTTGTCTTGCTGCTACAGATACTAGGAAAAGTGCTCACTAATTATTTAATTAATTCTTTTAACCTCAACGTCAGATAGTTTATATTGTATTAATTCGTCTTTACTACTCCCTCCGTCCTACTATTAAGTGACTTAGTTTAAGTTTGCATAATTTTTAAGGCAAACAAGGAAAAGAGTACTTTTAAGCATTTTTTACAATTATACCCCTTATGGATAGTAATTAGTGAAATTTAGAAATGATTTATCTCTCAAACTACTCCATGGATGTTCTCAAACTTCATACCATTGAAAAACATTTTAAAACACCTACGTAACGAATATAAACAAGCCTATCAAATTATGCATATTTCTTATATTTTTTATAATTAACTTTAAGGATAATTTTAGAAATATTTTCTTATTTAGTGATTGTAGAAATCGAGGGTCGCCTAGCACGAGTCGAGTGCCGGTCTATTCTATGTCCCCAGTGAAGTCGCCACTGTAGAAATCGAGGGATCGCCTAGCACGAGTCGAGTGCCGGTCTATTCTATGTCCCCAGTGAAGTCGCCACTGTAGAAATCGGGGGTCGCCTAGCACGAGTCGAGTGCCGGTCTATTTCCTTTATCCATAATTGTTATGGGGCGAGGTCCATGTTCTCATCCGTTCGTGGATGTTTATCACATAGGGTCTGCCAGAGATAATTTCTTACTAGTTTGTTAGTAAGGGGGGGCCAACTCTGCAAGGAAAAGAGATGTTTTGAAGTCGCCACCTGACTAAAGGGAGTCAGGACCCTTTTAACTAGTTTGAATTCTTTTGAGGAAAACAAAACCAGTTATGACTTTCATGTTTTTGGTCTGCTATCAGAGAGTCTGGGTAAGGAGATTCTAGTACGGGATGGGAAGGTGTTAGGCACCCATCAGCCGCCCAATCGTAAGATTGGCCTCTACTTCATGATTAAAGGGGGAAATGTTTATGGTTTATTGAGAATAGATTTTTATGCATGAGCTATTTAGAAAAGAAACATAGTTAGAAGTTGGGTGGAACTTCTACTATGGAGATGTGGTTTCTTTCTTTTATGATGGTTTTTCTTTTGTGGTGGTTTGGGTGGAAACCTTGGTTTTTTTTATCCCTTTGTTGTGGTTTGGGTTTTTGATGGTGTTGTTTTGGTGGTTTGGGTGGAAACCTTGTTTTGTGGTGGTTTTGGGTGGAAAACCTTGTTTTGTGGTGGTTTTGGGTGGAAAACCTTGTTTTTGTTGTGGTTTGGGTGGAAACCTTGGTTTTATTGAGAAGAAATTTGAATGAAATTTCAAAATTAAATAATTAACCTGCAGATTAGCTCAATAAAATAGAATTAATGCAAACCTTATTTTTTGATAATGGGTCTAATGTGGGAGGGAATTCCGCTTTATACCCACACTTTGATTTATCCCACTTGGAAAATTAATAATAAAACACAATTTTTTTATGTAACACAAAGAGTAGTCGTGGTGTTACTACGAAATGGAGAACCATTCCGTTCCCGTATGACTACATAATTTACCGAAGAGATAGACAATTAATATACTGAAATATGATATTTAAATTTGAAAGGATTCTTACGGAGATTGCTTGCTTCCGTTAAGTATGCTGAAAGTAGTTAAAGTACTAGCAATTTAATGCTAATCTTTTAAAAACTTAAAGACAATACTTGATTTAATCTTCTTATTTTTTTGAGTTTTCTCAAAATGAACTATAAATGCACAAGACAATGATAACTATTGTGTAGGAAGAAAATTTGATTTCTCTTTGATTAAATGACACAATACATGGAGACTTGAAACATATGAGAAGAAATATTTTCTATTTGAGAAACAATAATTCTTCTTGGTTTGGGTGGAAACCTAGATTTTTGGATTGTGGTTTGGGTGGAAACCTTGTGTTGTGTGGTTTGGGTGGAAACCTTGTTGTTGTGTGGTTTGGGTGGAAACCTATTCTTTGTTCCTCTATTGAAGTAAAAGAAGAATTAAAGGAAGTACTCGTCGTCCTCCTCTTTGTTTTTCGTTGTTTTTGAATGAGAAATTCGATCTCTATTTATAGGGAAAAAATCTTCAACTCTCCGCCAATTTCGGGCTGCTTTGTTGAAAATAAAGGCTGTAAATCGTCATTTTTTCCTTCGCATGCAGCCGCCTTCGTCCTTTTCTTCCTTCTTTTTCTTCTTCTTCATTTTCCTTCGCTGCTTTTCAATTGTATGCGACAATTAAAAATCTGATTATGACATGTGGGACCGTTGGGTACTGTTCACTGTGATCGGTACTATTCAAGTAATCTTATTCGTTTCACCTTGTTACTTGTTCACCGCATCAAGAACATGATTGATGTGAAATTAGTCTCCTACCCAAGCTCCATATCATCCCTAAGAACCTAGTGATGTATTCAAAATCGAAAATCATTGTCGATCAAAATCCATCATCATCGTGATCATCATGATGACCACCATTAAGAACACCCATGTTCTCCATGAGGAAGAAGAAGAAGTGCCCTTATTAATAAATAAGATGCCTTTTGTAATAAATTGGGTGCCTCTAGTAATAAAGCAGGTGCCTTTAGTATTGTTTGTGTTTTGCCGCCCCCCTATTGTAAAAGACCTGACTCCCTCTAGTGGTTGCTTTAAACTTGACTACAACTTCTTCTGAGTTCTCGTTTTGCTCGTAACTTTTGCATACGAACTACAAATGACTCCGTTCTTTCACCATTGAATTTATATTTTCCTCCTCTTTAACATGATAGGAAGAATTCCCAGGTTTGGAAGGATAATGAAATGGGTAGGAGCCGTGCTTGTGGGCTTGATTGGGTAGAGCTTGTGGGCTCGATTTAAAGGATATGGAAATCCTTAATTGCTTCACAATGAATTTCTCTTGTATTTGGATTTGAAGTATAGAACTGATATTTCCCATGGAGGGTGCGAAATTGGGGTGTCAACAGTTGCCCCTCTTTGAGAGTAATCGCTTGCGGTTACCGAACAAAGTTATGAACACCCAATCGCACCTGATTTTTTTTTTCAAGAGTTGGTTTTGATGAGTTGATGAAGAAAGTCCTGACGTTGGTCTGGTTTGCCCCGGTTGAGATTGTGATTTCCATCTTCCTGATTTTTTTTCTTGAACCTTTGCGGTTGATTCAATTGGATTGACCCTTGTTCGAGCCGATTGAAGGGTTGAAAAAGTTGATGAAGAAAATTCTAACATTGGTCGGGTTTGCGCCGGTTGAGCTTGTCAGTTGCATTTCCTGATGTTTTTGAACCTTTGCAGTTGATTCAGTTGGATTTCCCTTTGTTCGGGCCGATTGAATAGCTGAAAAGTTTTATGAAGAAAATTCTAACATTGGTCGGGTTTGCCCCGGTTGAGCTTGTCAGTTGCATTGGAGGCGTCGGGCCTTCTGAAAGCATCTTCTTGGCTTGCTTTCCACGCTTTGTCTTGACATGACTTGTTTTTCTTTCACGAGACGATTCTTGAAAAAGTATTTCTTTTCAAAAACTTCTTGAAGAAGTAATTACCCCTTTTTTTTCTTGATAACTTAATACCTCTTTTTTTTTTTAACTCATTTCCTGTTTTAGGCTTCCAGACTTCTTCAAGAATACTTGCTCCGTTTGGTGGATAGCCGTGGGCGCCAATTGATATCGGTGGTGAATGAGATGTACATTATCATGTTGAGATATGATGAAGTCAGTAGAGAATCCCTGGGGAGGCAGGCACGTATTGATACTCTTTCTGAAGAATTATCTACGCTTCGACTTCTTTACGAGGTAGACTGCATTTTTTCTTTTGTTTCTTTTGTTTCTTTTTTGTTTCTTTTTTTTTTCTTTTTTTTTTCTTTTTTCTTTTTGGGTTTTTTTTTTTAACAGGGAAAAGGGGCTAGCGGATCGGATGAATGACCCTAATGGGTTGAAGAAACCCAACGGGTTTCATTTCGGTTTGCCCGAATAGCAGTTTGATGGATCCCTAATCCTTTGCTTTAAATTCCTTGCCTTCTTCTTCCCCGACCATCAGTTTCTCTTTCTTCCTCTTTTTTTTTTTCTGCTCTGCAAATCTGCCTCTTTCCTCCATATTTTCATCAGATCCTTCTTGTATGTGCCGGATCTGGACTGTGATCTTTCTTTTTTTGATCACCGTCTTCATGTTCTTCTACTTTCTGCTTGTTTGGTTCATCGCCATAGTAATCATTTACTGGTGGAGTATGCGAGATGCAGTTTGAGCGGCTGAAATTAATGATAACTGAAGTGAGATTTTGGTGGAATCTCAGTATAGATCTGTATGAATCTTCTCTTTTCTGTGCTTGATGGTAGTGTATCTTGAGATCCATATTAATGTTCGGCTCGAAGATGAAGATCTAATGATTTAGGGGAAGATGCAAGATCGTTCCATATGCATCTTCAAAATACATACAAAGATAAATCCAGATTTCAAAGTTGAAATCGGATTTAGATTTAGATGTATTCTGACAAGTATGGATGATCTGCCTGTGATGAAGATGTCTAGATCTAGTGTGTCACATGAACACTTTTACCACTATTACACATTGGTTTCGATCAATGGGAAATGGTGAAGAAGTTGGATCTTGGTCTAGACTCAGATAAAATCACCAGCTTTCCTTATTTGTTTTTCATTTCTTCTTCTTTGGTTTGCCGTCAGATCATTTTTTTATTTCTTGTTGTTGTTCTTCTTTTTTCTTTTCTTTTGCTTGTTTCTTATTGTTGTTGCTTTTTTTTTCTCGATCTGATCATGTATCCTTCAGATAAGGAAGAGTTCATGCTTTTCATTGTTGTAGACGAAGATTCTGTAATTCCTTCATTTGTGAATGAAATATTTTCTTTCTGGTGATGCTCTTGTCCTTGCTTTGACTTGCACTGACTGTGCAGATCGCTGACTCTGGTGGAGAAGCCTTAATTCAGATAACTCGTCGTTCACAAAATCTCTTAATTTGATCTGCATTCGTGGCCTTGGATGTTCTTCTACATCTAGGTCCATCAATTGTACTGCCATTCCTGGAAAAATCTTTTTGAAAATAAATGAATCTTTCTATTTTGGTTTGAACTTGCCCCTTGGGTCGGTGTGTTTGACGGGCCAAATTTCCTTGAGAACAAGATCTCCTTTGTCGAAGTTGCGTGGTCGCACATGTTTGTTGAAACTGCGTGCAATTTTTTTGCTGGTATGCTTGAGAATGGCAAGATGATGTTAACCTCTTTCAACGCTTCTTCTAAATTTCCAGTCCAGATTCGAACTGGATTTCCCCAATCCGAAACACCTAGATTTTCGGATCGCAGATTTGGAGGCTTGAACTGTCTTCCCCCCTTGTTTGGTTTATCGTCAGATCACTTTTTTTTTTTTTTTAGATCTGATCATGTATCCTTTGGATGAGTAGTTGTTCTTGATTTGAATAGTTGTTGACGAGGATCTTGTAAGACTTCCTTTTGTGAATGAAATATCTTGTTCCGGACCCTCTCTTTTTTGCTTCTTTTTTTTTGCTTCTTTTTTTTTTTTTTTTTTTTTTTAGAAAAAGGTTTTACCGTCTTTAGCAATTCTGTCAGGAGCAATATGCGGATGCTTCTACCATGGTTGAGAGGATTTTGAGAATACGCATGTCCCTTCCTTCGGCGATGGTCCTACAAAATTGCTCTCTTTTGTTAAAAGACCTCTTCGTTCTTGAGGACTTGATTCCTTTGCGGAAATACACTGTAACAGATGTTGAAGCATCTTTTCTGGTAACACTTCTAGTTGTAGGAGCCATAAACTTCGATGGTTTACAACCAAAGATGGTACCTGAAATATGAACCTTTCTCAAATAAATATTAGTTAAAAAAAACATTTTCCCTTTAATCATTTTTTTTCAAGTCGAATCTCTTATTTATCCCCAGCAGAGTTGCCACTGTAGAAATCGAGGGTCGCCTAGCACGAGTCGAGTGTCGGTCTATTCTATGTCCCCAGTAGAGTCGCCACTGTAGAAATCGAGGGTCGCCTAGCACGAGTCGAGTGCCGGTCTATTCTATGTCCCCAGTGAAGTCGCCACTGTAGAAATCGGGGGTCGCCTAGCACGAGTCGAGTGCCGGTCTATTTTATGTCCCCAGTGAAGTCGCCACTGTAGAAATCGGGGGTCGCCTAGCACGAGTCGAGTGCCGGTCTATTTCCTTTATCCATAATTGTTATGGGGGGAGGTCCATGTTCTCATCCGTTCGTGGATGTTTATCACATAGGGTCTGCCAGAGATAATTTCTTACTAGTTTGTTAGTAAGGGGGGGGGGGCAACTCTGCAAGGAAAAGAGATGTTTTGAAGTCGCCACCTGACTAAGGGGAGTCAGGACCCTTTAACTAGTTTGAATTCTTTTGAGGAAAAAAAACTAGTTATGACTTTCATGTTTTTGGTCTGCTATCAGAGAGTTTGGGTAAGGAGATTCTAGTACGGGATGGGAAGGTGTTAGGCACCCATCAGCCGCCCAATCGTAAGATTGGCCTCTACTTCATGATTAAAGGGGGAAATGTTTATGGTTTATTGAGAATAGATTTTTATGCATGAGCTATTTAGAAAAGAAACATAGTTAGAAGTTGGGTGGAACTTCTACTATGGAAATGTGGTTTCTTTCTTTTATGATGGTTTTTCTTTTGTGGTGGTTTGGGTGGAAACCTTGGTTTTTTTTATCCCTTTGTTGTGGTTTGGGTGGAAACCTTGTTTTGTGGTGGTTTTGGGTGGAAAACCTTGTTTTGTGGTGGTTTTGGGTGGAAAACCTTGTTTTTGTTGTGGTTTGGGTGGAAACCTTCTTTTCTGGTGGTTTTGGGTGGAAAACCTTGTTTGGTGGTTTAGGTGGAAACCTTGGTTTTATTGAGAAGAAATTTGAATGAAATTTCAAAATTAAATAATTAACCTGCAGATTAGCTCAATAAAATAGAATTAATGCAAACCTTATTTTTTGATAATGGGTCTAATGTGAGAGGGAATTCCGCTTCATACCCACACTTTGATTTATCCCACTTGGAAAATTAATAATAAAACACAATTTTTTTATGTAACACAAAGAGTAGTCGCGGTGTTACTACGAAATGGAGAACCATTCCGTTCCCGTATGACTACATAATTTACCGAAGAGATAGACAATTAATATACTGAAATATGATATTTAAATTTGAAAGGATTCTTACGGAGATTGCTTGCTTCCGTTAAGTATGCTTTGAAGTAGTTAAAGTACTAGCAATTTAATGCTAATCTTTTAAAAACTTAAAGACAATACTTGATTTAATCTTCTTATTTTTTTGAGTTTTCTCAAAATGAACTATAAATGCACAAGACAATGATAACTATTGTGTAGGAAGAAAATTTGATTTCTCTTTGATTAAATGACACAATACATGGAGACTTGAAACATATGAGAAGAAATATTTTCTATTTGAGAAACAATAATTCTTCTTGGTTTGGGTGGAAACCTAGATTTTTGGATTGTGGTTTGGGTGGAAACCTTGTGTTGTGTGGTTTGGGTGGAAACCTTGTTGTTGTGTGGTTTGGGTGGAAACCTATTCTTTGTTCCTCTATTGAAGTAAAGGAAGAATTAAAGGAAGTACTCGTCTTCCTCCTCTTTGTTTTTCGTTGTTTTTGAATGAGAAATTCGATCTCTATTTATAGGGAAAAAATCTTCAACTCTCCGCCAATTTCGGGCTGCTTTGTTGAAAATAAAGGCTATAAATCGTCCTTTTTTCCTTCGCATGCAGCCGCCTTCGTCCTTTTCTTCCTTCTTTTTCTTCTTCTTCATTTTCCTTCGCTGCTTTTCAATTGTATGCGACAATTAAAAAATCTGATTATGACATGTGGGACGTTGGGTACTGTTCACGGTACTGGTACTATTCAAAAGCACTGCTACTGTTCACCGGTGTTACTGTTCACCGCATCAAGAACATGATTGATGTGAAATTAGTCTCCTACCCAAGCTCCATATCATCCCTAAGAACCTAGTGATGTATTCAAAATCGAAAATCATTGTCGATCAAAATCCATCATCATCGTGATCATCATGATGACCACCATTAAGAACACCCATGTTCTTCATGAGGAAGAAGAAGAAGTGCCCTTATTAATAAATAAGATTCCTTTTGTAATAAATTGGGTGCCTCTAGTAATAAAGCAGGTGCCTTTAGTATTGTTTGTGTTTTGCCGCCCCCCTATTGTAAAATACCTGACTCCCTCTAGTGGTTGCTTTAAACTTGACTACAACTTCTTCTGAGTTCTCGTTTTGCTCATAACTTTTGCATACGAACTACAAATGACTCCGTTCTTTCACCATTGAATTTATATTTTCCTCCTCTTTAACATGATAGGAAGAATTCCCAGGTTTGGAAGGATAATGAAATGGGTAGGAGCCGTGCTTGTGGGCTTGAGAGCTTGTGGGCTTGATTGGGTAGAGCTTGTGGGATCGATTTAAAGGATATGGAAATCCTTAATTGCTTCACAAAGAATTTCTCTTGTATTTGGATTTGAAGTATATGACTGATATTTCCCATGGAGGGTGCGAAATTGGGGTGTCAACAGTGATATAGGTCACTTATTAGTGGGACAAAATCTAAAATCAAATAGGTCATTTAATAGTGGGACGGAGGGAATAATTAGCAATGTTTTTTACTGCGGGTGTGCAGGTTTCTTGGGTCTCCGAGCAGGTATACACTCAGTAATTGCTTTTACTTGCGGCAAATAAGATTTCTTTTTAATCAAGGATTAATTGGGGGCCTCAAAAAATTTATGTCCACACCAAAAATTGTAGGAGGCTTCCACAATGAGGGCGAAAGTGCGATTTTACCCTTTCCTTAAAATTAACAGGGTCGTTTGTTTATTAATAGGGTCATTAACGACTCTACACATTTAGTGAGTAGGGTCGTTAATGTTTAATAGGGTCGTTAATAGGGTTGGTTCATTAGGGTCGTTAATATGGTCGTTAATGTTTACCTGATTGTTTATAGGGTCGTTAACACATTTGGTGAGTAGGGTCGTTAATGTTTAATAGGGTCGTTAACATTAGTACTAACATTTGAACTAACATTTTCTTCATGGTAAATTTAATTAGGTCGTTAATGTTTTATAAACTTAATGACGATTTTTCATAAGTCAACATTAGAGTCGTTAATGTTTTATATATTTAATGACGATTTTTCATATTGCGAATTAGAGTCGTTTACTGATGTGCCAATTAACTAACGACTATTAAGGGTCGTCAGTTTCTTATATTCCCGACCAAACGACTCTCACACTGAGTAGTTCCATAGTGACCATCAATCGACCACTTGGAGTACCATTCATGCGATTTGAAGAGTATAGAAAGTTTACCTGATTGTTTTGAGCTTGAGGTTCCTCATTTTGAGTGTTGGTTCCTTCATTTTGAGCAATGGGATCACCAAAATTTTCCACCAAACCTCACTTTCTTCCTCTTTATCCAACACAATTTCTTTTCTTTCTATTATCTAAATTTTTCCCCTAAAACAGATTATATCTAACTTAACTATTTATAACTAATATAACTTAACTAATCTACTTAATTAACACTAATGGTTTGAGGTAGTTTAGCCATTTCAAAAAATTCGGATAAGGGGTAAGCACAAAATGCTATTGGGAGACCAACTGGTCAGGCCCCCGATTATTTTTTTTTTTGACCCCCAATTTTTTCTTGTTTTTAATACATTATTTCTGAGTTTGATTGTTGCTGTATTTGGATCCAATGACAGAGGTTGTGGACATATGTATGATGGTCTAAGTTCTATATGCATACATATTGGGTGAGTCTGGACATATGTCATGCATATTTGAGATCTCAGCTGTTGATGTTAGACAAAATTTGTTAAATTAAGGCTACTGTCTATTAAGTGATGATCGAGTGCTGACTTTTCTTATTTCCTAAGTGCTTTGGGCCATCAAGGATTTGGATAGGAAGTGGTTGCTTCTCCAAAAAGGAAAGAAAGCTCTCCAGGCATACTATTTTAAGCGTTATGATGAAGAGTCTAGGAGGATTTATGACGAAACAAGACTAAATTTGAATCAGAAGCTTTATCATTCAATTGTCGACTCTCTTAAGAGCTCTTAAGAATGCTGAATCAGAGCGGGAGGTTGATAAGGTTGATGCGAAGTTTAATTTGCATTTCCCTCCTGGTGAAGTTGGTGTGGATGAAGGACAGTTCAAGAGGCCAAAGAGGAAAACACAATATAGTATCTGCAGCAAGGCCGGCCTATGGGAAGTAGCAAGTAATATAGGGAATAGCTCTGAGCTCTTTGGTTTGCATCTTACTCTAGAAAAGATGGTAAGTTAGATTATATTTTCTTGCACTTCGTCTCTATTTTGAACAATGAAGTCAGCCAATAACATTAAATTATTTCAGAGACTGGATGAGTTGAAGGATGCTAAGGAAACTCCTGAGGAAATAGCTTCGAATTTTACATGTTCAATGTTTGGATGGGGATTCGGCACTGCCTCCGGTAGTATTATTTATCGAACTTCAAAGGCACCAATGTAAAAATTAAGAGCGAAAGCGATAGTATCCATTACCGATAAATTAAATTTATCAATTGTTCGCATAGAGTATCTCCACCTTTACCATTTTCTACACTGTTCTCTCTTTATTTTCTTATGTCCATTGATAATGCGATGGCAAGAGGGGAGATATATTTTGTAAGTGAGATTAACAACTGTTACAGAAGATGCTCCCCAGTTGTAAAACTGAAGTACATGTAGATGTTCAGTGATATATTTTATTACAGAAATGTTATGGATGCAGTACGGTTGTCTATCTTGCGAATTCCTTGGATAAAAAAAATTCCTTTGTTTTTTTAATTGTTTGAGTTGAATTCAAGGTTTTTTAATGATTAACAACCATGATTTGGGTACTTCTAACAACCATTTGGGTACTTCATAGAGTTGTAGATTGGGTACATAATTATTGGATTTAGTGATTTAAGCCTTTTGCTCATCCTGGCCTTCTAAGGGAACTAATTAACTCAATTTAAAATTATAGTTCTTAATTCTTAAATATGTTTAGTCGAATTGTTATCTTATTACTTATTTTAGGTTGGAGCAATTTTATAGGTCCAGGCACTGTATTCTAAATGTGTCGAAGAATCGATGATCCATATATGCTGGCATAGAAGAGGTGCGGAGAAAAACATGAAAGAACTTTAGGTGGCCAAAGAACAACTTGCAAAGGAGGTTTATGGGACACAGGTTTATGGGACAAATAGCCGAATTGAACTTCAGGACGGCACTGTAATATTGTTGACTTGAACCTTATTATATTTCAGCACTAGTAAATTACATATCCTGCAATAAGTAGTTTAAGAGCGTTCTATCCTTTTTTTTTCCTTATGTATCTTTTTTTGATATTTGATTTCTGTTTTATATTAAGTGAGACACCAACACCCCACACTTTTGAGAGTGAGCATTACACCATGCATTTTGACAAGCCATGAGACTGTGCGGCTTGAGAGAGGTAAGGGGGAAGTACTTCCTAAATCACAAATAAAGAAATAAAGAATAGCGAATAGACGTCTTTTGTAGCCAATTTAGTGCTGGAGTTGAAGCATGTTGTTTAAGGTCGGTGCTAGAGTAAGCATTCATATAATTACCGATGTAAGTAGGGTTTGTAATCAATCTTTTATATAGTCTGTATATAAGTTGGGGTTTAAAATTAATGTTATTCTCGGTTCTTAGACTGACATAAAAAGTAACTTATGTTGAGTTACTTCTACAAATACTATCTTTACTTATGGGTTCCATTACCGTCTAGGGTATGTAAAATGGATGTGGATGGTTGAGGCCAAAGGTTATTAATTTCAAGGGGTATTTCTTAATTTAAAATATGGTGTTTCGCCCAGCCTAATATATTATGAAAAAAATATTAATTCGCAATTTCCGCTTAGTTGTTTTCTGTTAGATTTGGAGTACTTGCCCGATGAAGTAATTGCTTGAAATTGAGGTGCCCATCCAAATCGTGTTTCATGCATATTGAGTCAGGGAAGTAATTCATGTTATTCTGATGCGTGGTATGGGCTTTTTTTATTTTGTCATTTATTATTTCCCAGTGTGGGATATATACATTGAGATATAGTATTCCTATTTTATAGGTTTTAATCGGCACCAGTCGTCGATGTCATTTTGAAGATATTTCTAACAAGTTTATTCGACTCATATTCGAAACATAAGATTATGTTTCCATTTTCAGTAGAACCTCCCGCGATGTCATCGAAGCCATTTTAAGCAGTTACACAGTTACATTTTTGTTATCATCGTTATCAAATTGCCGTTAGATTTCATCTCATTTTAATTTTTGACTTCATCTCATTTGATTTTGATTCTTTTTTCTATGCTTCAATTATATAAATTTTGAAAATTCCTATTCTAATTTTTTGTTGAAATTTTTGTTATTTTTAGCAGTGGATGACTGGTGGTTTCTCTTAATATAGTAGCTATGATTATGCTTAAGTCACTAATGAGTCATTAATTGATTATCAGTATGTAAATGTATATTTGTGCTGGGAAGGTGATAGACGCATTTATGTGTCTATTTTCATCTCGATTTTCTATATTGTTAGTACCCGTTTTTGTTCTTATTATGGTGATTTATGTGTTTGTAGGTATTTATGGGCAATAAACGTTTTTGGAGAAATCGGCTTGAAAAGTTGCACCCGAACACCTACTATTCGGACTCTCATTTTGGATAAAGGGAAGTAAAAATGAGAGGGGGCATCCTCTTTCTTCACGGTTTGAGGAGGAATTTTGGCGAGAAAATTATTCACCACCTACGTAGTTTTCTGGATCGATATTTGGACGAGAGTTTTGAGGAGTTTGTATTGGATATTAACTGGCATCAATCTTGTACGACAAAAAAGGGTTGGTAAGGGCTTTGGATTGGATTAACTTGGACCTGATTCTCGTTTTGAAGAAAACAGGGGAGGAAAAGTATTACCGAGTTCCTGGAGAAGTTTCAGCGAGTTTTAATTGGATTTAGGTTCTGTTTTGGTTTGGTCTAGGCTTGGTTTATCAAAACAGGTCAGGTAGTTGGATTATAACCCGAAAATAATGAAGTATCCATATAATCTCATCGAGACAGCGTGAAAAGAATTTCTCGGGTAATTGGTGTGAAACAGGAATTTACGTGGGGATGAAGAGAAGATACATTCTCAGAAATATTTAGAGCTATCAGAGGGAAGTTTGAGTATACAAGGAATCTCAGATACGCGTACAACAGGAAAGAATACGGAAGAGAAAGGAAATATCCCGGAACTTGGAAGAGAAGTGAAAGTAAGATATTCTCGGGATTTTAGGTGCTGTGAGGTATATATATAGGCTTCTGAGACCTAACAGAGGGGGTCGATACTTTGGGGTTAGAATAGAGAAGAAAGAAAGGCTGCAGGAGGAGTTGCATCAGCAGCAGATAAGTGCAGGAAGAACTTCAAGAACACGAAGAACAGACTGCCAAATACATTCATTTTTCAACAGCACCTATAACACATGCTTTGCAACAAATAATTTGAATCTGTAAAAATTCTTGTAACAGTCTTTCTGTAACGTAGACACATCGTTGCAATTGAGCTGTTTTCTTCTTTTTCTTATATTTCATCAATAAAAAAAACTTTTGAGCCATGGGTTATTATTTTGAGCGAGTATTTGACATCATGAGCTAAAACCCAATACTGGGATGACGTAGGAAGCCGTTCTCTACGCGTGTGGTAAATATATTTAATTCTTTTATGACTTTTGCACTATTTTAAATCGTTTTATGATTTTTCTTAATTGATTGTGATTTTGTTTGATGATGTATGCTTGGTCTTAGTATTTTTGATACGTCATGCTTGTGATTTACAGTCAATATTTTAAAAATCTACCTTGGCAAATAATTAGAGTCAATATTATTTGCGCTATAATTGTTTGGAATAAATATATTAATCGCATGAATGAGTTTATGGTGGAATCCCGAGTCTCAATACCTCTCGATATTTGTGACAATCCTTTGTATATAAGTCTAAAATCAATCTCTACAAGTTTTTGAACGAACTTTTACTACCACTTTCTACAACTTGTTAAAATCACATCAATTTTTGGCGCCGTCGACACGGACTTGTATTTAGATTTGTTTTGGGTTTATTTTTATTATTTTTGTTCTCTTTTACGCCTTTGGTATTTTTTTGATTCTTTTCAGATTTGGAGCGAAGCTACAATGAAATAAAAAGTGCTATAAAAGGAAAGCATCGCCAAAGAAGGAAAGAAAAGAGGAGTCCGAGGAGTGAAGAAGATTTTGTACATATTTATTTTATTTTATTTTATTTTATTTAGACTTATTTATTTTATTTTTAGAAACTGTAAATAGGGTTTAATTTTTTTTGTAATTTTTTCTTTTTCTTTTTGGACACTTTTTGGACTTTATTTTGGACTTGGACATTATTTTTAAAAACCCTAAGGAAGGGTTAAAAAAATTAAATAAAACTGTTTGCAGGGAAGGATGACAGTTACGATAATGTCTCGGCCCCTCAGGTTCGTACACTGACATAGGAGTTGGTGGCCTGAGTCGACTTCAACGGTTCATCGCCCATCTGGTACGGGAGGTAAGACTCTTTCCACCCATGAATCCCTTGTCAGTGGGTTTCTTTTGTGTTGAAAGCACGTGCACACACCAATTGCATCATCAGACACCGATTTTTAAGAAAACACGTGGTTTAGTACGGTAAACCCACTGGGCGTTATCATCCGAAACACCACAAGCCTTAGCCTTGTACCTTTCACCAGTCTTTGACTGTAGGTATATTTTGCTAAAGGTAACCTGATCCTACCCATTTTAGTCGACCATGTATTTGCACGTACACCAAAGTATGTCGAACTGGTATTACAATAGCCAATACAATGATTATCCGACTGATCAAAATGGACATTATTATTTTTATGACCATAGTGTGAATTGTGGTTGGGAACATCAACCTTTTCAAGGTTATGGATCATACCATTGTGAGCCCAATTACTATCCGCATGCGTACCGGTCATACAAGCAAGAAAATAAGGAATATAATAGTACTAGTTCCCCGTTGAATGATTTAATCAAACAATTATACCCTAGTGCTACTATGATCCCTCTATTTCTCTAGAAGAGTCTCTCAAGCATTTAAATGAACAGACAAATAGTTTTGTGTTGGAAATTAACGGACAAACTGCACCAATGAATAAACCTTTTATAGAGGAATCCCTCAAACTGATGGCTGAGACGAACGAATGACTTGCTCGAAATAATCTTAATTTCCAATATATTGTTTCCAATAATACCCTTGAAAATGAGGATAGTTATTTGCATAATCAATATGACGAGGATAAAATTGGTAACACTACTTGTTTAGATGAGGTTCAACCATTTTCATATTATTATAATGATGATTATGATGAGGATAATATTGATGAAGAATTTTAAATAAGTAGGCATAGTGATCAGGAATTTGTTACTCCAATTGAGCTTAATAATGATAATGTTTCTAGTTCAAATCCAAATAATTTTAAAAATTATTCACCTATTCAAAAAGACGAGGATTTGACTAGAGATACCACCGTTTTAGACGATGTAGTATTCCCTTTTGATTACGAAGCCAATGATGGTTTAGAGGAACGAGTATATTTTGAGTCTAGCGATTTAGAAACAATAGACTTAGAAAAAGAAAATGAACTCGTAGAGATGAGTGAGGATGTACCTGACTTAGAAGAATCAATTGACCATTTTCAGGAATCAGATGACCTTGAAATTAGGGAAGTTGTTGTAGTTGCAGGAAATCCCACAACACACCCCATATAATATCATGATAATAATTTCTAGATCTAATCATTTTTGTCACCTAATTATCAATATAAATGCTAGAAATGTAAATGAACACACAAGATTTTTTACATGGTTCGATCAATGTGATCTACATCCATGGTTCTTCACTATGATTGTTGAGGTTACATTAATATTACATTTAGAATCTCTATTAATGGATATTTGATAAAGCTCTAGATCTAGTTTTTAGGGAAGAAGATGATAAAGAAAATAAATCTCTCCCTCTCTTACAAAGTGTGTCTCTCAATTTACAAAAAATGTGTCTCCTCCATTTTCTCTCTCCTGCATTTCTCTTTATATAGGTGTTTACATAGTGGATGACAGCTAAGCTGTCCTTTATTTTAGGATATGACTTGCGGTATTTTCGAAAGCTTTTGATATCAATCTTCGCAAACTCTTTATTTTTCACAAGATCATCACACCTTTCTCATGTTTGAGCCGATGTCTCATGTTATGTCACTTTGCTGTTTGTCTGCGACGGTTTCACAATGTTGCTAATGTGATTTTCGCTGGTGTGTCATTGTTGCGATATTCTGATCCTACATCTTGCCTGTTTTTTCTTGAATATTGCTTGAAGACCGATATTTAAGAAAAAAGCCGTTGTGGTAGTAGCCTTTGATCTTTGTTGATGAAGGAACGAGCGAAAGAATACTGGACTCGAAAAGTACGTACTTGCCTCTATTCTTTTGCGAAGTTCCGAAGCTTTGAGAAGTAAATAAGAAGTATCAACCCTTGAAGTATGAAGTATGTGAAGTATGAAATGTTCTTTCAAGAAGCTTAAGAAGTACTTAATCCTCGAAATATAAGAAGTATCTATCTTTGAATGAGAGTAGTAAGTATTGCCTCTATTTATACGAAATTATTACTCCATTTTTTGGTGAGGATTATTTTTGTTCATTAGTGAATGTCCGCTTTGGAAATGATTCTTGCCGAGAAGATAAATAACATAAAATGTTTTCTTGGTAATCCATAGTTGCCTCTGTTCTTTATCTATGAGAGTAGAATCCTTTACAAAGTGTTGAATGAGCGAGTTGTTTCTTCATTCTTATCTTGCCCCTGTCTCATGTTTTGTGTTCATGTGATAGTATAACCTCTTTAAGTTGCTTATAATTATACGAAATAATTAAGCAAAATATCCACATTCTGCAAAATAATCACATTCTGCGAAATTCTGGCACATTCTTTGAAATTATGAATACCCCTGCAAAATTCTGAATAACCCTGCGAAATTCTGAATGATCCTGCGAAATTTTGAATGATCCTGCGAAATTCTGAATAACACTGCGAAATTCTGAATAACCCTGCAAAATTCTGAATAATCCTGCTAAGTTCTGCGATATTATTGCAAAATTCTGCGATACTATTTCGTAAAGTTTTGTAAAATACTTGTGCGAATCTAATTCTTATGTAATGATTATGTTATGAAATGTGTATGCGATGTTTATGCCATTAAATGCTTATGTGATGCTTGCATGATGCGAGTGTGATGCTCGTATGATGAGAATGCTTATCTATTGCAATGTATAACTAAGGTTTGTGTTACTTAGCTCATTTTGCACGCTAAGATTGATGTAGCTTAAAATTGCCTCCATTCTCCACTTCTCTGGATTTGTCTCTAGTACATGATTTCCTCTTTGCGTATTTATTTCTCTCGCAAGTTCATTTGCTGGTGCCTCATTTTATTCTTGATTTTATTCTTTGTCCATATTTAGCTCATTGTATCTCATTGTTTACTGTCTCCACTATTTATTCCTGCACTATTAGTACCGCATAATATAATATAATCAAAATATCAAAGGTGTATCATTTTCATTATCTCAATTTCATTTCTTTATACATATTCGCAAGCCTGTTTGCTTACATATAATCATCTTCGCAAGTTTATTTGTGTACTCTCTTATGTGGTCTTATTTTTCCTTCCTAGTTAAAGGTATTATTTCGCCACGTTTCTTTTTTCTTTGCGACAAAATCGCAGGACGTCTTTACACTTTCATGTATTGACCCATTGATCTTGTCTTATCATTTATTCTAGTATTATTACCTCTGAAGGATATTTTTCATGCGACAATATGACAGGCCTAAATATTTTTGCTAACGTAAAGCCCCATGACATTGCCGTCTTGCAACGAAATCGCAGGACGTTTCTACACTTTCATGTAGAAACCCATTGGTCTCGTCTTAACTTATCTTTTGTATTATTTCCTCTTCAAGACTGTTGCACAAATATGACAAGTCTTAATACTCCCGTGAATAAAAAGCCTCATGACATTTGCATCTTAAGACATTTATCAACTCCCTAATGGAGGGTGCCACCCTTATCTTCCCCCTGGTTTCCCTTTCAAGGAGACGTACTTCTGCCATACAAGACTAGCTCCTCCCATCCATTCCTAACAATAACCAGTTGTGTTCGCAGCCTCTTATCCCTTTTGCCTACATGGCTCATGGTTACGAGACTGCACCCTAAGTGGGGTTTTCTTCAGGCCGAGTGCATCATAGCCAAGACTTGCCAAGAATGGCCAGGGTAGTTTCATACGCCCCGGGAACTCTTGTCTCAACCGTATACCTCGGCGCCTTGGTCATACTTTTCACCCCTTAGGAGAGATATTATTACCTTAGTTTCCCAACTCAAGTCATATGCTCAAGTTTGAGAATCCTAGGTGTCTCTCCTGGATGGGATTTCATTGACCCCAAATATCCATGACTCAGGTTCAAGCAGTGGTGTAACCTTATCGCTGAGCCATGCAACAGATACCCCCTTCTATGATGTACTTTAGGTCTTACATTTTCCTCTTGCGAAATCTTATTCGCGAGCTAGGGTGTACGCCATAAAGGTTCGTCCCATTCTAAGGATTATTCTTTTGCATTTCAGCTCTGTTGTAATCTCATTTTTATCATTAAGTAAAATACATTTTTTGAAATTTTTGCAACAAATCAATCGTACATCTCTTTTTATTTTCTCAATATTTCTTTCATTTCACAGTTTGAATTTTTTTTACCCTTACTGTTCTCTGCCTTTGCGAGATTGTTAGTTACTTTCTCACCCTCTGCGAGATTTTCTCCGCTTCTTGTTTTCAACAAGTTCTGACTTCGCAACATTCTTTCTTTTCTTTGTTCTACTTAATCGACCATCAATCTCTCACTTCTTTGTCTTTCTTTGATGTTATAATTCCAATTCCCCTTCTTCGCAGCTCTTTCTTCGCAAGATTCTACATCAATTACTTCAACCCAATCTCTCTTTATTACTCCAATGCCACTAGGATGTGGAAACTTAATGCACTGGTGGAAAGTCGATGCCATACCTAAAATCCCATATAGCCAAGGTCGACCAATTAAGGCATTGTATGGCTACTCTACATCGCCAATACAGAATAGAATCTTGGAAGATATCCCCTTTAATGGAATTCGCATTGTGATCTCCCCTTTAGGTTTATTGGCAGTGCCATTAAAACCATAGATTTTATAGGTTGAAGGTATTAGATCCTCATCTTTGCCTCCCATTGTATTGTAAGTATGATAAAACATGATATATACAGAACTCCCTGTATCAATTAAAACTTTACTAATTTCCCATGAATCTTCGGCCTCGTCATCTTCATATTCTCTTTGTTTTGGGTTTATCTCTAGTCTCACCACAAATGGATTGTCATGCATTTCGACAGGTTCAGGTACTTCTTGTGCAGTGAAAGAAATAGTCTGCTTTTGCCACTCTTCTAATGGCGAAGCTTTCACAATATTCATTATTTCTCTTCCATCAGCATCTCTTGCGAAAACTCTGCTTAGAACATTGTCATGGAAATCTTCGATTATTTTGTATGAATGTACAATAGAGTTACAACACAGATTTTTCGCCTTCGCTCCGACTTCTATAACAAATGTTTCTCCTTATTTTGTTGTGTTTACTCTGCGAATTTATGGCGGTGGTGGTAAGAGTTGAGATTGAGGGTGCCATATTAGAAAATGATTTAGCTTTCCCTGGTCTATCATCCTGAGAATGATTCCCTTTATGTTTCTGCAGTCATTTGTAGAATGTCCATAAAAGTGATGATAAGAGCAAAATTCTTGGCTCCTGTTATTTGGAAGCGGTTCTTTTCCCATGTTCCAGGGTGTTGGTATATTCTCCATTAAAATTATTGCTTCCCAAATTTTTTCCACACTAGTATTCAAAGCCGGCATCTTGATCTCCTCCCATATCATTTTTTGACTTCCTGATTCTCTCTGATAGTTTTGTCTTTGTCCTCCATAGGTTTCTTGTGGCTGATCAAGTCTTTGAATTTTATTGTTTCCACCTCGACTATAAAAATTTCTTTCTCTTTCGAATTATTATTGATCCCTTCTTCCCATATCTACCAACTTCTGTTGATTAGCAAGTCTTAATACTCCTGTGAGTAAAAAGCCTCATGATATTTGCGTCTTAAGACACTTATCAGCTCCCTAATGGAGGGTGCTGCCCTTATCTCCCCCCTGGTTTCCCCTTCAAGGAGGCGTACTTCTTACCATACAAGGTTAGCTCCTCCCATCCGGTCTTAACAACAACCAGTTGTTTTCGCAGCCTCTTATCCCTTTTTCCTATATGGCTTATGGTTACAAGACTGCACCCTAAGTGGGATTTTCTTCAGGTCGAGTGCATCATAGTCAAGACTTTCCAAGAGTGGTAAAGAGGCTCCAACGCACCCCGCGCTCTTGACTCAACCGTGTACCTCGGCGCCTTGATCATATTTTGCACCCCTTAGGAGAGATCTCATTACCCTAGTCGCCGAACTTAAGTCATAAGCTCAAGCTGAGAATCCAAGGTGCCTCTCCTGGATGGGCTTTCATTGACCCCAAATATCCATGACTCAGGTTCCAGCAGCGGTATAACCTTATCCCTGAGCTATGCAACAGATACCCCTTCTATGACGCACTTTAGGTCTTACATTTGCCTCTTGCGAAATTTTATTCGCGAACTAGGGTGTACGTCATAAAGGTTCGTCCCATTCTTGATCTTAGATCGTCTCTTGCGAAATTTTTGCACATTATCGTTCTTTCATTTCTTTCATTCATTCTTTCGTTCTCATAATATCATATCATTTGAAGCAAAGTAAATATTCAAGAGAAATTCTAATACATTGTAATTCTGAAATCTTTGTAGTTGCGAAATCTTTGTAATTCTGCGATTGTATCGCATTTTGTAAATCAAATCAAAAAACTTTTATTTTCTGTAAAAGAAATATTCTAGAGAAATATATAAATTGATTTTTCTCAGTTTTTCGTAATTTCGAAATCTTTGTAATCTTTGTAATTTTGAGATCTTTGTAATCTTGAAATATTAGTGATCTTTGAAATCTTGAAATCTTTGTTATCGTGCGATTGAATCTCTTTTTGTAAATTAAATAAAAAATATTTTATTTTCTCCAAGTGAAATGTTCTTAGTATAAAGTAAAATATTCAAGGAATTGGTACTCATCTTTTATGTGAGTCGATGTTGTTGTCTAAAAAGTGAACAAATGCCTTGAAATGTATGAATTTCGCGCAGCAAAAAAAAGTGTGAGAAGTGAGACTTGAACTCTTGACTTGTTTCTTGTATATTTTCACACCATACCAACTTTTCTAACCCTCTCTTGCGAAATAATCAAAGATCTTGCGAAGTAATCAATGGCCAACTTTACGAGAGGCAATTCTGTATGAATCTCGCATAACAAAAATAAACTTGCGAGAAGCAAGAATTGATCATGTGACCTGCTGCTTGCATTCATGTCTCCTAACCAACTGTGCAAGCTTCTTCTATGTGAAATTATCGCACATTTGTTAAAACTTGATTTGATCTTCGCTGGTAGCAACCCAAAAATATGTAAAATGTGCGAAAAATTCGCAGGAGATGGGAATTGAACCTGCACCCTTCTTCATGCATTGAATCACATGAACCATCTGTGCCAACCCTCCTTTGCGAAATTTCTGTGCGAAATAATCAAAAATTCTCTTCTGTGCGAAATATACATGCGAAAAAATATGCATGTGTTGGGACTTGAACACGCAACCATGAACTCATTAAATTCGCAAATCAGCGAAATAATGAAACAACCTTGCGAATTCATTTTTTTTCCCTCTGTAAAAATAAGAAAAGTATGCTCGCAAGCGAATTCGAACTTGCGACCACAAACTCACATACTATTTTCTGGACCAACTGTTCAAGAACCTCTTTGTGAAATTATCGCATAACATTTTTCCTTATTCTTTTATTCGCCAATGAAAATGAGAAGAAAATGAAAAATATGTGTCTCTGCGAATTCGAACCCGTGACCCCTTTGCTTATTCTCTCCAACTCAAACCATCTTTGTGAGTTTCTGTTTGTGATAGGAATCACAGCGTCTGCCTCTTATCTTCTCTTCTTCCTTCCTTAATTTCTTTCAACAATTTACCTTCTTCTCCTGAACATGAAAATTTTCCATTGAAACTTTAGTTTTCTTCCCCAAATTTCACCACAGCAACTAGTTTTTTCTCTTTCTCTTTTCATGTCTTTGAATTGTTGATGATGTTTACTCCCTTAAAGTGTGATTTATTCCATAAAATTTTCATTTTTGAACCTAAATTTTGTAGATCTAGAAAAATATGAACATTAGCCAATCTTCGTGGAAATTCTCCCTGTTTCTAGCGCCAAAATGTAGTTGCAGGAAATTCCATAACACACCCCATATAATATCATGATAATAATTTCTAGATCTAATCATCTTTGTCACCTAATTATCAATATAAATGCTAGAAATGTAAATGAACACACAAGATTTTTTACATGGTTCGATCAATGTGATCTACATCCATAGTTCTTCACTATGATTGTTGAGGTTACATTAATATTACATTTAAAATCTCTATTAATGGATATTTGATAGAGCTCTAGATCTAGTTTTTTGGGAAGAAGATGATAAAGAAAATAAATCTCTCCCTCTCTTACAAAGTGTGTCCCCCAATTTACAAAAAATATGTCCCCTCCCTTTTCTCTCTCTCCTTCCTTTCTATATATATAGGTGTTTACATAGTGGATGACAGCTAAGCAGTCCTTTATTTTAGGATATGACTTGCGGTATTTTCACAAGCTTTTGATATCAATATTCGCAAACTCTCTATTTTTCGCAAGATCATCACACCTTTCTCATGTTTGAGCTGATGTCTCATGTTATGTCACTTTGTTTTTTGTATGCGACGGTTTCGCAATGTTGATAATGTGATTTTCGATGGTGTGTCGTTGTTGCGATATTCTGATCCTATAGTTATGACTAGTCTTTCTAGAGACACTTAAAACTCTAAGTTTTGGGGTGATTATCACTCTCCATGTGCTTTAACTCTTAGAAAATTCCCTCACTTGGGACTTGACATATGTGCCTCAACCATTTTACAAGATTATCTTCATACACATTTCCCTGAACGTAGTAATGTCCATAAGGAAGTTCAGTTGTTAGAACCTTTACCAGAGATATACCCACAAAACCTTTACTCCAAACTCTAGCTATCTACCAGAGATATACCCACAAAACCTTTACTCCAAACCCTAGTTCAGTTATAGTCTCGGGATGTCTTACCAGAGATATACCCACAAAACCTTTACTCCAAACCCTAGCTATCTACGCATAACCTTGGAAGGCACTAAGGAATCTCCTTGGTTGGCATACTTATTGACTACATGAGGAAGTACCATGATGCGAAATTCCAATTGATGTACACGAGTTTGCACTCAAGCATACTAAAATTCATATAAAGTGACAGAGCTCTACTCAGATAGTTTCTAGACATCATAAACCGGAGTCAACCAATCACATGGATAGATTAAGAAGATGGATGTAGCGAAAAACGTGGATGATGTTGTCTAAGGTGAACCTATCCTAATGGACTGAGATACTGGTCTGGACTAATATCAACACATTGGCATATACAAGGGTACCAGTGGTCGACTTTATTATATTTATTCCGGTTGGTCTAGTGGTCTGGTTTTTTTTTTTTTTTTTTTTTTTTGCGTCTCAGTCACTCTATTTCACCCTAGCGATGTTTCAATCATGAGGATATGGCGAAACTACCATGTTTTCTTTTCTAACACCTGAGCTCTGTGCTTTTATTAATAGACTCTTTAGATGTTTCCATCTAATCAGATTGGCTCCTCAATTCCTACAATCAAAATGCTTCCATCCACTTAGATTGGTTAGTCCCATCCTTAATAAGCATAAATTTCTAAGCTCTGGAGTTTAATTATTACAACTAAAAAGTTTCTCCCATACCCCCAAACTTAAATCTAACATTGTCCTCAATGTTCTAAAGATAAAATTAAAAAAATGAACAAGGAGAAATTGTTACCATTTGAAGCAAGAGAGATAAGGAAAGATATTACCGTGTCGCATGAATATTGGGTTACCTCCCAAGAAGTGTTAAGTTTAAAGTCTTCAGCCAGACTAAGAAAGGATTAGTCGCCTCATAGAATCATAAATTAATAGCCGAAATATCTGTGGGTCATCAAAACCAAATAAAGCTATCACAAGTAAAAGGAATCTGCAACATGCCAAGAAAATGAACAAATAAAGCACACCCTTGTCTAGTTTCCTGTTTAAGATAATTACATCTAGCTGTGGTTCAGGTTCTATAACAGGGTCCAAATAAAATATTTTCATGGGTTGCGTTTCCTCGTAGCTAAGATCCGATTCAGGTATTAGAATCCGGAAAAACTCAAGTAAAAACTTAGAAGCACATAATAATAACCTAAATAACTGCGGATCCTTAAAGTCAATCAGGTTTGACTCACACAATTGACCATAATGAGAGTGATGGTCATTCTTAAGCAAATGTGTCAATTCTATTTTCCTAAAATAATTAGGTTTAGTCTCAAAACTTAATAATTGGCACATCTGAAATTTATACGTTCCCGCAATTGGTTAAAAAATATTTTATGGGAAAACAAAATCAATCTGGTTATCAACCGAAATAAATACAATAAAGTCGACCACTGGTACCCTTGTATATGCCAGCTGAGTTGACCTAGAGTTAGGATTATCGACCACTGGTTCCCTTGTATATGTCAGTGTGTTGATATTAGTCCAGACCAGTATCTCAGTCCATTAGGATAGGTTCACCTTAGTCAACATCATCCACGTTTTTCTCTATATCCATCTTCTTAATCTATCCATGTGATTGGTTTACTCCGATTTATGATGTCCATAAACTATCTAAGTAGAGATCTCTCACTTTATATGAATCTTAGTATGCTTGAGTGCAAACTCGTGTACAACAATTGGAATTTCGCATCCGGGTACTTCCTCCTGTAGTCAATAAGTATGGCAACCAAGGAGATTCTTTAGCGCCTTCCAAGGTTCTGCCTAGATAGCTAGGGTTTGGAGTAAAGGTGTTATGGGTATATCTCTGGTAATCCCTCCCAAGACTATAACTCGGCCACTAGGGCCACCTAGGGGTTTAAAGGCTTATTGCATACGCTAAATGCAATCGACGATACCTGCGACAGTGAGTAAGGATTTTTATCTGGTAGATTTTATTTGCTCCGGACTAGGAAATAATAAGTTTGGGGGTATTTGATAGACGCATTTATGTGTCTATTTTCATCTCGATTTTCTATATTGTTAGTACCCGTTTTTGTTCTTATTATGGTGTTTTATGTGTTTGTAGGTATTTATGGGCAATAAACGTTTTTGGAGAAATCGGCTTGAAAAGTTGCACCCGAACACCTACTATTCGGACTCTCATTTTGGATAAGGGGCAGTGAAAATGATAGGGGGCATCCTCTTTCTTCACGGTTTGAGGAGGAGTTTTGGCGGGAAAATTCTTCACCACCTACATAGTTCTATGGATCGATATTTGGACGAGATTTTTGAGGAGTTTGTATTGGATATTAACTGGCATCAATCTTGTATGACAAAAAAGGGTTGGTAAGGGCTTTGGATTGGATTAACTTGGACCTGATTCTCGTTTTGAAGAAAACAGGGGAGGAAAAGTATTACCGAGTTCCTGGAGAAGTTTCAGTGAGTTTTAATTGGATTTAGGTTCTGTTTTGGATTGGTTCGGGCTTGGTTTATCAAAACAGGTCATGTAGTTGGATTATAACCCGAAAATAATGAAGTATTCATATAATCTCGTCGAGACAGCGTGAAAAGAATTTCTCGGGTAGTTAGTGTGAAACAGGAATTCACGTGGGGATGAAGAGAAGATATATTCTCATAAATATTTGGAGCTATCGGAGGGAAGTTTGAGTATACAAGGAAGTTCAGATACGCGTACAACAGGAAATAATATGGAAGAGAAGGGAAATATCCCGGAACTTGGGAGAGAAGTGAAAGTAAGATACTCTCGGGATTTTAGGTGCTGTAAGGTATATATATATATATATATATATATGATGCTGAGACCTAACAGAGGGGGTCGAGACTTTGGGGTTAGAATAGAGAAGAAAGAAAGGTTGCAGGAGGAGTTGCAGCAGCAGAAGAGAAGTGCAGGAAGAACTTCAAGAACACGAAGAATGATCGCCGAAAACAGTCGTTTTTCAACAGTACCCGTAACACCTGCTTTGCAACAAATAATTTGAATCTGTAACAATTCTTGTACCAGTCTTTCTGTAACGTAGACACAGCGTTGCAATTGAGCTGTTTTCTTATTTTTCGTATATTTCATCAATAAAAATAACTTTTGAGCCATGGGTTATTATTTTGAGCGAGTATTTGACATCATGATCTAAACCCCAACACTGGGATGACGGAGGAAGCCATTCTCTATGCGTGTGGTAAATATATTTAATTCTTTTATGACTTTGCACTATTTTAAATAGTTTTATGATTATTCTTAATTGATTGTGATTTTTTCTGATGACGTATGCTTGGTCTTAGTATTTTTGATACGTCATGCTTGTGAGTTACAGTCAATATTTTAAAAATCTACCTTGGCAAAGAATTAGAGTCAATATTATTTGAGCTATAATTGTTTGGAATAAATATATAAATCGCATGAATGAGTTTATGGTGGAATCCCGAGTCTCAGTACCTCTCGATATTTATGACCATCCTTTGTATATAAGTCTAAAATCAATCTCTACAAGTCTTTGAACGAACTTTTACTACCACTTTCTACAACTTGTTAAAATCACATCAGAAGGTAATGAGTCATTAATTGATTGGTTAAAAAGGGTTATCATGTTCATATTGTGATTGTACTCACCACATGCAGCATCTCTTTGATTACCCCAAATTCTTATATTAGATACATGGATGTGATTGTCCATTCACTTCGAACAACAGGGTAATATAACTCATCCATTCATGCTTACCAATTTTTCATATTTTAGTGTTTTTCCAAAGAAAATAGATAGATTTTTTGCTCAAATTCAATTTTCTGTTATCTTTATGGTTGTCTCAGAGAGATTTATTTTGGTGGCGGATGGTGACTAGCTGTGGTGGTGACGGTGATTATAGTGTTGATATCACATGATAAATACCAGTCAAGTTGAATATGATCATTCTACTTTCAGGATTGGTATTGTTATAACTAAGCATCAGAATCTCTAGGAACTGAACAAATCCTTAATTGGGTCAATAACATCGGTCTATGGTGATCTGTTGTCTACTACATATTTTTTAGGGTAATATTATCCCGGTACTTGAACATATTTTTTTAAGGTAAATGTTATCTGAGTACTTGAAAATGATTTTTTTCTCTTTGTAATATCAAAGAAATGAAAAAATGATGCACACCATTTACCTACTCAGTTCTTAATTCATGTACGTACTACTATTGGTCTTGCATGGTATAACATGACTACATTTTGTTAGTGTGCTTTTGATTAAGATTGTTTCCCTTGAGGCCTTTATAATTAGAAAAATACATATGATTTTCATGGGTATGGACCAGCATACCAAATTTCCACATGAATCTGAAAGACAAGTTATTTCTCTGGATGTGATTATATTGTTGTGGATTGCAGAAAGAGTATGTATATCCAAATTTCAGGACATTACATACAAGAGTAATTAGAATTATAAATTGCATGATCATTCTTAGTACTTGATATTGACGTTTGTTGCTTGCTTGAAGCCTATAATGAACATCTAACCCTATAAATGAGAGTACGTAGCGACATAGGCTGTAATATATAAGCGGTTATTAATAAAGTACTTGAGTTGTGAATAGATTTTCTTCTTGAATAATACTAGGAAAATATAGCTGACTGAAAGAGATTAATATAATAACACAAGATGACAAGGGAGACACATCTCCAAGATACTAAGTGATCATTAATAGCATTTTATAGAGGTATGCATTCTTGTGCACCTATCATTAGTCTTATGTCAGTCTTTGGAACAAACATCTTGCATTTGCAAAAGCTTCTTATGGTTCAGGTGGGTTTTCCATAACATTTTGTATCTTCATAACAAATTTCACATAGCAAATGGTGTAAATGTTGAGTCCTTTGTGCCAGGGAAAGAAATTGAGTACAAATGTTGCATATTTTATCTGTACTATAGAATTGTTTCATGCAGGGCCACATAAGTGTTGGGACATGCACTTATGCAGGCAATCATTTGGTTACAATAACAAAGCTTAAACCTGTAGGATCAAAATATCGCAAGAAGGACACATTTGCGAAGTTTAGCTAACAACACTTTCCGAGCGTCGCAGAATGATTTGAAGAGTGATGTAACAGATGACGATGGTAAAAAAAATAAAAAAAGTGTGATGACTCTGCGATTATTAGAGTGTTTGCAAAGATCAATAATAGAACTTTTGCAAGAATATCACAAGTCAGATCCGAAATTAAAGGACAGATTAGCTGTCATCCACTACGTAATTCCCTATATAAAGAGTTGAACAGGCGTAAGGAAAGGGAGATCTTTTTCGAGTGTTGAGCAAGTCATTATGAGAGAGAAAGTCCAGAGCGGTTGTTAATTCTTTAGCTTCATTTCCTTTTTATCTTTTAAAATTTGTGAGATTAATCAATAAAATTTATGATTGCTGATCTAAAAATGATTTGATTGTATGAATTCTTGTGAGGGGTGTAGTGTGGGATTTCCTGCTACTACATATTGGCGCTAGAAATAGGGCCCTGTTTCTAGTGTGAAGATTAATATTGTGATTTGAAAATTTTTGGAGTAGTTGGTGAAAAGTTTCATATAATTTTCAACAAATCATTAAGATTAAAGAGATGTCTAGAAGAAGAAGTGCTTCAAGATAACCAACAACTGTGAGAAGGAGTAAGAGACTTGCTGAAGAAAGAAGAAACGAAACTGGAGAACCATCAAAAATGAATACAAGAAATGATGGAGAAAATCAAATCCAACAACCAATTCAGCATACACCAGCGCAAAACAGAGCTATGGATTATGACAAAGTAAGTGTACATACCTGGCAGTCAAATTCAGCAGATGAAACGGAGGAAGAACGACAATTGAGAAACGATAGACGAGTAGAGGAGGATCAAGAATCGGTTGGTGGTATAATTCATGGAAATGAAGAGATTGGAGCATTAAAAGCATTGAGACAAAGAATACATGAAGAAAGAAGAATAGAAGCAGAAGAACATGCTAATTTGACAAGGCAGAATCATGAGTTGAGAATGGAAAATATGAGAATACAAAATAGAAGGTCAAAAAGCACTACAAGATCAAGTTCAAGATCAATCAAAAGGGAAGAAAGACGAAACTCACTTATGGAAAATGTTGATGGAAATATTCGGCAGGAGGTGCAAAATCCAGATGAAGAACGTCGCAAAAATAGAGAAATGATTGAAGATCGATACATTCCACATGGCGAAATTCCCCAAAATAGGCAGCGTCAAGAACGAAATAATCAAGGTGATGAAGAAAATCAAGAAGAAGGAAGAAGAATATTACATGGGAGAGAAAATCGCAGAAATGAACAAATAATTGAAGAAGAAATCGAGAGACATTATGCTGAACAAGCACGTTTAGCCTGCGAGAGAGGGAAATTGAGAGAAGAAATGGAGGAAAGAGAATTCCAAGAAGCAATAGTCAGAAAAATCATGACAATCGGGAAAAAAGACGCGAGCAAAACCTCAATAATGGTAATATCAATGAAGAATATGATAGAATACAAAGGAGAATCGAAAGACAACAAAGAGAGTTGATAAGGAGTGAACAAAATCACAGAAGAGAAAATGAGAGATATAATGGTGTGTGAATTCATGAAGGAAATGAAAGATAAGATCGCAGAGAGAGACAAGAAGAAAATGATGGAGAAGAAAATCAAAATCTCGCAACACAAAACAGGAAAGAACGCAGGAGAAGAGAAGCAGAATTAAAGAGACCAATGGGATCAGTGTCCGGGGTAATAGAACAAATCTTAAGAGAACTGGCAGAAATGAGAGGAATGATGAATAATAGGAGATAAGGAGGAAAAAGGAAATTAGATAAGGCCATTGAAGAAGCTGCGAAAACTCCATTCACACAAGAAGTACAATTAGGAGGAATACCCCCAAAATGCAATCTGCCTGCGTTAACTAGCATTTTTGACGAAACGACATGTGCAATTCAACACATCAAGGTGTATGTGAGGTGTATGCTACAGTGGGAAAATCATGATGTTGTGTTGTGCAAGTATTTCTCATCTAGTTTAATAGGAGAGGCACTGAAATGGTTCGAGGGTTTTCCCAAGAACACGATAACGTCTTTTAACCATTTGCAAACTACGTTCTTAGGGGCATACATAAGTAACAACTCTTCGCGACCCGGCATTGAAGATGTATTTGGATTAAAGCATAGAATTTGAGATAGTTTGAAGCATTTAACCATAAGGTGGAAGACAATGTGCAGTGATATGGCTAGACGTGTGGATGAGAGATATCTCATTTTATCCTTCATCAATGCAATGTTCGCAACCAATCTGCTATACATTCAAATTTTTAGAATCAAAAATACAATCACAATGACTGAATTACGGGAGCTGTAGGAGGAGTACATTTCTATTGAAGAAAAACAAAATAAAAAGGAATCGTATCCTGTTGCGAATACAAGCTCATCAGCAGCGAATGCGAGTTTCCTACCAAAAATGATAAACACAGTTGCGAGCACTTCACAGGTCCAACAAGAAAATAAGTATGATAATCAACAGAAGTTGGTAGCTATGGGAAGAAGGGATCAATAAGAATTCAAAAGAGAAAGAAATTTTTATAGTCGAGGTGGAAACAATAAAATTCAAAGACTTGATCAGCCACAAGAAACCTATGGAGGAGAAAGACAAAACTATCAGAGAGGATCAGGAAGTCATAAAATGATATGGGAGGAGATCAAGATGCCGCCTTTGAATACTAGTGTGGAAAAAATTTGGGAAGCAATAATTTTAATGGAGAATATACCAACACCCTAGAATATGGGAAAAGAACCGCTTCCAAATAACAGGAGCCAAGAATTTTGCTCTTATCATCACTTTCATGGACATTCTACAAATGACTGCAGAAACATAAAGAGAATCATTCTCAGGTTGATAGACCAGGGAAAGATAAATCATTTTCTAATAGGGCACCCTCAATCTCAACTCTTACCACCACCGCCAGAAATTCGCAGAGTAAACACAACAAAATGAGGAGAAACATTTGTTATAGAAGTCGAAGCGAAGGCAAAAAATCTGTGTTGTAACTCTATTGTACATTCATACAAAACAATCGAAGATTTCAATGACAATGCTCTAAGCAGAGTTTTCGCAACAGATGCTGATGGGAGAGAAATAATGAATATTGCGAAAGCTTCACCATTAGAAGTGTGGCAAAAGCAGACTATTTCTTTCACTGCACAAGAAGTACCTGAACCTGGCGAAATGCATGACAATCCATTGGTGGTGAGACTAGAGATAAACCCAAAACAAAGAGAAGATGAAGATGATGAGGCCGAAGATTCATGGGAAATTAATAGAGTTTTAATTGATATAGGGAGTTCTGTAGATATCCTGTTTTATCATACTTACAAGACAATGTGAGGTAGATATGAGGTTCTAATACCTTCAACATATAAAATCTATGGTTTTAATGGCACGGCCAATAAACCTAAAGGGGAGATAACAATGCGAATTCCATTAAAGGGGATATCTTCTAAGATTCTATTATGTATTGTCGATGTAGAGTCGCCTTACAATGCCTTAATTGGTCGACCTTGTATACATGGGATTTTAGGTGTGGCATCGACTTTCCACCAGTGTATTAAGTTTCCACATCCTAGTGGAATTGGAGTAATAAAGGGAGATTGGGTTGAAGTAATTGATGTAGAATCTTGCGAACAAAGAGCTGCAAAGAAGGGGAATTGGAAGTATAACATCAAAGAAAGACAAAGAAGTGAGAGATTGATGGTCGATTAAGTAGAACAAAGAAAAGAAGGAATATTGCGAAGTCAGAACTTGCTGAAAACAACAAGCGGAGAAAATCTCGCAGAAGGTGAGAAAGTAACTAACAATCTCGCAGAGGCAGAGAACAGTAAGGGTAAACAAAAATTCAAACTGTGAAATGAAAGAAATATTGAGAAAAGAAAAAGAGATGTATGATTGATTTGTTGCAAAAATTTCAAAAAATGTATTTTACTTAATGATAAAAATAAGATTGAGAAATTACAACAGAGCTGAAATGCAAAATAATATTCCTTAGAATGGGACGAAACTTTATGGCGTACACCCTAGTTCGCGAATAAAATTTTGTAAGAGGAAAATGTAAGACCTAAAGTACATCATGGAAGGGGGTATTTGTTGAATGGCTCAGCGATAAGGTTACACCGCTGTTGGAACCTGAGTCATGGAGATTTGGGGTCAATGAAAACTGATGCGTGTCGTATACGTCAAATATAATTAACTTCCTCACTTTACTAATTATGAATATAGTATTCGATAAGAAAGAGTTCGTATCCACAGAGAGGCGATTGTTGTTATGCAATTTTCAGATTCTTATGTAACCAATTAACCCAAGGTGTGTTTTTGTTTTTATCAAAGTAATAATACTAAATAAAGCAAAGTAAATAGTTGGAATAATCAATAAGGAGAAGATATTGGTTAAGGGATAGTATCATTCACAAGCATGTATTTTTCATCTATGATTAGAATTGGTATTTAATCTCTCAATTATCAAAAGTCCTAGGATATCTTGATCGCAAGAGTATCCCGTTTATTTCCTGATTTTATCACAAACAACATTAAAAGATGCTATCGTGAAATCTTCTTAAAAAGCAACCTAAAGTGTAAAAGCACAATTAGATTTAACTCCCTAAGAGCAATAAATTCTATGAAATAAGACTAATCGATGCAAACAAACGTGTAAAAGCACTAATTCGTTTTAACAAAGGTTATGATTCATAAGCGATTAAAAAGATGTATCACTACAAGTATTAACCACAAGATGCTACTAAAAATCAGAGATAACAAATTTTACGTATTGAAAACCCTAATATAGATATAGAGATGAAAACAAATCCAATTGATTCCGGACTCAACCAAACTAGCATTCAAATCATATGATAATAAAAACAATGAATCATAAACGATAAAATTGAGACAAAACTAATTCATAGAATCAAATAATCATGCTTGAAGAAATCAACTTTTATCCCATAACCAATTATTGTATTTATCTACTCATATTCATGGAGTTCATCATCAAAATATTCAAAGGAAGACTATGAAACATAAAAGAAAGCAAACCCTAGAAGTTGTTCTCTGCAAAAGCTCCAAGAATAGAATAAAAAACTTTTTTTCTTTGTTGTAGAAACTCTCTTTTTATAGTCCTTTGCTTTCCAAAAATAGGTCAAAGTTTTCAAAATATTCAAGTCCATGTCCATCTACCAGTCCACCAAGCCCATGTGTGAAAAATATATCTCTAGAATTTTCGGGTCCAAAACGGGTCGCCGGAATGCTGACGTCATCACCGGAATCCAGTCACCGGAAGATTGACTCATGCCACTTTTACCATCGGAGACTGTCACCAGGCAATTCTACACTTCCAGTGGCTCAATTTTTCTTTTCTGCATTTCAAACATTTACATAACCCATCAAAATCCAACTCTCTATTCCTTGCGAAAACGCACCCAAAAGCGCGACGCGTAGCTCATATGTCCGTCCGCCAACTCTTCCATTCGACTCATACCCCCTTCATGATTCAGTGAAACATTACCATGCCCACTTCCGGTTTCAAAATCCGATAAACATAACTATGCTCACCGACTCACCAATTTCGCTTCGTTTTCGCACTGCGACTGCAACTCCACCAGAACCAGCCTTGTTTCCTTGCATCCCAGCACTGCTTCAGCTCTGCATTCTTACTTAGGACACCTGCAACTCAGCTACTCGAGTTCTTCCCTGCAATGCCACTTCAGATATTTGCTCGAACAGTCCATGGCAGCAATATCAGTTCCTAATGGCAGCAAGTCTTATTACTTGGGTACTCGGCTTACTTCGCTGGCAGACAGAATTCCATCAAAAGCGCAATTCTCCAGTCCCTATAATTATCATAGCCATCAACCATCTCCTGTGGTTCCATTTCCCTGCAATTACTCTTGCATCTCTGGTTATTCATACACAATCCGTTGCTTAGAAACTCCAGCTGCGACTCACCTGCAATCTGTAGCTCCAGAAGCAACTCTACCTTCACACCTTGTTCTCAACTGCACATCCAACAAACCATCCAACCACACAGCACCACCATCAAATCCAGTTTACTTCAGTTTCACTTTCTGCTACATAGCTCCATGAAAAGCTTCACCCAAACTGCAGCTTCAACTACTGCTGCCATACCAGCACCATCTAGCCCCTTGCACAGCATCACAGCTGCTCCACTGCCTCAAATCATCCTCATGGCATGAACTGCAACATCACTTTAACTCCTATAGAATCTATAGTTTCCTTGAACCAACAGCAGCTGTACAAACCCATTTAAACACCAACCTCCAACTAAACTGCAACCTAACTGCAACAGAGACCACCACTGTTCAAGCAACTAAGCTTCTATAGCTTCAACACCCCAACTGCAACACCTCAGTTCACAGACCACCACCTCCTTGTGTGCCTAGAAGTCACTTACTATGGCTCTCCAGTTCCTGCAACAACTTCAAATCCAGTGCAAACCCATATTTGCTACAATTGCAGCACTTTCCCTCCTGCAACATCTACCATAGCCAACTTATTCTACTCCTTTCATTCCCTCAGCAGCAAAATAGTAAATTACCAGCATCTCACACAACCACCAGCCTTGTAATCCATTACCTCCATGCTAACTCTCCACCTTTGTATCTTCATTGCAACTAAGAAGATGCATATCACTACCTTCATAGCAGCAACAGGGTTTCAGTTGCATCTCCCTTCATTGGTAACAACAACCTCACATCACACCATTAAATGTAGCTCATTGCACAAGTACAATTTCTCATCCCATACATCTCATTCAATCTTTTCTACAAGCACCTTGTGTGCCTATTGTAAACTGGCCATGGTTAGTATCAGCTGTAAAGTAGAAGTTGCACAGCTCCTTCCCTGCGAATTTTATACAAAACCCATTTTCATAAATCCTCCAACATTCATCAATCAGCACTCATACACCCTCATTTTCACCAACCACCATTCATACCTACACATACATCTCCTACAGTTGTAGCTTCAGATTCAATGGCTTGCAAAACCCTGTAATGCTCCAGTGTCACCACCCCTTGCATCACAGATCAGATTCAAAACTTCTCTGGCATCAATTTCAGGCAACCTCTATTACCAGCATCACCTTTTCTCTTCAACCCTGATTTCACCCTCTCTGTGTTGTTTAGCACAGCAGCCCTTTCTAAATTTTAGTAACAAATGATTGAATGAGAGGCTTTCTTGGATTTAGGGTTAGAAATGATTGAGTGTTTATTAACACTCCAATACATAAGCTAAGGGACACCCCAATGGGCACCCTATAACAGGCGGCCACCCCTTAACACCATCAAATTGTCCTTTAGTACTCCTCCAAATAAAATCGCCCCTTAGCCTTGGATGTGCTCCAAATAGTGTTTGCTTGTGAAATGACGTTTCTACCCTTTTTGCTCCAAATGCTCTTCCACCAGCTGCAGCCGTCCCTTATTTCTCAAATTCACTTATACTTTTCAATGAGAATCATCACTAAAGTTTTCGTGCTTTTCAGACATAATTCGCATCACTAAAGCCGACAAAATTTTCAGACAAGGATGAAGAAATAAAAGCAAATATGAGAAATAATCGCCTCCAACACTTTTGCCATGTTTCCTCCTCTTTTGAACCGAATGACTCCAAAGTACCTAAATACTCAAAAACAAAACATAAGATACATAATTTACAAGAAAAATAGCAAAGAAAGCATAAATACTAGATATAAAATTAGGTGTTTATCACACCTATCAAATTCCCCCACACTTAGACTTTGCTAGTCCTCGAGCAAATCAAACTAAACTAAACTAAAACAAATACATACAACTCCGTGACGTTGAGGCTACGGTTAATTTTAGCATAAATAACAAGCCTTTAAACCCCTAGGTGTCCCTAGTGGACGAGTTATAGTCTCGTGGAGGTTTACAAGAGGTCTGCCTACAAAACCTATATTTCAAACTCCGTCTATTTGTAACAAATCAATGAACGAATCCAAAATGACTATAGAAGGAGTTACCTTGCACAAATTCAATTCATATATTAGTAAAGCTTTAATTAGATAGTCGAACAAGCCACAATACTCGGAAACTAACAAACCACAATCACAATGAAAAGATTAAGAAGATGGATATATATGTAGATGTTGGCGAATGTTCACAAGTGTTCGATGTTTCCCATATCTGTCTGAAGGTCACTGCCAAGATGAACCTACGACTATTAGATTGAGATACTTGGCTGAATTCTACATCAACTCACTGGCATACAAGGGAACCAGAAGTGACTTTATTCAACCATATAATACTTTCTTTTCTTTTCTTTTTCACTTTTTTTTTCTTTTTTTTTAGACAACATGATTGGATCAAACTGGATCCAAGCGCATGATTCTTGTTAGCAAGTACATGATAGCTTCCTTGGATCCTGCATTCCACGCTTGTTTAGGCGACGGAGACAGGGACTACGTTTCACACATACTGCTATTCCCAAGTGTCTTTTATTCCGTTTTGGTCTAATTGGTCGGTCTTTTTTTTTCTCTTTTCATATTTTTTTTCATATTTTTTTCTTTTCTTTTTCTAGTAACTCAATCACTCTATTTCATCCTAGCAGTAATAACACGTCGATGTTTAGTGACCCACCAAAGCACTTAGAGAACAATAGATAAATATGGAAAAATAAAAATAGAACGTGATATGGTAACAACTATCATGGTATTTATGATTATGAGCTATGTTCGTTCCTTTTAGTTAATCGGTTCCTCAACTCCTGCATTCTAAATGGTTCTATCCACTAATGGTGTCATCCTAAAGGCACAAGTTTCTAGATTTCGGAGTTCAAAAAGCACAAATTTTTTTCTTGGTTTTTCTATTTTTCTGATTTTTTTTTTAAAAGCATAAAACACACTAAAAACAAACTATACAAACATATAAATGCTCCCCCACACTTAAACTTTACATTGTCCTCAATGTAAAATTGAATCGTCCAAAGAAAGTTCAAGGTGGGAAATTCCGCAAATGATATGCAAAAACAAGAAAAACAAAGAGAAAAGTAAATGCATAAAAATAAAAAGATAAGGGTAAAGATACAAAACCGGTGGGTTGCCTCCCACTTAGCGCTTGGTTTAAAGCCATCAGCCCGACGTACTCCTTGTTTGTTACGCCTTAGCTGGCGTCCAACACATTATGGAAATCTGATTGTATGTTACTTGAGTGTTTCCTTGCCTCAAAGATGTTGAAGTGAATGACTTCTTCATCAAACTCCATAGTCAAGGTGCCATTGTAAACATCAATCTTTGTTCTAGCGGTACTCAAAAATGGTCTACCCAATAGTAACGGTGTAGACTAGGATAAATTCACATTACCCATGTCTAGAACATAGAAATCCACTGGAAATATTAGTCCTTTTACCTGCACCAAAACATCCTCAACAATCCCTTTTGGGTAAACATTAGATCTATCGGCAAGTTGAATAACTATGCCGGTTTCCTTAAGAGGACCAAGATTTAAAGCATCATAAATGGAAGTAGGAATAACATTAATGGAAGCTCCTAAATCTAGCATAGCTTTTGTAAACCGTGTTTTACCAATTGTGCATGTAATAGTGAAACTACCAGGATCTTTCAATTTAGGTGGGAGTTTCTTTTTAAGATACGCCGAAGCGTTCTCCCCCACACTCATTACCTCATTACCGGTTAGCTTGTGCTTGTTAGTGCACAATTCTTTTACACACTTTGCATAGCGAGGAGATTGCCTAATTACTTCAATGAGTGGAATATTCACTTGGACCTTCTTAAAAACATCCCAAATATCCCTATCTTGTTCCACCTTCGCATTAGATTTAGCGAACCTGCCAGGAAAAGGTAGAGGAGGAACATAAGTATAAATAAGAGGTTTAGAGTTTGATTTAGTTACCTCGGGAGTTTGGGGAAAATCTGCGTTCTTTTCCTCCAAAATTGGTTTCTTTGGCGCTTCTTCTTCACCCGAATATGTAACTTCGGGTTGCACAAATTGTGTACCACTTACCAACTTAATAGCATTGATACCCTCACTTGAGTTAAGAGGTTGGGAAGGGATTTTCTCACCATTTTGTGCATGCAACTGATTAATCTCCTCGGCCATTGAACCTACTTGTGTTTGCAAGTCCTGGACCACACCCTCCGTTCTTTGCATAAAAGATTTCAACAACTCTTCCATATTGGACCCTTGATTTTCAGGTGGTTGTTGTAGTTGGAATTGTTGTTGTACCACGGACATTAGAGCCTCCACCAAAGTAACCATCTTATCCAATTCTGGATTATGCCCTTGTTTTGGTTGTTTCACTTGTTGTTGGAACTCACTCGGATGGATGGAAACAGAACTTGCACTTGCAACTTGTTCGTAAGTGTTGGAGTAAATACCATTCGGCTAGGTTGAGAATATATCATTGACATGCTCTACGTTCTCATAAGTTGGGCGTGATGGTTTTACAACCACTGCTGCAATTTGTTGCATCATTGCCATCATATTGTTCATTTGTTGACGTAATTCAATAATCTCGCCAACTTGATTAAATTCCTTGATAGATGGTTCTGACCCACGAATTGAAAATTGTTGAGAATTTGCTGCCATACTCTCAATCAACTCTCGAGCTGGTGTCACCGTCTTGTTCATAAGTGCGCCACCACTTGCAGCGTCAATAAGATTCCTATCACTCGATTGTAGTCCTTCATAGAAGTATTGGATAATCAACGCGTCACTGAATTGGTGATGAGGACAGCTTGCCACCAATCTCTTGTATCGTTCCCAACAATCATATAAAGATTCTCCCATATGTTGCTTCATTCCGCAAATATCCTTGCGAATTTGAGTAGCCTTTGATGCTGGAAAATATCTCTCTAGAAATAGTTTCTTCATCCCATTCCATGTTGTGACACTTTCGGGAGGCAAATAATATAACCAATCCTTAGCGTTATCCACCAAAGAGAATCGAAAAACTTTCAACATTGCACCATCCGCATTAGTACCCGCTGGAAGCACGGCCATGACAATGGTGTGGAAATCCATAAGATGCTTGTTTGGATCTTCATTCACCATTCCATGGAACTTTGGTAACTCTCTAAGCAATCCCGGCTTTATCTCAAAAGTAGAGTTGGTTTGAATGCAACCCTGCTGTGTATCCAGCTTATGAGAAGACAAGTCCTTGAGTGTACGATTTGCAGCGTCACCCATTGCTTCTTCTTGTTTGTATTTCGGTAAAGTACCTGAAACACACTTCTCACAAACAAGTAAGAAACAAGACAAGAAACAAAAATAAGTATGCGAACAGAACAAAACAGTATGCGAATAGAACTATTATAAAGAAACTAAAAACTAGATAACAAGCCGAATGCCTCCCCAGCAACGGCGCCAAAATTTGATGCGTGTCGTATGCGTCAAATATAATTAACTTCCTCACTTTACTAATTATGAATATAGTATTCGATAAGAAAGAGTTCGTATCCACAGAGAGGCGATTGTTGTTATGCAATTTTCAGATTCTTATGTAACCAATTAACCCAAGGTGTGTTTTTGTTTTTATCAAAGTAATAATACTAAATAAAGCAAAGTAAATAGTTGGAATAATCAATAAGGAGAAGATATTGGTTAAGGGATAGTATCATTCACAAGCATGTATTTTTCATCTATGATTAGAATTGGTATTTAATCTCTCAATTATCAAAAGTCCTAGGATATCTTGATCGCAAGAGTATCCCGTTTATTTCCTGATTTTATCACAAACAACATTAAAAGATGCTATCGTGAAATCTTCTTAAAAAGCAACCTAAAGTGTAAAAGCACAATTAGATTTAACTCCCTAAGAGCAATAAATTCTATGAAATAAGACTAATCGATGCAAACAAACGTGTAAAAGCACTAATTCATTTTAACAAAGGTTATGATTCATATGCGATTAAAAAGATGTATCACTACAAGTATTAACCACAAGATGCTACTAAAAATCAGAGATAACAAATTTTACGTATTGAAAACCCTAATATAGCTATAGAGATGAAAACAAATCCAATTGATTCCGGACTCAACCAAACTAGCATTCAAATCATATGATAATAAAAACAATGAATCATAAACGATAAAATTGAGATAAAACTAATTCATAGAATCAAATAATCATGCTTGAAGAAATCAACTTTTATCCCATAACCAATTATTGTATTTAGCTACTCATATTCATGGAGTTGATCATCAAAATATTCAAAGGAAGACTATGAAACATAAAAGAAAGCAAACCCTAGAAGTTGTTCTCTACAAAAGCTCCAAGAATAGAATAAAAAACTTTTTTTCTTTGTTGTAGAAACTATCTTTTTATAGTCCTTTGTTTTCCAAAAATAGGTCAAAGTCTTCAAAATATTCAAGTCCATGTCCATCTACCAGTCCACCAAGCCCATGTGTGAAAAATATATCTCTAGAATTTTCGGGTCCAAAACGGGTCGCCGGAATGCTGACGTCATCACCGTAATCCGGCCATCGTCGTCGGAATCCGGTCACCGGAAGATTGACTCAGGCCACTTTTACCATCGGAGACTGTCACCAGGCAATTCTACACTTCCAGTGGCTCAATTTTGCTTTTCTGCATTTCAAACATTTACATAACCCATCAAAATCCAACTCTCTATCCTTTGCGAAAACGCACCCAAAAACGCGACGCGTAGCTCATATGTCCGTCCGCCAACTCTTCCATTCGAATCATACCCCCTTCATGATTCAGTGAAACATTACCATGCCCACTTCCGGTTTCAAAATCCGATAAACAGAACTATGCTCACCTACTCACCAATTTCGCTCCGTTTTCGCACTGCGACTGCAACTCCACCAGAACCAGCCTTGTACATTCCTTGCATCCCAGCACTGCTTCAGCTCTGCATTCTTACTTAGGCCACATGCAACTCAGCTACTCGAGTTCTTCCCTGCACTGCCACTTCAGATATTTGCTCGAACAGTCCATGGCAGCAATATCAGTTCCTAATGGCAGCAAATCTTATTACTTGGGTACTCGGCTTACTTCACTGGCAGACAGAATTCCATCAAAAGCGTAATTCTCCAGTACCTGTAATTCTCACAGCCATCAACCATCTCCTGTGGTTCCATTGCCCTGCAATTACTCTTGCATCTCTGGTTATTCATACACAATCAGTTGCTTAGAAACTCCAGATGCGACTCACCTGCAATCTGTAGCTCCAGAAGCAACTCCACCTTCACACCTTGTTCTCCACTGCGCAGCCAACAAACCATCCAACCACACAGCACCACCATCAAATCCAGTTTACTTCAGTTTCACTTTCTGCTACATAGCTCCATGAGAAGCTTCACCCAAACTGCAGCTTCAACTACTGCTGCCATACCAGCACCATCTAGCCCCTTGCACAGCATCACAGCTGCTCCACTGCCTCAAATCATCCTCATGGCATGAACTGCAACATCACTTTAACTCATATAGAATCTATAGTTTCCTTGAACCAACAACAGCTGTACAAACCCATTTAAACACCAACCTCCAACTAAACTGCAACCTAACTGCAACAGAGACCACCACTGTTCAAGAAACTAAGTTTCTATAGCTTCAACACCCCAACTGCAACACCTCAGTTCACAGACCACCACCTCCTTGTGTGCCTAGAAGTCACTTACTGTGGCTCTCCAGTTCCTGCAAAAACTTCAAATCCAGTGTAAACCCATATTTGCTACAATTGCAGCACTTTCCCTCCTGCAACATCTACCATAGCCAACTTATTCTACTCCTTTCATTCCCTGAGAAGCAAAACAGTAAATTACCAGCATCTCACACAACCACCAGCCCTGTAATCCATTACCTCCATGCTAACTCTCCACCTTTGTATCTTCATTGCAGCTAAGAAGCTGCGTATCACTACCTTCATAGCAGCAACAGGGTTTCAGTTGCATCTCCCTTCATTGGTAACAGCAACCTCACATCACACCATTAACTGTAGCTCATTGCACAAGTGCAATTTCTCATCCCATACATCTCATTCAATATTTTCTACAAGCACCTTGTGTGCCTATTGTAAACTGGCCATGGTTAGTATCAGCTGTAAAGTAGAAGTTGCACAGCTCCTTCCCTGCGAATTTTATACAAAACCCATTTTCAGAAATCCTCCAACATTCACCAATTAGCACTCATACACCCTCATTTTCACCAACCACCATTCATACCTACCCATACATCTCCTACAGTTGTAGCTTCAGATTCAATGGCTTGAAAAACCCTGTAATGCTCCAATGTCACCACCCCTTGCATCACAGCTCAGATTCAAAACTTCTCTGGCATCAATTTCAGGCAACCTCTATTACCAGCATCACATTTTCTCTTCAACCCTGATTTCACCCTCTCTGTGTTGTTTAGCACAGCAGCCCTTTCTAAATTTTAGTAACAAATGATTGAATGAGTGAATGAGAGGCTTTCTTGGATTTAGGATTAGAAATGATTGAGTGTTTATTAACACTCCAATACATAAGCTAAGGGACACCCCAATGGGTACCCTATAACAGGCGGCCACCCCTTAACACCATCAAATTGTCCTTTAGTACTCCTCCAAATAAAATCGCCCCTTAGCCTTGGATGTGCTCCAAATAGTGTTTGCTTGTGAAATGACTTTTCTGCCCTTTTTGCTCCAAATGCTCTTCCACCAGCTGCAGCCGTCCCTTATTTCTCAAATTCACTTATACTCTTCAATGAGAATCATCACTAAAGTTTTCGTGCTTTTCAGACATAATTCGCATCACTAAAGCCGACAAACTTTTCAGACAAGGATGAAGAAATAAAAGAAAATATGAGAAATAATCGCCTCCAACACTTTTGCCATGTTTCCTCCTCTTTTGAACCGAATGACTCCAAAGTACCTAAATACTCAGAAACAAAACATAAGATACATAATTTATAAGAAAAATAGCAAAGAAAGCATAAATACTAGATATAAAATTAGGTGTTTATCACACCTATCAAAAACCCATCCAGGAGAGACACCTTGGATTCTCAAACTTGAGCATATGACTTGAGTTGGGTGACTAAGGTAATAAGAGCTCTCCTAAGGGGTGCAAAGTATGACCAAGGCTCCGAGGTATATGGTTGAGCCAAGAGTGCTCGGGGCGTATAAAACTACCCTGGCCATTCTTGGCAAGTCTTGGCTATGATGCACTCGGCCTGAAGAAAACCTCACTTAGGGTGCAGTCTCGTAACCATGAGCCATATAGGCAAAAGGGATAAGAGGCTGCGAACACAACTAGTTGTTGTTAGGACTAAATGAGAGGATCTAGTCTTGTATGACAGAAGTATGTCTCCTTGAAAGGGCAACCAGGGGGAAGATAAGGGCGGCACCCTCCATTAAGGAGATGATAAGTGTCTTAAGACGCAAATGTCATGATGCTTTTTATTCACGGGAGTATTAAGACTTGTCATATTTGTGCAACAGTCCTGAAGAGGCAATAATACAAAATAGAAGTTAAGACGAGATCAATGGGTTTCTACATGAAAGTGTAGAAACGTCCTGCGATTTCGTCGCAAGACGGAAATGTCACGGGGCTTTAATTTCGCAAGAAAATTTAGGTCTGTCATATTGTCGCATCAAAAATTACACAAGAAAAAAAAGTTAAGGCAAGATCAATGGGTTTCTACATAAAAGTGTAGAGATGTCCTGCGATTTTTTCGCAAAAGAAAAAAGATTGCTAAATAAGACCTTTACTTAGGAAGGCAAAATAAGACCACATCAGAATACAAGAAAGAATGCAACTTTACAATTTATAATTGCGAGATTATGCAGAGATAATTGCGATTTTATCGCAAATTATTTTATTAAACAGAGGCAGCTTCCTCAATCACTCATCTGAATACAAATAACAGAGGCAAGTATGGGAATGCATAGAATAAATTAAATGGTATTTGTTTTCACATGATAGATTTACACATAAAAAGTTAATTATATTTTGGATAGTCATATTGCAAGAGAAAAAAATTTTCTAACACATGCTGGAAAGAACAAAAGAAATAGAACTTGTATTGAAGACTGGATAAATTCGCAGTGATTACAAGTATACAAGAACGAAAGATCAAGAGCAAATATGCAAGTTTTAAAAAAAATTGAACAAGAAAGCACAAGGAAGCGAAAATTATTTTTTGCTTGATTTGTCATTATCATCATCAAGTTCTTCACCAAAATTTTCTTCTTCATCAGACTTCTCCTCTTCATTTTCTTCAGATTACGTTTCTTCATCAGCTTCACTATCAGAGATGACAAAATTAGGAACATTCTCTGGAACTTTTTCTAAGAGACAGGGATACTTGGAGTGAGGAATCTTGTTTTCATCACAGATCTCCTTGATGGTGTCATTGCGGAAAGAAATTGCATTATTCCCAAAATTCGCAATAGTGATCTTCATTTGAGCCTTCAACCTTGAACATTTATCATTGCGAGAAGATAAATCTTTTGCGAGCTTCGCTTTTTCATTCTCAAGTTCATCAATTCTCTTGGGATATCTGTCTTCAGCTTCTGCGAAAATATAACAATAAATCAGCAACTTGATGGTAGTTTATGAGGAACAAATAATTAAATAAAGGAATAAAGGTTAACAACCTTCTCTATTAGAAATCATATCCCTAATCAAGGCTGCTTGTTCAACATGAAGACTAACGTCTACACCTAGATTATTTCTAGCGTTATCTAGAACTCTCGCAGCCTAAGCAAATTCATCATCATCATTTATGAGAAGACGGGAGCAAGTTTGATTCTCTCTTTCGCAGAGCACATCATTTCTATGTTTGAGATCATCTCTTTCAACCTGGACCTCAAGAAGGGTCTCTTGGAATTTCGCTAAAGTTTGAGCACCTTGGAGAGAAATACGATCTTTTTTATCTATGAGGTTACTATTCTTGGTTCTTAAACTATTGATTTCTTCTTTGGAATTATGAAAGAAACATTTAAACTTGTCATCCATAGTCAAGGCGGATCTATGGTCAACTTCTAAGAAGCGAAGTTTAGATCTAAGTTCATCTATAGGAAGAGATTCAATTTTATTATTTGAAAAACTATTTAGAGAGGTATTTAGGTATTCAAGAAGAGTATCATCATCCATAAGATTGGGAAATGTATGAAGAAGAATAGCCTCATCAGAAAGACCATAAACGTCTGCGAAATGATGAACCATATAAGAAAAGATAATGAGAAAGAAAAATGAAGAAAAGGGAAGAAAAAGTTTTATACCATAGAGTTGCTTATTGGCATTTTGAAGACCAGAAATTTTATTCTTTAGAACAGCAGTCTCAGATTCCAACTGGTTATTCTTTTTACGGAGATTAGCAGTCTCAGATTCCAATTGGTTGTTCTTCTCGCGAAGACTAACAATTTCAGCCTCCAATTTCTCATTCTTCTTGCGAAATTCAAGATACTTCTTTTCAAAGACTGCACGCCTCTTTTCCAAATTTGCAGTAACAGCATAAGAAGCTTTCCCAGCCTGCGAAATAATACAACGAATTTTCAGAATAAATTAAGAACTCAAGACAAAAATAGAAAGAAGATAAATATAAGTATGAAAGTTTACCAAAATATTGAGTGAATGTAAGAAACTGGGAGTTATAGATCTTGAAACCTCGCGAAGAGATTCATTATCCTCTAAGATGGGAGCATCGCAAATAGCAGCTATGGACTGGCAGGCAGTGGTAAGAGAAGTTTCACCAATTCCTTGCCAAGAATTAGAAAAAATACTGAACAATTGAGCCATAGAAGACTCAGGTTGTGAAGATTCCTTCGCAGAAGAAACAACATCATCATCATCGCTATGATCACTGGAATTTTCGCTAGATTGGAATTTTTGTTTCTTCGAAGGAGGGGCAGAAGATTTATCTTTGCGATAAATGTTCTTGCCTTTACCCCTAGTCTTCACAGCTTTAACAGGTTCTTCCACTTCAACGATAGCCTGCACACACATATAAATATAAGAAATAGAGGCAACAATATATTGCGAAGAATCATAAAAGAATATTTCTTACTTCATCTGTGAATGATCGAAGAGCTGATAAAGTGATGGCTTTCCCAGTCTTGCTATAGCTCAGTTTCAACCTTTCAACCTGATAATTTTGCAGATACATGAAAACATTGGAGTGGTCAGCAAAATTATACACAAGAATAAAAAGAACAACAATTCAAGCAAGAAAAGTGTGGAAATATACCTCTGCTTCTCTTTCAGGCCATGTAAATACCCAAGGTTAGTATGTTGTGAGATTCGCAGGTAAAACAATAGATCCGGAGATGTATGGACCCTTTAAGAATAAAGGGAAGATACACCACTTATCATCATTGGAATAACGCGGGGATATATTTTTGCCAGGATGCCAATCAATGTCCTGCATAAGTATCTTGTCACCAGCAACATCATCCTTCTTCTTTAAACAAACGCCCCAGCAAGTACTATCTTTTTTCATTGGAATTATCTCATAATTCGCAAAGAAATTTTATACGGTATAGTTCACAGGAACAATCGCAACATCAGCGAACCTAGTATTTTTAACTTCATCAGGATAAAGAGATCCCTTGCCAGCACCACGATTGGAAAACTCAAGCATTAGACGAATGAAATCCCCACTTAATTGATATACAGCTCGAGAGAATTTCGCATGAGAAATTATTTCATAAAATAAGGGAAGTTCAGGATCATAAAGGGGAATGGGAAGGCCAGCGAGAAGCTGACCTAGCGAGACTATGATCTTTTCATGATTGCAAGGGTGATCAGAAAATAGATTAATAGAAAGCTCAGATTTAGGGTTTTGACCAGGAATGGGAGATAAATCAAAACCTCTGGTTTTAAGTTTCTTTTGAATTTCTTCAAAGGAAATCTCATTCTTACGACCGGATGGAGGATTTTTTAGTATGGGAATGAAGAAGAAAATAAAAATCAAGAGAAGAAGAATCACGAAAAATTTCCAGTAGCAAAAGTGGAATTTGCTGAAGAACAGTAAAATTGCAGAGAAGAAAAAAATAAAGTAAAAAGAAGAGAAGAGAAGAATATAGAGGATATATATAGAGAGCAGAAAATCTCGATAGGATAAGTGCATTTAATGCGAAGAGTGGACGTGAGCGGTTAAAAAGCAGCGGTTGAAAAAGACGTATCAAGAGATGGATGGAAGAAAAGATACGTGTAACAAAGTTCACGTAACATGAAGAATCATGTCAGTACAGAAGAATGTGAAAAGATGAACGGTTGCAGCATTTTGAAGAACGGTTTCTCATGGCATTCTCTCCTTCGCAAAGAAGACATGAGAAGAGGCAAGATGTAGGATTAGAATATCGCAAGAAGGACACATTTGCGAAGTTTAGCCAACAGCACTTTGCGAGCGTCGCATAATGAATTGAAGAGTGACGTAACAGATGACGATGGCAGAAAAATAAAAAAAGTATGATGACTCTGCGATGATTAGAGTGTTTACGAAGATCAACAATAGAACTTTTGCGAGAATATCGCAAGTCAGATCCGAAATTAAAGAACAGATTAGCTGTCATCCACTATGTAATTCCCTATATAAAGAGTTGAACATGCGTAAAGAAAGAGAGATCTTTTTCGAGTGTTGAGCAAGTCATTATGAGAGAGAAAGTCCAGAGCGGTTGTTAATTCTTTAGCTTCATTTCCTTTTTATCTTGTAAAATTTGTGAGATTAATCAATAAAATTTATGATTGCTGATCTAAAAATGATTTGATTGTATGAATTCTTGTGAGGGGTGTAGTGTGGGATTTCCTGCTACTACAAAACCTATGTTTAAATAGGACCAAGTAAGGAATTACCAAAAATGATCATAATACTGATTTCGAGTTAAGTTTTGTAGTCTCATTAGCTTTGTTATTGTCAATGTAGGACGAAATGAAAAGGATTATGTTGAAGGCTACAAATACGTTTTAACTCTATCGTGGTTATAATGGAATAATATTCAACGATATGTGATAGTCATAATACCAAGAAGATTTTCCATTAGTTGTGGCAGTCGGGTTTTTGAATAGAATTCGTCAGTACCATTGACTTCTTCGCTTATATAACAAAATCTGGCATGTGTTTTGGGAGACATACTACTTTTAAGAATACAGTGGTAACCTACATACTCAATTGAGAGAAACATCCGCAGGTAATGTATTCAGTATATTTGCAGATCTGAGTTATTGAACATCCAATTGCGACCGATGATTTTTAGGTGTAGTGTATTTATTGTTCCTCAAGTTTATATGTAGTTTAGGTGTAACTTTTATGCGACATATAATTTTTATGTTTTGTTTTAACTCTCTTGACATACGATTACTTAGGACCTAAACCATCTGCTGAATTAATTATCAGTTGTCGGTGGATATCTACGGTAGGTGAGGTGTAATTTCCCATCATGGCCTTCTATATTTATTAGTAACCATAAAATTATTCCTCGGTGAGGGAATTAAGCTATGATTTGATTGTATATAATGGATAATTTATGTGAGAACATTAGGAACTTATCACCCGTGAATTTGGTTAATTCATCACGATTATAAGTCATAATAGATCCCTAAGCCTCAAGAGACATTGGTATGTCAATCATATATATATATATATTATATGACAATGTTTCTTCATGTTAAAAAAAAAGAGAAGATAATTCTGTTTTACCGGAGAAGATAGCCTCCCAATAGCTTCTTCTTCTCACCATACCTAAAGTAGTGCATGCTAAATAAGAAGAAATATGTTGTTTATTGAACCCTATTCAACATGGTTCGGGTTTCTAATCATTCTAATAGTAAAAAAAATGTTTAGCATAAGAGTAGTTCAGTCGTTATAACAATGAGTATCCCCCAAAATAGGTAATAACTGCAGAAATGTAATAGAGACATTTTGAATTTAAGTAGGGGTTTGCAGGTCTTGATCATAGTTTAGCAGGGAGATGTGTAATTTTATTTTATTGCATTCATCTTTAATTAAATTCACCCACTTCCATGAGTATATATTTGATGGAGAATAGTCTACTTTGTTTTATTTTTTCCCATCTTCCTGCAGCTAGGTATCTACTTCATTAGTCTACTTTCTTCAATGTATTGATTTTCTATTTTTGGGGGAAAGGCTACTTCTTTATTTGTTATATAGGCTTCAATTGATTTAGTGTTGGTTATCTATGATTTTTTTAATTTTGGGTTATGGAGGTTTGATTATAGATTATATTTCATGAAACTAAAATTATGCATAGTTTGATACGTAAATTTGTCAAAAAAAAATTCCAATTTCCTTTGTTATGCCACTTTAGTCTCGAGAAACGATATTTTTAGTGTGTAGAAGTATTGTGTATTTCTATCTTTGCAAAAGTGATACAGAGCTTTAATCTTATGATTTGTGTAAAGTTGATAAATCGAGTGTTGGCTTATACAAAAAAAAATGATTTAACTGTCTATTTTGCTATTTTTCAATTATAATTCGATATGCTTAACATGGTGATATCATCTGTATTATGATTAGGCTAACGGTTACCAGTTTTTAGGTTGGTTGCATCATTTGTAATATAAGATATAAAACCCACTTATTGCAAATCAGGCTTAAAATGATGAAACAACGACTTTTACAGTGACCGTTGTGGGTACAACTTAAAAGTATGATTAAGATTTAGATTATTGTAGCTTGGTGTTCATGGAATTAACACAAACCAACTGACACTCTTTAAAAATGTAGTACATTTTATTTGAGTCCAGTTATGTCAAATCTTATTCTTTCTTATTGTGTGTCAAATGTATAAGAAAACAACGAGCGTCTCACGCAATGGTGTTGGGAAAATAATATGCAAAAATATTATGAAATATTAATTTATTGGATGGTAATTATGCATCAATTATACTATGCATTTTTTAATTTAAGCTTGCCTTTTGTTTCTCATATTGATTTAGACCAATCCCAAACAATTTACAAAAACCGAGGTCCTCTGTAATTCTCATGTCTTGATGTTTCTGTATGGATGGTGATTAATAGGATCTTGATTGATCAACCAACAAAATTTGAAATCCTTTCCATCTTGGCTACAGTTCTAACAAAAAAGAAGATGTGAGAGAAAAATATTTCAAGAAATTATTGTCATTAACTTTTCTAAAACTTTTCAAATTTATACTAAAGTTGTTCAATGCTTCCTCGATTCATCTCTCCCTCCATATCACCGATGAATCATTATGGAGGGAGTGATGAATCATTACGGAGGGAGAGAAAAATATTTCATTCTGCTTAAAAAACAATCATTAAAGAAATCTGTGGATTTGTTATACTTAAAGCAGAGTCAAGATGGAAGATAACTCTATCTACCAACAACTGTGTTGTATTTAACGGACACTATCGCTAATGACTTGAATTCAAATTTCATGTAAATTGGATATTTTTTATTGCTCATGAATTGAGTTACATGGTGCATATTTCGAGGTTATCAACGATAACTTGGTATGTCTACCATATGGCTATTAACTAAGATTTTTGTTATAGGGAAAGCTAAAACGGATTGGGGAAAGCTGACTTTTGGTCAAACAAAATTTACTAAGTATGGAGATGGGTGGAAACAAAGACTTCTCTAATATTCCATAAATTGGTTCAGTTCTTTCCTTGAGAATTTTTCGTTCTCAATAACCTTAAGAATTTTTTGTTTTCAATATGAAATCTTCGTAAGTATGAATTATAAATCTAATGCGATCTAATTAACAGTGTGAATCATAAACTAAGTTTTCTTGTAATTCTAATTTTAATAGCATTACTGGTCAAATTAGTACAATATACACTATCAAAAGAAGAATAGCACGGAGAAAAAATCTAATGCGATCAGAGAGGCTTTAATGGCAGCATTGTTAATTATGGTAGCAGTAAAAATGCTAAATTCCAACCCTGATGGATATACGCACTGGTGCTATGAAGAGCTTATTGATAAAGCCTAAATGTGTGAAGTTGATATACAATTGTAGAATGAAATCATTCACTATCAAGATCTGATCGTGAAACACACAAAAAAAGTGATCATCTTTCCATTACAGATCTATAGATCAAATAGTGTAGGTACCCTAGTTATTAATTTTCGAGATCGACAAGAACAAACTTACCCTATTAACACTTAATCTTTTGGTATGAAATTCTATTTGATATAAGGATGTAGAATGGTGATCAACGACAATATAAGAGAAGTTAATTTAGGAATAAATTGTGTTTAACATCTGAACACGTTGTGCTGTTATTAATGGTGATTGTGGTAGGAATTGAGAAGAAGATAACTTAAAGTTAGGGATGTGGCTTCTCTGTTTGCCCCCTTATTGACCGTAAGTCAACCTTAAATGACCAAAAATCAGCTTTCCCACATACATTCTAGCTTTCCCTATAACAAAAATATTAACTAAAATACGTGTATGGTTAGATAATTTCCGAGCTCCAAGAATGGTCGAAGCCGTACCCAATCGAAAAAGTATGTTAACCAAACACATTTCAAATAATATATTGTAGTAAAACCTAGCTAGTTGACCCTTTGCCTTTTCCAATAATGAATCATTTCATTGGTTTATCTTAATATATGTCGGTAAAAAAAAATATAAATTAAGGTTTATCATATCAAATTTCAATCGTCAAATCATTAGACAGTTTCTTATTTCTTTAAAAAATCAATCTAATCAAAGATTATTCAGAAAGAATCAAATGCATTTGACCACGGGTGCGAGGTGAAGCTCCGCCACATTAAATTGGCTGATCCCATCGTCCCCGGTGCGTAGAACGGGTTACATACTAGTAACCATACTAATATCCAAACCTGTCTATCGAAGCTGTTAATCAAATTTAAAATATCCCAATCTTACGAATACAAACAAATACAAAAACACAATTACAAAACACAAATGCCACAAAAGAAAATATTAATAGACGATCGAAAAATTTAAATGAGATCATCTTATTAATACATGCCATTACCCCATGTGTTCATCTACATCAATGTAGCAATAAGAGGTACAACAACATCTGCGGATCAAAAATCACCGCTAACCGATATAATGCTAAAAAAACTGAGAGATAGAAAAGCAAAGTCCTAGCAAAAAAAAAAAAAAACATCACAAAAACGATGAGACCTTATCTCGAGTGATTTATATAGAGAGCATCCACATAATTTTTAGAAGAAATAAAATCTCGGTTTAGGGGAGAAAAAAATACCTAGTTTAGGAAACAACATCCCAAAAATAAGAAATTTTTGTAATTTTGGATAGCTACATTATTCTCATATACCACCATAATTAGTGGTTCCAAATATTTTCTAATGAAAGATATATTTCATATTTTTTTAGTATTTTTAAGAACTTAATTACGTTTAAGAACTTAATTAATTTAGTTTTTTTTTTCTTTCAAATGGAATGTAATGAAGATATCTATAATATTTTATTTTCGGATTTTTAGGATACCTAAATTATTCTCATATCATCATAATTAGTGGTTGAAAATATTTTTGTATAAAAAATATAATACATATCAAAACATAACAAAATTAGAAAATTGGGTTTATTTAGTTTATTTTTTATTTTAAATTTGATCTATTTTTAAAAAGAAAAAGGAATGATTACAACTCGAAAAGACAATCATCCGGTAAGAAATTGGTCGGAAGCCTAGCAACAAGCTGTGCTCCAACACCTTTCTAAATAACTACCCCTATCCTATGAAAAAGAAATTCTCCGACGCGAACATTAGCATCATGGCTAGCCATATAATTACGCACGCGCTTCAGAAAGTCAATGAAATCATCACCCAGTTCCCCTAAGGTGGTAAAAGAAAGTGTCCCAAAACCAAATCCATGAGCCGTGCATTTTTCTAAATATTTAGCCTTCTTGCGAGTAACAACATTCTTAATGGCGAGACCGGGAGCAAAGGTACGAGCTCCACCACCGGTGAAAGGCGAAACACCTGTCACATCTAAACACACATCACGACCATTATCCCAATTGAGAACAAGTATGTCAGCTGGTCTCAAAGCAGTTCCATTATTCGCAAGAAGCCCCAAATCAACCTCCTTCCTAGCTGGCAAACCCGCACGGTAGCAAATGTCTGCAATATATTCTAATTATGTTGTATTTTTAATTATGTTATGAACAAAATTAAGAAAAATAATATGAAAATGAGGTTTATTATTTTGTCATTGCTTGAATTTTTGTATGATCGTTTTTGTATTGGCTCGCTTTAGATTCTAATCTTGCTTCAATCTTTTGTTTCAGATTCTAATAATTCCGTAATTTCTTACTTTTGGACAGCGACACCAAAAAATAAATTCGCAAGAAAGGAACAACGCCGGTTTAAAAGGTTAGTACCCACGATCAATTTTTTTTTTTTTATAATTCTCATCAGAAGTGTAATCGTATTCTGTAATTTTAATTAATAGAATAGAGTTGTAATTAGGAAAAGAATGATTCTGAAAGCTGTAACTGGACATTGGACATAGGACATTGAACATTAAACATTTTTTTTAATTCATTGATATGTGATTGATTATGATGCATGATTGATTTAATTTTTTGATTTTTATGATGAAATCATGAACGCGTGATTGATTATTGATTTAATGTATTTTTGGCGACATTATACTCTTGGAAATAATTGCTCCAAAATTAGATATATTATAGACTTTTTTTTTGTATTTTTTGTAGTTTTATAAGATTTTATTAGATTTAGTTATTTTGGTAAATATTTTTGTTGGATTAATTGGAAAAAATATTTTCCTAAAATATTAGCGAAAATATTAAAACATTAATAAAAAAATAATAAAAATGGGGCCACAATCAACCAGAGGCGAGAATCAACCATAGTCGAGAATCAATCAGGAGCTCCGGTGAATGAGATCGCTTTAAAAAACTTTGTTATTATATAGAGAATATCATATCATTAACGGGTAAGGGCTTAGCCGGGGACAGCAGGGTCATACAGAAGAATATCAATCCAAAATGCCAAGTGTTGTTAAGAGTTCGAAAGAAAAAGCTTCTTAATACTCTGCAAAGCACAACTTGGTGTTCGAATGTTCAAGTTCCAGTCATTTCCTCGGACAGCAACTGTCTTCCCCGCCTTATTCAAAAGAACTAACCACCACCAGTCATTGCCTCAGCTTCAAAATGCAACCACCATAGTTGAAACACTAACCCTACTTCTGAAGCAACGCCAAAAACTACCTCAGATTTCACAAATTCATGCCCAGATTACTACGCAAGGTTTATCATCCAATACTTCTCTTGTCTTTCCCATCGTTCGTTGTTATATTTCTGCAAAAAACCTCAGTTTTGCACGAACATCATTCGATCGATGTCTATATCCATCACTACTCTTATGGAATGTCATAATACAAGCCTACTCCAAGAAACAAAATTGCCAAGAATCATTCAATTTATTCCGGCAGATGCTTGCTCTAGAGGATGGGTCTAGGCCGGACAAGTACACTTTCACCTTTGTAATCACTTCATGCTCGCAGCAAAACACACCCATTTATGGGGATATTATTCATGCTTTGGTGATAAAATTTGGGTGTGAATCCGATACTTTTGTGTGCAACTCACTGTTGAATCTTTATTCAGTCTTTGGAAAAATGGAGGAAGCTCGGATTGTATTTGAAGAAATGCCTCAAAAGGATGTTGTCACTTGGACTAGTTTCTTAAGTGGGTATGCTAAGCATGGGAAGATGGATCGAGCTGTTGAGTTGTTTAGCGAGATGCCAGAACGGACTGATGTCTCTTGGACAGTTATGATTTCGAGATTTGTTGGAATGGGGATGTATACTGATGCAATTCATTATTTCAATTGTATGTTGTCTGATGAATCTGTGAAGCCAAATGAAGCAATTCTTGTTTGCGTGTTATCAGCTTGTGCTTACCTTGGTGCCTTGGATCAAGGAAAATGGATCCGGAGTTACGTAGAGAAGATAGAAACGTTAAAAACTGCAAATATATCTACTGCTCTGATTGATATGTACGCCAAATGTGGGAAAATAGACTGTGCACGTAGTATTTTTAATGGAACTTCCAAAAGAGATGTTTTCACTTGGACAAGTATGATTTCAGCTTTATCAATGCATGGGCTTGGTGAGGATGCTCTTAGGGTTTTCTCTCAAATGTCAAATGAAGGAATAAAACCGGATGACATCACTCTATTAGGTGTTTTAAATGGATGTAGTCATTCAGGTTTAGTAGAGGAGGGTTGTTCAGTCTTCGGCAAAATGGAGAGCTTATGGGGAATATCTCCGATGATTCAGCACTATGGGTGCATGGTAGATCTTCTTGGTCGTGCAGGTCAATTGGAACGAGCCTTTGAATTTGTCAGAAGAATGCCAATCGAGCCTGATATTGTAATATGGAGGGCACTTCTTAGTTCTTGTAGAATTCATAGAAATGTCAAACTTGGAGAGCAAATCATTGATTATATTTCGCAGTCGGATCCCTGCGGTCAAGGTGGAGGTTATGTTCTTCTTTCTAACTTGTATGCCTCTTTAGGTAGATGGGATAAGGTTGATGGAGTGAGAAAGCAGATGAATGACAAGAATATCGAATTAAAAACAGGTTGCAGTTGGATTGAAGTTAATGGAATCGTTCATAAATTTGTTTCTGCAGATAAGTTGCACCCTCGGATTACAGAGATACACCAGAAGTTAAACCAAGTACTAAAGAAAGCAAGAAGCGAAGGTGGTTACATTACGAACACCAACCCAGTATTATTCGATTTAAGCGACGAGGAGAAAGAACAAGCTGTTTCTTGGCATAGTGAGAAGCTAGCCGTGGCATTTGGATTACTGTGCACCCATTCAGGGACTCCAATTATGATCGTAAAGAACCTGAGAATATGTGACGATTGTCATTCTGCAATGAAGGCTATTTCACGAGTTTTCAGTAGGGAAATTATCGTGAGAGATCGATCTCGATTTCATAGTTTTCGTGAAGGGATCTGTTCATGCATGGATTATTGGTGATGAAAAAAATTGATCATACGTTTGATGAAACATTTTCCTTCCAAAAAATTGTCGATCATGCATCAAAACAAGGATCGTGATTCGATGATGGCGGGGCATAAATTTCTCTCGCACACGGGCACTGCTTTTGAACTTTGATCCTTACTTTTGAATCTCTGGAATGTAGCTACAGAAATCATGTAACCAGCTGAAATGGTCCCATAAGAACTACTTTTTTCTACAGTGATCTCTTTACAACCAACAAAGTAAATGTGATTGTTCTGTTAAAACTGCTGTACGGATTGCTAACAATAAAGCCCCACCATCCCAACACCAGGAACAGATAATATTCCCCCATATATAATCAGCTTCTTCCTTCTTTATCAAATATTCTCATTCATTTGTTTCATAGCAATCACTGATAACAGAAATGAAGTATGCTGCTGGTTCTGGTAGCGGACGAGGCCGAGGAACACTGAATGAACTTGGGGTCTTGGTATTCAAGTCTAAGAATTTAGATGCTGAGAGAAGAAGAAGAGACAAACTTAACGCCAGACTAATGGAATTACGTTCCATAGTTCCAATTATCACTAGTGTGAGCATTATCAACCTATACTACACAAAACAATACATCTTCAGAATCATAAGCTAATATTCTCCCTGTTCTTTTCAAATTTAGATGACTAAAGCTGCTGCAATTGACGATGCGATAACCTACATCAAAGGGTTGCAGAAACAAGTAGAAGGCCTAAGTGATTGTCTAAACCAAATGGATGTTGCAGTTCCACAGGCATTAGAAGAAGAGAGTATCGTAGGAAAAGTTGAATTGGATCAAAATATTGAGAAATACACTATAGAGGTCAACTTCAGCTCTGCACTTTTCCTATTTGTACCCCTTTTGGTAGACTTTGATATTTGACGATTCATTTTTGCAGGAACAAGTGAAAGTAACCAGTTTAGAAGGAGATAATTTGAGTATCAAGATAACTTGTTATTCCAAGAGAGGAATTTTCACCAGGTTACTGGAGCTGATGACTACTCTGGGGTATGAAATTATGGACAACAAATTCATCTCATTCAAAGGTGTTTGCCTGACTACCTTGTCTGTCAGGGTAAGATTGCAAACCTTTTTTTTGGACCCAAAATGTGCTCATTGTAATTAAAAATCGAAGACGGTAACTAATTGGATTCAATTTTTTTGTTGGGTGACATTTACAGGGGAGTCGAGTTGAAGTTGCTGAATTGGAGAAACTTGAAGAGTTATTGTTAAAAGTTTTCAGAGGTTTGAACAGTAATGTGCAATTGTAATTGATCAAGTATCTCTGCACTTGGCAGGAATGTAGAGAGTTAGCATTCCCTAACAAAAATAAAATATGTCTTTGAATCTCTCAGAATTAGATAAGTAGACATAACAAAGACCAAATGAAATAAGATTCAACTTCCAAACTAGGGGTGCACAAACCCGACCCATATCCGCCGATTTTAACCCGCACCCGACCCTACCCGCTGATAGCACGGGTCGACTATGACTTGCACCTCTTAATACCCTCCTTTCAGCGGGTCGACTATGACTTGGGCATTCCCCCACCAAACCTACCCGTTTAACCGCCTAACTATTTCCTAACTAGGAATTACTGGCTAGTCCAGTTTTAGTAGACCCGGTTACTGGCTAGTCCAGTCCTAAAAATCTTTTACTGGCTAGATCCACAACACGTGTGGTTCATATAAGGCGTATTTTTTAAATTCCCAAAATGCCCAAAATTCCTCTTTTTAGTTTTTATTTTTTAGATCCAAGCTTTGGCGAATATTTTTTTCTCTCTCGAGCGGATCTCTGCGATGGAGGAAAGAAGATGACAATCAAGTGATACGAGAGAAGAAGAAGAGGATTCGATAATAGGTTAGTGAAAGAAAATTTTTATCAATTTTGATAAACTTTTTAATCTTCTTATTGATTTGGATTTTGATATCTAGTGTTAAAAGACGAAGGTTTGTCTTCCAACGATACGATTTATGATTAAAGTGATGATTATCGTTCTTTATGTTTCTGATTAGTTTGATTTCATTTTATTTCTTTATTTTTTGTTTTAACTTCTTAATGTTTTTTAGTTTCATTTCTAGGTTTTTATTTTGAATTTTTCTAACTTTATAAAAAATTTGTTGACGAAAATGATGTTAATTCTCTGGTGTTACTGTTTAGGAAACCATTTGGTTCTTTATTAGTTCAATTTCAACAGTAACCTAGTTCAAGTAGGAAGAAAGGAGCGGATGAAAATTTTCTTCGAACTCCATATGTAGAACGTTATATGAACTAGGTTACTGTTGAATCTTGAGAAAGTGAAGCAAAGTTTTACAGTAAGGGAAAGTTCAATGGTGATTGACATTGTATTATCCTACAAGGTTGATTTGGGTGGATGTGATTACTTAAATAGTGGTATGAAAGAAAAACCTTCAATGAGTAATTAATATTTGTAGTTTATTTTGTTTAATTTGATTTAATTTTCCAATGGTTTTGATAATCATATGATGGATGTTGCTCACAGTAAATCATACATAGAGTATAGAGTCCCAACCACTGGGTACATATCGATATGTACTGGGTTCTCACTCGGTACATATCGATATGTACTGGGTTTTCACTCGGGTACATGGCAGTATGTATTGTGTTTTCACTTCTTGATTTTTCAGTACATGTGTATATATACTGTTTGTTTTCATTTTGAGTCTCTCTAGAATTTATTGGATTCCAATTTTTTATTTTGATAATATTTACCGGATTAGTATGATGTAATGTGATGACAAGTATAGCACATAAATTGTGTCAACACATTCAATTGTTTGGATACTTCTACGTAATTATTTTGATCCATGTACAATCTTATAGTTGTTCAAATACAAGGACATGTACGACCACAAGAATGTTGTGCATCTTATTTGAGTTGAAAAAAATAATGGGAGCAATAATATTGTGCATCTTATTGTATATATATGTCTTTTTATTTGGAAAAAAAACAATTTTAATTTGGTTCTTTTGTTGTTTTTGAAATATGGTTGTGCAGTTCATTGGAGAGAAAGTTACATATGCACTTTTTAGAGAATTGGAGGTGGTTGCTTGTGTCGGTGGGAGTCTTTAACAACGAGAGGAGGGCAGACTATGACTATTGTGGATGAACAAACAAAATCTATTGCATGTACTTTCATATTCCCTAATGCTAGCTACTACTTAAATACTTTAAGCCAACACTTTCCTATCATTGTTGCTTCATTACTTTTGAGGGAATTATCATCTTGAAAATGTATGATTATAGTGAACTTCATTTATGTGTATTTATCAACATGCACTAGATACTCGTAATTTTACGTAAGTAGCGGTTTTTTGAATAGTGATCCCTGTTAAGATATTTGGTGGATTTTTTTATGTATTTTGAATGAGTTCAGTGGATATATGGTTCTTGGGAGAGTTGTTCCAAGTTCACCTGTAAATTAGTTCCATGTCAAATACAATCAAATATGGTCCTTTGATCCATCTTCTTCTAGGTTTTGTTCCCTGCATCACATATAAGATCTAAAATCTCAATAACGTATAAATATGCAGAATTCACACAGTACATATCAATGTGTACTATGTGATACCTACTAGGTTCCTACATATCTTGTTTTCTTCAGAACATTGAATATGTAATGTAATATCTAGTAGGTTTCACTTGGTAGGTATCATTATCTACTATGTCTTCACTTAGTACATATCAGTATCTACCAGGGTTTTAATATTTTTTTTCATCAGTACATGTGTATATGTACTATGATTTTCAATGGGAAATGGATCCTGATATCGAATTATTTTTAGTATAGGACGATTAAGTTCTTGGACGACAATCATGTGTGTTCATTTGTAAAACTGGAGTCATTAGACTGGTTTCGAGAAACGAACGACATGCCATATGGAATTCCGCTATTATGATATGTTATGCACATAATTTGATGATTCTACTTGGGCACTGTAATTGTTCTCATGTTGAAGCTTGAACCACGACTTACCTGACTTGTTAGTATCACATAGAAATGAAAGCATGTCATCCTGAACTGTTGGAGTGTTGTTTTAGTTCTTTGAATTTTAATGTGGTACATATCTAATTGGCTCTTCGTATGTAGAGTCATAAAAAAAAAATTATGTGCTAGAAACATTCAGTTCTCTCCTTTTTTTATGATTCAAGTCTGATTCCTCCTGTTTCAGAAACTTATAATTTGGTTGGTATCATTTTCGCAGTCAAGGATCCTTTTAGAGCCATGCATTGACAGTATGAACAACGTCCCTCCCGAGAGAAATCCCCCAATACATGAGTGGGGTCTTCAACAGAAATTTGAAGATTTTTTGGCTATAGAAAAGCCACGCCCAGAAGGTGTCAGAACTGGTGAGAGAGAAAACTATCAGTAAAGATTATTTGCGAGAACTAGAGCATATAAAAGCTAAGGATACAGATGATGGAGCTGTCAAAGATTCTAATATTCAGAATGGAAATACAACTTGCTTTGCTAATGGTATAACAAGTGATTCGGAGATGATCCTTTCAAGAATTTTTATACAATTGGGTGCACAAGTTGCTGCGATATTTTTGCAGTTTGATTATGATGTGATATGTTGTATTTCCAAAAAGAAATAAAATTATGTTGCTTTTATATATTTGTTCTTCTTCAGCGCTGCATCTAAATGTATTATTTATTTATTTTACAGTACATTCTGATATGTACACTGTTCGAATTAATGTGAAAATCAAATTGAATGACTTAGTATACTTTTGTTCGTCCAATATGTACTCCCATTTGGTAATTTAAAAATTTGCCTGATTTTTTCTTCAATACAATACAACATGTACTGCTGGATTACAATATATTCAAAAAGAAATACATGACAAACCTTTGAAACCCATAAAGAAGGAAAGCTATGTTAGATACGTAATCCTTGGTTATAACACTAACTTGGCACCCTATAAATGACACAATATATACTTCACCTAAAATCACCCTTTCCTTAAGTATATATCAATATGGATTATATGATCATATTTAAGCATAACTTGGTGGTTTATACGGTACATAATGATATGTACAACATCTACAAATCACTATTTCCCTAAGTACATACGTATATGTACTGTAATATCACGTTGAAGTACAAACTAGGGGTTTATACAACACATAATGGTATGTACTACATCTAAAAACACTTTTTATCTAAGTACATACTGATAAGCAATGTAGGATCACGTTCAAGCATAAACTAGGGGTTTATACATCTAAAAATCACTCTTTCCTAAGTACATATTGTTATGAAAGTTACTTCAGAGAATCATATTAGTATGATCCTATACATATAATGCTATTGTTATTTCTTATTCAGTGTATGTCAGTATAATGTTAACAAACACAACAATGCTACTGTCATAAACAAAGTAACACAATGCAAATTACTGACAAAATAACAATTCAAATAACATAAACTGTCAATATAAGCTATTTACATATCAATATGTATTGTTGTGATAACACTACATACCAAAATGTAGTGTTAGATACTACTAATAAAGTACATACCTCGGGTGGAGGTGTTAGATACTACTAATAAAGTACATACCAAAATGTGATAACTAATAAAGTAATTAATGTTAACAAACACAACAATAATATTGTCATAACAAAAGTAAGACAATGCAAATTACTACCAAAATAATAGTGCCAATTTCCAAAATCCCAAACACAACAATAATACTGCCATAAATTTCCAAAATCCCCTAGTGCATATTGATATGTTCTGTCAATATAAAGCTAGTTTACTTCTTAGTACATATTGATATTTTCTGTCAGACTACTTTTAGCAATTGGGATTTTTATATGTCAGTCTCCAACTCATCTATGGTGGAGATGTTGTTAGTAATATCCATGCTAAATTGACCATTTGTTTCCGAATCTTCACTTGCAATATCTCGGCATCTCCCAAACTTACCCTTCTTTTCTTTCCAGGACAATTGCTTTCTTCCCTTTTTTTGTTGGTGAAGGAGTATCAGCTTTTCTCGTCCTTTTTGCTTTTGGTGAAGTAGATGCTGCTGTTTTTCGTTTGGTTTTTGTTGTTGTACATATTGACACAATTGATATGTAAGTATCCACTACATATTGATACTAAGTAACACTACATATTGACAGGGTAAAGGACGTTTTCACATACTACATATCCATATTGACAGGTTTTCACATGTCAATATGTAATTTCAATATGTTAATATACTACTTATTAACCACTACTTACTGAAAAGTTTTACACACAAACATAAATGCTACTTATAGACCACTACATACTGATAATTTTAACACACAAAATACCACAAAATATAAGTAACACTTCATATTGACAGGGTAAAGGAGGTTTTCACATACTACATATCCATATTGACAAGTTTTCACATGTCAATATGTAGTTTCAATATGTTAATATGCTACTTATTGACCACTACATACTGAAGTTTTACACTGCAAACTGATATGCTACTTATGGACCACTACATACTGATAAGTTTTACACATAAACTGATATGTACCACTACATTTCTTCAAAATCAAACTGATAAAACTGACGAGTTTTACCTTTTTTTAGTGCTGCTGGTGGAGTAACAGCTTTACTATTGCGTCTTGTTGTTGGTGAAGGTGAATCATCAACTGTATAAATACATACTACATGTTATTCAAGCTAAACTAAGGCTAGGGGTTTATCCAGTATATATAGATGTTCTACATCAATGAAACACTTTTTCGTTAGGTACATATCAATATGTACTGTAGTATCATATTCAAGCATAAATTAGAGGTTTTTACAGCACATAATGATATGTACTGCATCTATAAATCACTTTTTCCTTCAATACATATCTATATGTATTATAGGATAATATTCAAGCATAAATTAGGTTTTTACCTAGCACATATTGATACATACGAGTATCCAACAATACATATCAACATGTACTATTTATTAGTATAGTACATATGCATTGTAGTATCTAACAATACATATCAATATGTATTGATGCTTGTTTAAGCATAAATTAGGTTTTCACCTAGCAGATATCTATATGTACTGATGGATCATACACACATCAGTAATTCATGTATTCAACAGTTCATATCAATATGTACCGACGCTTATTCAATCATAAATTAAGTTTTTACATACCACAAAGCTATTTGCAAAATTAGAAGAGAAATTGATGTTATACCTTTTTGGGGTACTATTACCAACAGTAGTTTTCTTCCTTTTTTATGTTGATTATGGATTGACAGTGGTTTACTTCTTTTTTTTTGTAGTTTAAATAGTGCCACGGGTTCTCTTCCTTTTCCCTTTTGGTGAAAAGAGGATTCTTCAATTACTTCTCTTTCTTGTTGTAACCATCTTCTGTTGCTTAGGTTTTCTTCAAAAACCAAACTAACCATTTTTTTCTCTTCAACGAAAAATAGATCTGGTTTTGGTTTTTCGATTTGAAAAGGATTATTGAATAAAGATGACGAAACTGACCTAAATTTAGGAGAAGAAAAGCTGAACTAGTTTTTTATTTTGAATAAAGAAGATGAATTTGACCTAGATTTTGATGTTGTTTTTCGGTCTGGTTTTGTGAATTTTGTTTTCTCTGAAGAAGAAGAAGGAGAAACTGAATTATCACATGTTTTATTCTCTGCATTTTCTGGCTGTGACTCTAACACGCATGTTGTTAGGGTCAGCTTAGTAATTTTGCCCTTTTCAAATGTTTTCAGGACCAGCGAATAAATGTTTTCTGCCGCTGGACTAGAGGATAAGTTGGGTCGGGTTTTTTGGACCAACCAGCAATTTTCTCATTTCCTAACCCTTAGATTAGTTCCTAGAATGAATATAGCCGTTCCCAAATACCAAAACCTAAACATAATCGCTTGTTAACTTTCTCACTTCTCTGTTCACGTTAGTCAGTTCCCAACTTTCTCTTCTTCGCTCTTATTTCTCTTCCTCGACTCTCCAGACAATTATTAGGGTTTGATTCCTTAAAATCCTTTTATAGAACAATCTTTCATGTTCGATATTTAATCATACATAGAAGAAACTATGGATGGTACTTTGAAACTTCAATCCTACATCGGATACACATATACCTTTTATAGATCTGATTTAATCTCATCTTCATAATCTCAAACTCTGGATGGTAAATCGTAAATCTCCAATTATTCCTGATAATTTTGTTGATCAACACAGAGTTTCTACTTGTGGTGGTTTAATTTTCCAAGCTAGAGATCAAATCAATGGAAAAGATGTTGAAAATGTTCAGATGTGCTTTTAGCTAAAAAGAAATATTCACTCAGTAGAATAAGAAAGTGGGAGGAGAAGATTCACAAGAAAAATTCAGATCTGCTTTTGGTGTTGTTAATTTGTCTTTTTGTATTTTGATTTAGTATTTGTTTTAGCTAAGGAAATGGTCATTAATCGTAATATATGTCCAACTGATATTGATCAATTAAGTTGATCATTGTTCGTTTATTAATTTCTTAATATTGTTTCTGTTCATAATGAGATTCCTTCAGCGACAACCTCACCTAGGATTATAGAATTAGAACATGAACAACTGACTAGTAGAAGAAGAAGGGTTTGCTACGGGTATACCCGCCACCTACCCGACTCAACCCGCAGCAATGTTGGGTCGGGTGAAAACCAACCCGCTGTATGGTGGGTAGGGTACGGGTGATAATTTCCATCACCCACCATTGGCGGGTAGGGTGACGGGTGAGGCCAAACCCGACCCATTGTGCAGCCCTATTCTAAACTACCGTTTTACTTTGAGCCCAATATGTAAGAAAAACAGAAGCTATTTGCGGTCGGCTCTAGACCCATCATTGAAATCCTGGGAACGAAGAATAACAGATTCAGAAATGCTTAATTACGTGGTACAGCTTCAGAACAACCTGTAGTAGTAACATATGAAAGACAGTTTGTATAATATGATAAAGCATGAACTGAGGATAATGGAGAAGACGTAAGTGACTAGTATTTACAACCTCTTGTCTCAGCGTCTGCTGGCTTTTCCATTGGAGCGCTTCCCAGAGAATATGCTGGGGTTTAAGATTAGCAATGACCCTATCTGCCTCTCCAACACGAGATTGCTTGTTCTTCTTGCTAGAGTTCCTAGCCAGTTTCAAAGCCTTGACCTTTTGGGCCCTGTTCTTGAAGCCCTCACCGGGTACAACTTCACCAAGTGGTTTTGAATTTGACCGTGATGTTGGCCGAGATAGACCCCTTAGACACAGTTTTTTGTTAGCTTAGTAACCAATATCCATAGCATCACCATTGTCATCTAGTCCTCTTGACCTGTCCCTCTTTTGGCCCCTAGATAGAAACTTGCTGGCAGCCTGTTTGATGGCTAGAGAAGGATTGAGTCCCAACGCTGGTACACTAGGATTATTCCTGATCTCAGGCAAGGTTTCTTGTTCTTCTGGTGTCAATTCTTTACCATCATCCATCTCAAAATCTTCATCAATCTCTTCATGTTCTAGTCGTAGCCCCTCTTCTTGATCCAACTCTTCAAGCCTCTGTGAGATATCAACGTCAACAAAATCATGGACGTTATGCCCATCGAGAATCTCTGGTATTATATCCTCTTTCCATTCATCATGTTCTAAGATATAGTGTTTCTTCAAGTTAGACGTGTAAACACCGGCCCCACCATTCTCATTCTCCAAATCTCTTTCAAGCTTCTTCTCTTCAATTTCAGCTGCTTCTTTAGCTTTGAATTCTAAAACTGACTGGGGTATACAGTGTGGTCTTTCCTTTTGGTCTCTTGGCTTAGGAATTCCTACCTGAAACCTATTCAAGCAGTCAGTTATCTTCTTTGAGTTCATTTTTAGTTCCACCCTCTGGTTCAATAATTTTTCACAAGCTGCATTCTTTACAGAAATCACCCCATCCTCAGTCAATGTGCTCATAGTTCAGTAAACATTAGCATTGTCACTTGGTTCACCTCCTTCGCCCACCATGCTCTTTGCAGCTTCATCTTTCATCTCCCTCACCAACTTCATATCTTCCTCTGAGAGACCATCCAGCGACTGCAAATCAGTCTTATTGCAAACTATAGTCAGCGGCTTGTTCACGAACAATGATTTGATACTGTGAAAGATTTGCCTGTTGGGAAATGCTGTACCCACATGAGCCAGGGACATCCAAGAAAAACAATACTGATGCTCGCAGATGAGCAAGAGCTGTGATACTACACATCTCTATAATGTTACGATCTTCAGAAGGACGATCCAAAACTCCTGGGGTATCAATCACTTGGTACCTTAAGCACTTATAATCGGTATGTCCAACAAAGAGAGATTTTGTGGTGAATGCATATGGCTGAACATCCACATTCTCCCAGGTGATTTTATTAATGAAAGAGCTTTTGCCGACATTAGGATAACCACAAATCAAGATAGTTCTGGTATTTGGATCAATTGATGGGAGCCTTGCCATGTGTTGTCTAATCTGCTCCAGGTAAGCTAAACTTGGGCCAAAACGCTTTACCACGGTACACATTTGACCAAGTGCAGCTACTTTTAAAGATTTGCATCTGTAAAGTGAATCACCGTATTTTAACAGCTTCAAATAGTCCTTGGCAATCTTACTGATGGGAGCAAAGAGACTCATCAGTAAGATTGCCAAGGACTAACATTAATTCTGCAAGGAGACTCATCAGTAGCTGACATCTAACATCTAACAATAACCTGCTCAGATCCGGTCTTAAAGATCAAATCTGAGCAGGGAAGCTTTTATTTGGTTGAGTTTCAAGTTTTGGTGAGAGGGATACTAAAGTAACTTTTTACCAAGTAAAACTGCACATGAAACTCCCTTGAGTCCCTTCAATCAATCAATCAAACAAACAAAAACCCTAAGAAAATAATCATTTGTTCCTACACCTAACAAGAGGGGTGATTTTCTGAGCGAAGGCTTTCCCCTGTTGCGCTTGTTGGAGTATGTGGCTCGATAAAAACCACATATGTATAGCTAGGGATAGCCCCACATGGAATAAGAGGAGTACATGTGGCGCTTAATAAGTTTGGGCATCTCCTTACATAGCACCGAGGCCTTTTAGATAAAAACCCCACACCTGATGCAACATGTGGTCAAGTTGGGGACAATATCAGTGCTATGTGGTCGGGTTCGGAGTAGGGTCCGGCGGTCCGTGAAGATCCTAACAACTGGTATCAGAGCCTATGGTTGGGGCTACTGTCCGAACGGAGAAGTGATTGTGGATGTCACCCGGTTTATGGCGTAGGTGGAGTCGGACTCAAGGTGGAGCATGCAAGGCCCAAAGTAGTGCACACCCCATTAACTCAGGTGGAGCAGGTTCTAAGTGGGCAAGGCAATGTTCAAGGTGGAGTTAGTTCTACCCTTCCCATTAACTCAAGGTGGAGTAGGATTACAGGGCCCGTAGTGACAATAATCATGTTCGAGGATAGCATATACGGACGGCGGTGAAGTAGGATTCCAGGGCGCGTAGTGACAATAATCATGTTCGATGGGTAGCATATACGGACAGTTATCATATGGTAGAGTATGATTGGATGGTGAGGTGGTTTAATCTCGCCAAGGTGGCACTACACCAAAACCAGGATTTTCTCACAGTGTAACCTGTCACAGTTTTTTTTTCAGTCACTGATATACCTGTGATAAGTCCTGCAACAATTATAACTGTTGCTAAATTTTGTAATCGTGATAATGAATCTGAATATTTAACTTTTTTACTAGTCACAATTATATTTGTTGACAATTATCTAGACAATCACAATTATAATCTGAAATGATGTTTCCACCCAAAAATTCCACCACATCTAAAACAACCCCGAATTAATCACTCTTACAATTTTGGTTGTCACTACTTTCAATGATTATACAAAATAACAATTTTATTTAATTTCTAAATATCAAAATTTATATTTTTTTTAATTTTTAATTTTCTTAATATTAGAAAAAAGGATCAAGACCAAGTCAACACGCCATGACTTTGTAGGACATTTGACTTGGACATATACCAATCTTTTCTCTCGATTTTCTCGACAAAACCACAACAAAAATATCTGCTTCTTCTGAAGACTATGAAAATGACCAAACTACCCTTATCGAAATAAGTGCAATAAAAATTTCGAAGACTGTGAAAATGACCATATTACCCTTATTGGACATAAGTGCAATAAATATTATGAAGACTGTGAAAATGACCATATTACCCTTATTGGAAAAAAGTGCAATAAATATTATGGAGACTGTGAAAATGACCAGACTACCCTTATCGAAAATAACTAAAAGTAAATACTTTGAAAATGACCATATTACCCTTATTAAAAAAAGTGCAATAAATATTATGGAGACTGTGAAAATGACCATACTACCCTTATCGGATATAAGTAAAGTAATTCTTACAGATTGTGAAAATGACCATATTAACCTTATTGGAAAAAAGTGCAATAAATATTATGGAGACTGTGAAAATGACCATACTACCCTTATTGAAAATAATTAAGTAAATGTTACAGACTTTGAAAATGACCATATTTCCCTTATTGGAAAAAAAAATGCAATAAATATTATGGAGACTATGAAAATGACCATACTACCCTTATCAAAAATAAATAAAGTAAATACTTTGAAAATGACCATATTACCCTTATTGGAAAAAAAAAGTGCAATAAATATTATGGAGACTATGAAAATGACCATACTACCCTTATCGAAAATAAGTAAAGAAAATGTTACAGACTGTGAAAATGACCATATTACCCTTATTGGAAAAAAGTGCAATAAATGTTATGGAGACTGTGAAAATGACCATACTACCCTTATTGAAAAAAGTGTAAAAAATATTATGGAGACTGTGAAAATGACCATACTACCCTTATCGGAATTAAGTAAAGTAATTCTTATAGACATTGAAATGACCATGTTACCCTTTGGAAAAAAGTGCAATAAGTATTATGGAGATCAAAAATAACCATACTACCCTTATCAAAAATATGTAAAGTAATTCTTACATACTGTAAAAATGACCATATTACCCTTATTAGAAAAAAAGTGCAATAAATATTATGGAGACTGTGAAAATGACCAAACTACCCTTATCGAAAATAAGTATAGTAAATACTTTGAAAATGACCATATTACCCTTATTAAAAAAAGTGCAATAAATATTGTGGAGACTATGAAAATGACCATACTACCCTTATCAAAAATAAGTAAAGTAATTCTTACAGACTGTGAAAATGACCATATTACCCTTATTAGAAAAAAGTGCAATAAATATTATGATATCTGTGAAAATGACCATATTGCCCTTATTGGAAAAAAATTGCAATAAATATTATGGAGACTATGAAAATGACCATACTACCCTTCTTGGAAATAAGTAAAGTAATTCTTACAAACTGTAAAATTACTATATTACCCTTATTTGAAAAAAATGCAATAAATATTATGGAGACTGTGAAAATGATCATACTACCCTTATTAGAAATAATTAAAGTAATTCTTACAGACTGTGAAAATGACCATATTATCTTATTGAAAAAAGTGCAATAAATATTATGGAGATTGTGAAAATGACCATACTACCCTTATTGAAAAAAGTGCAATAAATATTATGGATACTGTGAAAATGACCATACTACCCTTATCGGAATTAAGTAAAGTAATTCTTACAGATTGTGAAAATGACCATGCTACCCTTTGGAAAAAAGTGCAATAAGTATTATGGAGACTGTAAAAATGACCATACTACCCTTATCAAAAATATGTAAAGTAATTCTTACAGACTATAAAAATGACCATATTACCCTTATTAGAAAAAAGTGCAATAAATATTATGGAGACTGTGAAAATGACCAAACTACGCTTATCGAAAATAAAGTAAAGTAAATATTACAGACTGTAAAAATGACCATATTACCCCGACCGGGTCATTTTCACAAATTCTCCATAATACGTATTGCACTTTTTTTCCAATAAGGGTAACATGTTCATTTTCACAATCGAAGAATTACTTTATTTATTTCTGATAAAGGTATTATGGTCATTTTCACAGTCTCCAATCTCCATAATATTTATTATACTTTTTCAAATAAGGATAATATGGTCATTTTCACAGTCTGTAAGAATTACTTTACTTATTTCTAATAAGGATATATGATCATTTTCACAGTCTCCATAATATTTATTGCACTTTTTTCCAAAGAGGTAATATGGTCATTTTCAAAGTATTTACTTTACTTATTTTCGATAAGGGTAGTATGGTCATTTTCATAGTCTCCATAAAATTTATTGCACTTTTTTTTAATAAGGGTAATATGGTCATTTTCAAAGTATTTACTTTTACTTATTTTCGATAAGGGTAGTCTGGTCATTTTCATAGTCTCCATAATATTTATTGCACTTTTTTCCAACAAGGGCAATATGGACATTTTCAAAGCCTGTAAGAATTACTTATTTATTTCCGATAAGGGTATTATGGTCATTTTCACAGTCTCCATAATATTTATCATACTTTTTCCAATAAGGATAATATGGTCATTTTCACAATCTATAAGAATTACTTTACTTATTTCCAATAAGAATAATATGATCATTTTCACAGTCTCCATAATATTTATTGCACTTTTTTCCAATAAAGGTAATATGGTCATTTTCAAAGTATTTACTTTACTTATTTTCGATAAGGGTAGTATGGTCATTTTCATAGTCTCCATAATATTTATTGCAGTTTTGTCCGATAAGGGCAATATGGTCATTTTCACATTCCGTAAGAATTACTTTACTTATTTCCGATAAGGGTAGTATGGTCATTTTCACATTCCACATAATATTTATTGCACTTTTTTCAATAAGGCTAATATGGTCATTTTCAAAGTATTTACTTTTCTTTTTTTGGATAAGGGTAGTATGGTCATTTTCATAGTCTCCATAATATTTACAGCACTTTTTTCCAATAAGGGTAATATGGTCATTTTCAAAGTATTTTCTTTACTTATTTTCGATAAGGGTAGTATGGTCATTTTCATAGTCTCCATAATATTTACTGCACTTTTTTCCAATAAGGGTAAAATGGTCATTTTCAAAGTATTTTCTTTACTTATTTTCGATAAGGGTAGTTTGGTCATTTTCACAGTCTCCATAATATTTATTGCACTTTTTTCAATATGGGTAATATGGTCATTTTCAGAGTCTGTAACATTTCCTTTACTTATTTCTGATAAGGGTAGTATGGTCATTTTCATCGTCTCCATAATATTTATTGGACTTTTTTTCAATAAGGGTAATATGGTCATTTTCATAGTCCGTTAGAATTACTTTACTTATTTCTAATAAGGGTAGTATGGTCATTTTCACAGTCTCCATAATATTTATTTTACTTTTTTCCAATAAGGGTAATATAGTCATTTTCATAGTCTGTAACGTTTACTTTACTTATTTCTGATAAGGGTAGTATGGCTATTTTAACAGTCCATAATATTTATCGCCATTTTTTCCAATAAGGTTAATATGGTCATTTTCACAGTCTGTAAGAATTACTTTACTTGTTTCCTGTAAGGGTAGTATGATCATTTTCACAGTCTCCATAATATTTATTGCAATTTTTTCCAATAAGGGTAATATGGTCATTTTCAGAGAATTTACTTTACTTATTTTAGATAAGGGTAGTATGGTAATTTTCACAATCTCCATAATATTTATTGCACTTTTTTCCAATAAGGGTACTCGGGTCAATTCTAGTAATCTTTGACCAGTGATGTTCAATTCTGATATATTTCGTCTTCAGATCATCCGGACGAGAAACTTAGGTCTAACTCTAGTAATCTTTGGACCCATGATGTTCAATTCTGATATATTTCGTCTTCATATCATTCGGATGAAAAACCAGGGTCTAACTCTTGTAATCTTTGAACCCGTGATGTTCAATTCTGATATATTTCATCTTCAGTTCATCCGGGTCCAACTCTAGTAATCTTTAAACCTTGGGATGTTAAATTCGATATATTTTGTCTCCATTCATCCTAAGAGAAACTTCGTGTCTAACTCTAGTAATCTTTGAACTCCGTGATGTTCAATTCGATATATTTCGTCTCCAGTTCACCCGGAAGAGAAACTCAGGTCTAACTCTGGTAATCATTGAACCGTTATTGTTCAATTCTGATATATTTCTTCTTCAGTTCATCCGAAAGAGAAACTAAGGTCTAACTCTAGTAATCTTTGAACTGTGATGTTCAATTAAATATATTTCGTCTCCAGTTCATCCGGACGTGAAACTCAAGTCTAACTCTAATAATCTTTGAACTTTGTGATGTTCAATTCCGATATATTTTATCTCAGATTCATCCGAATAAGAAACTCGTGTCTTACTTTAGTGATCTTTGAACTCGGGATGTTCAATTCGATATATTTGATCTTTAGTTCATCCGTAAAAGAAACTTATGTCTAACTCTAGTAATCTTTGAACCTGATGTTCAATTCGATGTATTTAAATCTCCAGTTCATCCTAAGAGAAACTCAGGTCTAACTCTAGTAATATTTGAACATGTGATGTTCAATTACGATATATTTCGTCTCCAGTTCATCCTAAGAGAAACTCGGTCTAACTCTAGTAATATTTGAACGGGTGATGTTCAATTAAATATATTTCGTCTCAGTTCATCCGAAAGAGAAACTCAGGTCTAACTCTGGTAATCTTTGAATCGGTGATGTTCAATTCTGATATATTTCATCTTCAGTTCATCCGAACGAGAAACTAAGGTCTAACTCTAGTAATCTTTGAACCTGTGATGTTCAATTTTGATATATTTCATGTTCAGTTCACCCGAACGAGAAACACATGTCTTACTCTAGTAATATTTGAACTTGCGATGTTCAATTCTGATATATTTCGTCTCCAGTTCATCCGAATGAGAAACTAAGGTCTAACTCTAGTTATCTTTGAACCTGTGATGTTCAATTCTGATATATATCATGTTCAGTTCACCCGAACAAGAAGCTCAGGTCTAACTCTTGTAATCTTTGGACATTTAATGTTGAATTCTGATATATTTCGTCTCCAGTTCATCCAAACGAGAAACTAAGGTCTAACTCTAGTAATCTTTGAACCTGTGATGTTCAATTCTGATATATTTCGTCCTCAGTTCACCCGAAAGAGAAAATCAGGTCCAACTCTAGTAATCTTTGAACCTGTGATGTTCAATTATGATATATTTCATCTCCAGTTCATCCGGAAGAGAAACTCAGGTCGAAATCTAGTAATCTTTGAACCTGTGATGTTCAATTCTGATATATTTCATGTTCAGTTCACCCGAACGAGAAACACATGTCTTACTCTAGTAATATTTGAACCTGTGATGTTCAATTATGATATATTTCATGTTCAGTTCATCCGAACGAGAAACTAAGGTCTAACTCTAGTAATCTTTGAACCTGTGATGTTCAATTCTTATATATTTCATGTTCAGGTTACCCGAACGAGAATCTCAAGTCTAACTCTAGTAATCTTTGGACATGTGATGTTGAATTCTGATATATTTCGTTTCCAGTTCATCCGAACGAGAAACTAAGGTCTAACTCTAGTAATCTTTTAACCTGTGATGTTCAATTGATATATTTCGTCCTCCCGCTCATCCGAACGAGAAACTCAGTCTAACTCTAGTAATCTTTGAACTCGTGATGTTCAATTACGATATATTTCGTCCTCGGTTCATCCGTACAAGAAAAGAAATTCAAGTCTAACTTTAGTAATATTTGAACCTGTGATGTTCAATTTCGATATATTTCGTCTTGAGTCATAAGAATGAGAACATCGGGTCTATCTCTAGTAATCTGCCAACCTGAGTTCAGTTCATTGGAATGATAACCTCGGGTCTGTCTTTAGTTATCCGATTTTTATTTTCCATTTCCTTATTCTTATACGTTATTCGGATTTATATCAAATCGATAACTTTTGATTCTATGAGTTTTATTTCTCATTCTTCTGATTCATTTTCATTCTTCAAATTTGTACGTAGTCAGAGATTGACTTTAGATTCTTCAAGGTTCACTTCCAAATCTTTTTCGTTCTTTCGATTCACTATTATTCTTCGAGATCCATCTTTCATCTTATGTTTAATTCTCTTATTAGTCTGAATACTTTTATTTTGTGAAAGATCGACTTTGGATTTTGAGAGATTCACTTCTCATTATTTGGATTCTTTCCCACTTTTATACATTATTCCGATTTATATCTAATCGAAGGTCAACTTCTCATTACCTGGATGCAAAATCTGCCACATCACCTATATGACTTGAAATCTAGAATGAATCTCTAAATCTACTAGCATGGAGTCATGGACTATATGACTTCCGTATCGTTGGTTGTCAATAAGCTGAATGAACGAATTTATTTTAGCACAAAGAGAAGCACAAGCATCTCTCCCCTTTTTTTGATCCGTATGACAATTCCAACTCAAATCTTTGTCGTCCAAATATTTTGGTCCCATCACCGTTCAAAGCCTTTTAGATAAATTTTTTTTCTCTCACTACATTTTCGCTTCGCTCTTATCTCTTTCTCGATTTCCTTTCCCCTCCCTCGAAGAAACCCTAACTCCTTTACGCCTCTCTCGGAAGAAACCCTAACTCCTAAAAATCTCACCATCTCGTCTAGCTCTCTCTGTAAAAAAATTCTTTGAAATAGTATATCAAAGCTTTGGTTTTTGTTTATGTTTTTTTTAAGCCGTGTTTGGCACCTTTGACAACATAAAACTTACCTAGGTTAGAGTTTTTTCTTACTTGATTAGGATTACCATGAAATAGTTAAGCAAAAATGTTGTTTGTTTTTCCATCAAATCCCGTAGGGTGTATGTTATATTTTGTTTGTCTAGTATTTAATTTTATTTGAAAAGATTTAATTCACTTATTATCATAAAGGGAAAATATAGGATAATTAAAAAAAAGGGTAAAAAATGGGTGAAGTGAGAAAAGTTTAAGGATAATTACCTATTTTAAAGGCAAAATAATTTCATATTCTTGGTTGGGATTTTTGTATCCTAGATATTTGGGAGAATAGTGTACCTTACTTTTTTAGCTAACTAAAATTAGTGAAGGTTATGTTATTCCTATCCAAACTTAGAATAAAATGAAGACAAACACGTTTTGACGGTTATTTTGGAGATAACCCAACCTAGGATAGGATATCAAAGGTGCCAAACGCGACCTTAGGGATTTAAATAAACATCTTTTTTCCCATACAATCTCTTGAAGACCAAAATCAAGATCGAAAACAACAACTATTTTTCCAATTTCATAGTATTCATTTACAGATTTTTCATTATTGATTTTTATTTTATTGTTTTTATCTGGGTCTGATTTTGGGAATCGAGGGCTTCAGATTTCATTGATTTTTTTTCCAATTTCAGATTCCAATTAGGAATGAGGGTTTTGTTCACCGGCCAATGGAAGGGTTGGTTACCGCAACTCTTGATGTGGTGTGAGAGATATCGTGGGATTTTTACAACATTTCATGCTTAAAACCATTGTTGAATGGGAAGCGATTTTGCTCTAGCAGCTGCTAGAGCCCTTGGATGGGTGAATCTAAGGGTGGTGGTGGTTTATGATGGAAATTTCATTTTTTCCCTTGGAGTAAAAAAAACCTGGGAACCACCACCGTTGGATTCACCATCCAAGGGCTCTAGCAAACAAGCTAGAGCAAACTTTTTTTCTGTTGAATGCTAGGTCCTCCAGCCAACATGTATTAAGATAGAAAACACACATGTGAAATGCACGCGTCACTCATCAGAGCCCTTGATCTCGTTACGAAATTCCCCGAGATTAACAGCGCAAGATCCCTAGAAACAAAACCTTATCCTATATCCTCTCATTTTTTCCTCTCTTGCTCTATCCGCCTCTTTTTTTCTCTTTTCTCCTTCTGTCCTTCACCATGTTTACTACTCGGATTCATGTATTTTTACGAAAAATGATTAAGTTTTATCCTTTTCCCACCAAAGATCTTCGAATCAGCATCAGAATTTGTTCTAATAACAACACCTCATGAAGAAGAAAAAGAAATACAGTGTATGGAGGGATATTAGTAATCTGGATAGGTCTTTTTAGGGTTCATGTCGTCGATTTTTTTTTTTGAGACCTCGATGCCCTGATAGCCTAGTGGTTTCGATCTACTAATGTATGTTCAATTTTATTGATTTCCCAAAATTTTCAATTAGGGTTTCTAATTTTCTGTAAACTTTTGACCTATTGAATTGATTTGTTCAATGAAACAGATACGAAGATTAACTAGATGAGGATGTTCTGGTAAGTAGATGATTTATTTTGTTTTATGATAGTTTTTTTTTTTTGGTAAATTTGTTTGTTACATTATTAGTTGTAACTGTGAATATGTGATTTTGGTATTGATAGGAAGGAGAAAAAGAGGAGGTTGAGAATACCAACGAAGATGAGGAAGAGGAAGATGAACCAGTTGAAAGATAAATAATGGAAGACACCCTCTGTAGATTAGGTATCTTGTTGTTGGACTTTTTATTATATTGTTTTCTTTGAGTTAAAGCTTTGGTAATAATTGTGTCATTCGTTGAGATGAAAAGAGTATACTAACAATGGTTATGTTTTCTACTGAAAGTATGAACACACACCAGTGATGGTTTAGCTGGAGGTACTGACTGACCCACTTGAGGTTAGAAGATGGAGACTCTTACCCTTTGAATTCGTTTTTACGAATGTATGCTCTGAAAATTATATGATTTTAGTCGGTACTTGTGCTGGGTTTGATCTTTCTGTATCATTACTATTTCTGGTGTTGGGTTTAATCTTGCTGAGATTATCTCCAACTGTAAGCAAATCGCTTAATTTTTACTATGGCGGTGCGATGACTATGGGCATCATCCTTATAGTATTAATGGTTGTTTTTCAGGGGATGAAACTGCATCCAACTTGTCAAAATAATTCCCTGGCAATGGTGAATAATATGTTGAATGTATGTTTCATCTTTCAAGTACTCTGCCACAGTTGTGATGTTTATTCCTAAGTTTTTTTATTTTGTTTTCTGTGTATCCTAGTCCTGTTTGCAAATGGAAATTCTTTACTTATTCACAAAATAAATGAAAGTCCGGTTATGGTTTTTGATATTTTGTTACTGATTGTGTGAACTTCACATATAACCTAGCATACATCTCACATACAGTCGAGTTTTAAAGACCTTATATGATTGGTTTACTTTGTGGGTTCGTTCGATTTCCAACTAAGGTTGAACTTTGAAATGTTGCTATTAGTGTTAATGCCTTTTCCCAATCTCTTATAATTGTCCTTAAAATGTATTGCAGGTTATGGTTATGACCCTCATATTTTATGGAGGTATGAGGAAAGCATTCCTTGAACTATCAGGTGTGTCTAATGGTGTTTGACGATTATCATCATACAACTGGAAACCATTCTTATGTATTCAAGTTTATGAGGAAAACATTCCTTGAAGAAGACATCATATGTTTGCTTGCAAACATTTTTGTTTTTTTATGGTTATAAGCTCCAAATATTCAAGTTTATAATCATGAATCTCTTCACTGAAAGTTTACACTAGGAGATATATATGCTATCAATGGTTGTGCAACCCTTTTCTGAAGGTACAGATTTTCCCATGTGAAGAAATATGAGGTTTGGAGATGACATACTTTCTTTAAATAAATAAGTTATTATTTCTTTTGTTGGTTTACATGTTGAATAGTTCACTTATATATGTAGGTCGAACTCAATAAGGCTGCTCAGCCATTGACAGATTCTTTTTGGTTGTTCAGATTCTTCCCCAGATTCTTACTCCTTGTATTGTTCTGTTTAATTGTTCAATTTTTTCTAGGATAATAACGCGCTAATATCGGTTCCGGAAGAAAAATTTAGCAACCAAGGAGCCGATACTCTTGGAAAACTACAGCTTGTTTGTGTGGTAAGACAATTTCAATTTAGTCTCTTCTTACATTCTCATTTTATACACGCATTACAGGCTCCAATTTCTTGTTTTTGTCCATTGAATAGGAAGATCCACTATACACTCATTACAATTGCTTGCAGTGCGAATTGAAAGCAATTGATGTTAATTCAATGGAATACTCTATGGTAAAACTCCGTTTGGTATTGCTCTCTTGTTCTTTCTCTGTACTGCATCCTTGATCTCACTTTCCTTTTGATTTTATTGCTCCTCAAACACTAGATTACATAACTTTTACTACTGCGAAGAGCCCTTGGTATTTGTTCAAATTTGTAAATTGTTTGGTTCTCAATTTAGTAGTTTTTTTTATTGATATTTTCTAGTTTTGATAGTTTGTTGTTTGTTTTGTGCAGAGTAGTGATTTGGAAGAGATTGTAAATATAACTGCCGAATGTGATTTGGATTCAAATGTGTTTGGGAATTTTTTTAGTTAGGTTATTTGGCGGTTAGTGTTTTCTCTAGTCCTATGAATGAACAGCTGGATGTGTAATTTCTGTTTTTGTGTTTTTATTTTAGGATTCTGATTATGGTGAGAAGTGGTGGAGGGGAATGTGGTAATGTTGGAGTGGTGGGCTGACTGGTTCTCGTGTGTTTTGGTGTTGGCGGTGGTTGTCTTGGACCTGGAGGTTGGCTGCTAGTTGTGTTGTGTGTTGGGGTTTGTGTTACGGTTGATGGTCCTTGTCATGGGAACCAAGATACCTAGTATTCATACGCAGGGGAAAAATAGACTTCATAAGTTTCTGAGCATACAGATTCTTCGGGTAATTAAAATTGGCAATTAGAACCTCTTTCTTAATATCCTTCTTAAGATGACCTGAGAATGCGATTACCTTTTAGAATGCGCCAGATTTTCATAAGCATATTTTATTTTTTTTCTTGCTCTTATAAGCTGAGGTTTTCACTCAATCTAAATGTCTATTTTAATCTTTTTTATTTGGTTTCTGCTGTTTTTGCAGATCGTGGTTTCTACTATGTAGAGACTGTCACACTTTTTGTAGCCTTGAAAGTTCGTTATAGAGATAGAATTACAATCTTAAGAGGGAATCATGAGAGTCGTCAAATTACTCAAGTGTAAGTTATGCTTTAATCTTTTGTTATCTGCCTCTTTGGTTTGTTTTGGGTCTGGTTTATAGATTCAAGTAGCACTAAAGCTCAAAAGATATATTAACACCAGTATGATTCACAAAATATCAGTTATGTAGGATTATTCTTTGTCCGGGATGTTTTCCTCTCAGTTTGTGCTTTGTATGTTCTCATGTTATACATCTCTTGAGTGTACCATCCGTATGTTGAGAAGAATTTATCATAATAAGCTGGTTTATGTTAGAATTAAAGCTTAGGATCATCTAAAGTTCAAATGTCGGTGTTAACCGTTTTTTTTTTTTTTTGTTTAGGTTTCATTATTTTTCTTGTATCGAGATTTGTTCAAAGATGGTTCCCAAAATATCAGTCATCTAGGAGTAGCAGATGTTTTCCACTCGGTTTGTATGTTCTCATGTTATACTTGCTCTTGAATATACAGTGTGTTGAGAAGAATTTATCAGAATAAGCTAGTTTATGTTAAGCTTAGAATCTATTCCTTGATTCGAGAAAATACTGGTTTGTATGTTCTCATGTTATCTCTGAACTACTAATTTTTTCTTTGTTGGAATAAACTATCATGGTTTGAAGAAACTATTTACTTTGTAGTGTCCTTTGCACATTCACATGACGTGCTCTTCTGCTGTGCACTTCAGGTATTTCTAGTGACAGACTTTGTAATGCCTGCAACCTATAGTCTTGTACCGAACAACTGGAGAAGATTTTTTGTGTTGTCTGTGAGCGTACTCGAATAAGATTGAATTGTTTTTTTTTTGCGTAGATTTCATAATGAATCTAGATAGTTTGCAGATTGAGATGTGTCATAATGAATGTATGAATGGTAGAATGCGGATAGCTCGCATATTGAAAAAGAAGAAATTACAATTGTATTTGGAGGTTTATTTGTATTTCTGGTCTGTAACCTGAAAGGGTAGGTCCCTGATAATGTCCTGTACTGCAGGCCTGTAAACTGGAAGGCCAGGTCCATGAGAAAGACCTGGGCTACCCATTTTTTTAATTGTAATTGAAAGAATTGTCACAAGTATAACTGTGACCAAAAATGTGATGAAAAGCAACATGTGTCATCATCTTAATGTTGTTACAAATGAGAGTAACAGTTTAAACGTTACAGTAATAGTGACAAAAATCAGACAGGTGTCCATTGAGAAATTGTGGCAAAAAGTAGGCAACACTTATATGTGTTACAGTAATCGTAACAAAAAGTGACACGTGTCCAAAACCAAATAGTTGCATACCGTGTCATCACCGAATTGTTGCAAAAGGGACAATAACAATTAAATCTGTTATAATTACTGTGACAAATTAGCCACGTGTCGCTATTATAAAATTAGGTTAACTGTTACTATTAAATAACGTAACATTTTATAAATGTGACTGTAACCAAATTTTGTCACGGTAAAAACTGTTACAAAAAAAGATAACAATTAATATCACAACGTTTCTCTAACGGCGTATATGTGTTACAAATTTTTTTAGTGACAGATATACCCTGTGACAAAATCCAGGATTTGGTGTAGTGTGGAGATTGTTGGAGTATGTGGCTCGATAAAAACCACATATTTATAGCTAGGGATAGTCCCACATGGAATAAGAGGAGTACATGTGGCGCTTAATAAGTTTGGGCATCTCCTTACATAGCACCGAGGCCTTTTATATTAAAACCCCACACCTGCTGCAACAGGTAGTAAAGTTGTGAACAGTATCAGTGCTATGTGGTCAGGTCCGGAATAGGGTCTAGCGGTCCGTGAAGATCCTAACAACAGATAATCGTTGTGAGAGCATATTGGTGAGGAACAATAGACAAGGTTATCATCTCGAGTAATTGTTGCGGTGTAACCAAGGGTTTATTGGGATTCACACGACGTTGTAATCGTTTTCTTCATAGTGGATTTGAGTTGGTGCGGCTCAAAGTGGACGTAGACTGTTAGAGCATATCTCGGTTGAACCCACCAAGCGTTGGTATGTCAAGTTTGGTTGTCATATTTTAGTGAACCAAAACTCATTTAAAGAGTCGCTTGATTATATATGCTAGAGTCAACTTCATATAGGTTAGCTTGAAAGTATTAGGATATGAGACATTATTAGTATTACGTGAAGACTTGAAGAATGTGAAGAAGTAAGGAGATACAACGACTACATTATCCTTCTGTTTGAGGTTAGTAATATTTGACTTGAACTGTTTCATTCCATAACGTATCTTTCAAGTCGTGCATATTGAAAACATAACTACGAAGTTATGAATGATTATACTCTAGTTAGACATAGTATTAAGGAATAAAATGCGGAGTATAACTCTTATCTTTTGAACTTCGTATATAAGACATCGACATAATCGTTTGAATGCTATTGTGATTATGTATGGGTATGAGGTGAAGATTTCATCCTAGGAAATAATGTTTTTCATTCGATTAAAGGAAGTACAATTCATAAACTTGTTTTATGAATCGAAAGGGAAATCGCTAGGATTATTGGTATTGTTATACATTGCATATCTTTTGAACTACCAATATGTGTGTTTAGTATAACCGCTCATGACTTGCTTATGTTCTTGGTAAAACTATTCACAAGGACTGACTTTTGTATTGGTATGACTTTTATTAGTGAAACCGATCTTAAGTAATCACCTGAGATGGTATGATCGATTTGTTGTAATTGGTATGACCAACTCTAGTCATTGGGGAACCGATCCTAGTAAGAGGTGCAACTAATCACAAAATGGGAATCGTTCATTGTAAGAGGTTCAACAAGTTTTTAGTTATTGGGAACCGATCCTATAAACATGTGCAACACGTTTTTAGATATTGGGAACCGATCCCATGGACATGTGCACCAAATACAAGTTAGATGCCATATATATGTGGGAACCGATCCTAGTACCTATTCAACCAAGTTTTGGTAACTAGCGTGACTAATTCTAGTACCCACATGGAGGTAGAACCGAAACTTTTTTTGGTAGAACCGTTAAACCCATGTTTGGTGATTTGATAGGATAATCAATCACATAGTTCTTGGAAGTTAGATGAACCAATTCTAAGCTTGTTTGGAAGTGTGGCAAATCGGTTCCAAGATTGGAAGTATGAAAAAGGACTTACAAAGTAAAGATGTCGACATACTTTGAACATGTGTAGTAACGCTTATCTTTTATTGTTCAAAGATATTCCTTAATAGCTAAAGGAGAATCCCGGATCTAAAATGAATTGAGAATCTTTTAATTAAGGTTTTTAATTTTACATTTGGAAAATAAAAATTAGTAATGTGCATTTACTAATTGGAGATTTACTAGTGAGACTTCGGTCAATATTTGGACAAAGCATTTCCAGGAATAATGGAAACCGAATTTGGAAATTTATTGCGTATCTTGAGAATATTTTCGGTTTTGGAAATTCCTTGGTGTCCAAACTTCCTTGGTCTATAAATATTGAAGTTTGCATTATGAGCAAACTAATCCTCAAAGCCAGCAAAACTACCTAATTGTGTTGTTACTGGTGGAGCCGTCTATTCAGATAGGAAAGTAACCTAATTAGGTGAAATCTCTTACGGCCGCTCGGTTTAAAGACTTCTTTGGGATTGAGAATATCTATTAGTACCATTGGTGGGAAACAAGATAATTACAGTTTATTATTAGTTTTCGGTTGATTTAATTGACAAACGGTTGTTGAACTTTGATTGCACCTAGTTTGTGTATGCTTGAGAATATTCTCTTCTAATATAAGATTCACTCAAACTAGATCGAAGTTTCGAAGGGGATCTTTAGACTGTTTGTATATCTAAAGATGTATTATGATAATCCATTGTTAACAGACTCCGTTCTGTGTGTGATTGATCACAAGAGATTTAAGTTGATTGTGTGCATGTGTTTATTTAAGATCTAAGAAGATTTGAAGACGAAGGAGATTTCTTATTTGGGTTCATAATCTTTGATGTGCACAATACTTATTTCTTGTAAAAAGGATCAAACTATAATCGGTTTATCTTTGTGATAGATTGGATTGATTAGTTGAGTAGATCGTCATCAATACAATTCTTTGTGATTAAAAGTATTGATTGAAAAATCTTGACAATTACTTTGGTAGTTGTTATTGGATAAATCTAAGGACTTGACAAAAGAGTTTATTGGGATAAACGGAAGAGCCTTTTGTCGAACTCATATCACTTGATTGAAAAGAGTTATTACCGAAACAGATTTGTTGTTCCTTTATTGTTTGGAATACGAACCAAAGGAATTTGTCCAAGTATGTGACTTGTTTACAGGTTGGTGGCGTGGGAATACAGACGGAACTAGGTGAACTATAGGTTTAGTTGCTTGGTCTCAACTATACAAAGTTGGTTTAGATTTTGTATAGCGGCTTAATCCTGAGCGTATTCAATTCTGGACAAGGTCCCGGGGTTTTTCTGCATTTGCGGTTTCCTCGTTAACAAAATATTGATGTGTCTTTTACTTTTCTATTTCCGCAATTATAATTGTTTTATTATAATTAGAAGTAAAATACACAAACGTTAATTCCTATTTACTTGATAGCAATCCTATTGTGTTTGGTTAAGCCCGAACATTTTATCAAGTAAACATACTTCATTATTGTATTGTCTCGATCTCGTATCCATAGACGATCACACGAAGTGTGAACCGATTAGTTGTATTGTCTCGACTCAGTCCATAGAAAATCACTTTCGGAGAAAGGACTTATAGGTGGAAAAGTTTTAGATTGAGGTATATTTGGGTACCCTCGTCTTTTTATAGACAATATATATACATTGTATGTATTGGTCGAACCACTATAAGTCTTGTATCTTGTGAGTTGATTTATCTTTCTCGTATTATTATTGTTGCTTGTGCTTGGTTTACTTATCATTGTTATAAAAAGGTATGAGGTTTATGTCCATGATGACTAAAGCTATCAGACGGACGACGTTTAATTTAGGCCCGATCCGAAGGTCGACAAGCTACGGATGGAGGAGTCATTGGACGGCTGGGAAAGACTCCGACATCTAAAAGTAATACCGATTTGTTTTATATATGGAAAATCACCCCGATGGTGAACGGGATTTCGTGAAGAGGTATATATAAAGGATAAGCCTAAAGGATTTTAGGGATTTAGGTCATTTTTTTCTCTGCCGCACAAAAAAGAAAGAAAGAGAAAAGATCGCTGCTGCAACTCTCCCATCTATTTCTCATCAGGTAACTCCTTCGTTCATCTAAGACAAGATTCATATAATTTTCGCAATATCTCGATCTTCGACATCATGACATGGTGTTATTTTTTTCTTTCTATGATCTTAAATAACTCATTCGTTCATCTAAGATAAGATTCATCTACTTTTCACAATATCTCGATGTTCGACTTCATGACATGATGTTATTTTTTTATTTCTATGATCTTAACTGATTTTAGGATTTCTGTTGGTGATTATGCAAGATCATATATAGATCGTTACGGATAAAAAATATTAATTTTTATTTTGTTTGTAAATACCATCTTATTGTCCCTGTGAATATGTTGGTTAAGATCATGTGTAGAGTGTTTCAGAAAAATTATTTATTAGTATATTTTTTTGTATGTAAATACCCTTGTGAACATTTATGGATAAATTTCTTAATCTCTCTCCTAGGAGGGTAAGGATGTCCGGTCGAATCCGAGCTCCGCCGCAAAATATGCAATGGACAGCGAAAACTCAGCTTCCGAAAACAAAGAAGCAGCCTCAGCTCCAGCCTAAAAATCGCCCCTCCCTATCTTTGAAACAAGAAGAAGAACAGACTTTTTTCTTGGCATATCCCTTTTTTACTAGAAATCTCCTTGTGGGTGATCTTACATATGAATATCTCAATTAATTGGCGTCGTGTCTATTTTTCAATCCTAGGCATGAAGTTTATGCATGTGAATGAGAAATTCATTGGGAACCACTTCGATAATGTTGGGGAAACCCAAGGCGAACATCTTTGGGACACGTGGGTTGAATACTTAACATCTAGCCCTGCTATGATATTGGAGGGACCGGATGCAGTCAATACAGTTCACACAATAACATCGAAACAGGAGAAATATCTATTTTGGGTAAGCCTGAAATCTCATTAATGTATTCATTTACTTGATAACCTATCGTTATCATTATTGTATGTTTCATGTTGAATTTTAATTGCATTAACACTTCCAACTTTGGTTTTTCTATTTCGGAGTTCAGTACATGCAGCTTTTTTTATTTTTTAGCGTGACAGGCCAACATATTACAGCCGCGATCTAGTTGACCGTGCGCAGAAGGATATTGATACATGGTTAGCTCAAGATAGCGAGGAGTGGGATAAAAAAGCTAAGGAGAGTACACATCTATTAGACAGACAATGTTTAATGTAGACCAGATCCGAAGGTCGAAAGGCCCGGATGGAGGAGTCATTGGACGGCTGTATAAATGGAAATCAATACAATTATTATTCATGTCCCTTTTTATCTCTTTTTCTGTATCACCAGCAACATAGATTAAATTTATTAATCTTATGCTTTATACTTTGGATTCAAATGGTTGAATTCATCTTAGTTACTGACATTATTATTTATCAATTCGAGTTTTTCTTTTTTTTCATCTTATAACACTTCCGTAAAAATCAGGGTAAAATTATTCATCAATTTGGGTTTTGTGAGAATCAGTTTTATTGAGTATGATGTTAAATAATTAATCTTTTCTTCTCCTCTTCTTCCTTTTTTTTCTTCAAGTTTCACCGAAATTGAAGACTTCAAATCTAGTTTTGACACCACCTCTCTAACAAGAGACACAAAGAAAAACATAGGTAAGTGAAATATTAAATTTCAGCTTGATTACGGCTCCACTACAATAACCAAGTTTGTGGACGGAAGAATTCTATCGATTGAAGAAGTATCAACAAAGTACATCAAAATTTAGAGGTATTTTTTTCATTAACCCTTCTCAAACCCTAATTTTCAATCTCAATAAAAATCAGTTCTTTTAGTAGGTTTAGCACCAGGCATTGTGGGTTATCGTTATTTGATTTTGGTGACCGATTGAATTGCATGCTTATTTTGTTTAAGAATTGAGACGAAATTACAAACATCTCTGACCAATACGTATGCAGTTTCATCTTTCTTATTCGATGTTCTAAAATTATCTAACAATATACGGATGATGGTGTTAATGTTTGCCATGGTGGTGTTGGTCTCAGATAGCTAGGAATGGCTGCTGCACGTTCGAAGTTGGACCTCATTGTAGAAAATTTTCTGTTGGTTTCTTTAGCAAGGGATCTTGAGGTGAGTAATACCCAGTACAATCTTTGGAAGAAGGCATGTTTAATTTTCATGTTTGATTACCTTCCTGCAACGTGAATGTGAATTTGACTCAAAACATCTTGATTGAATAGTTGTTCCTTTCGGACTAAAAGCACTGCCAGTTATAATCTTCGCGAGTATAATTGAAGTGACCATATCATGTTCAGGACCATGGTACAATCAAATGTTGTACCATATCATCAAGATACATTGTGATATTGGAAACTAGAGAGGTTAATTCAAACAATGGGTTTCTAATTCAAACAATGGGTGTCTCATCAGATTCGATTTTTTGGTAATATTTTCTATCTTCTATGTTATCTGATTTCATAGTTTCTTATCTCTATTTGTTTCAATTCACCGATTTCAAAGTCTTCTTATTTAGATTCACAGGTTAACTCTATCGTCTCCAAGGCTACTTTTCTTTTTTGTTGAGAATGTGTATACTACTAATTCGGTCTTTTCAAATTATCCATTCTGTATTTTTTTTTTTTTAGGGAAGTGTTCATTATTCAAAGAGCATTATCTCTTTGATTGAATTCTATTTAGTTTTATCTCAGTATATTGTCTTCCTAAAGTTGTACCTAAATTCAGGGAAATTCTCTGATATTTTTAGTAAATTTGATGCTAAGAGAGTTTGTTTTTGGTTGTTGGTGGCTAGATCAGCATTATGATCAAGACAAACCATGTTTATGGCCCCGTTTGTGCAGGGATGCAGATCATATAAAATGGACATCGGAGTTCCATAGGAAACAATACTTCACTAAGGTATGTTGCTTTAGTGATTCTTCAAATCATAAGTAGGAAGTTACCCAGCTGTAGATGTAGGTGCTCTTTTTTGCATAGTCAATTGTACATATGTTAACTAAACAACATTTTGAACTTAGTTATTATCAATAATGAACTATGTCTATATTTTTATGGAAGTCAGATATTGTTTTGATTCTCAAATTACAGGGTTGATCCTACTGACTGCAGATTCTTCTTTCTGATAGAAGAAAATCAATGTTCACATTAATTAATTAACCAATTGCTTTCAGAAAGTGAAGTTTATCAGATACATGAATTAGTAATTTTCAATAAAATCTAATACATAAACGAATTCATAAGAAGCATAGATGTCTATGTTAATGAACTACCTTTACACCATTAGTTTCATTAGTTACTTATCTTCTTTCATTTTTATTCCGATATTAATGGCGCAGATTACAGATAGAGTTGTTTCTACTCTAAGGAACAACCTATGTACTTTTAGCGTTGCATCCATTACGAATAGTCACCTCCATTCCTGCATCAGATCGAGTATAAATTGGATATCCATTTTCATTTCATGCTTGAATTGTCGATGTGTTTCTTCAGATAACCTCATTCACATTCTCTATTTCTGCACAGAGATTCAGAAGCACTTTGACCATATTCTGCACAAATAACTGGTTTGTATCTGCACTTTCAGTTCTTAAGAAGGTGAAGGAAAACTCCAGTAAAGCATCATTTAATAAAATAAAGGCAACCATTTGCCTAAGGACTAATGTGTGGAAGAAAAATCAGTGTAGGTCATGAGCTAGAGCTAGACCTATGTCAATCCAAATGTCACTAAGCTCATCATCGTCAATTAGATATGTTAACTGGCCTGTTTTATTATACAAAATGTCATGAACACTCCGAAAATCCCTATACAACTTTTGCATAACAGAATAAATTTAGATGATGGAATTTGTGTGTTGTACTTCAGGGAAATCAAACCCATTATTTGGAAGTTCAAATTCCCACTCCAGATGTTCAAATTCCCGCTCCAGAGGTTAGAAATTCTGATGTTTATTATATTAGGTTACAAAAACAATAAATTCTATCTTACAGTGAGCTTTCCCTATGTTAAAATTCCCGCTAGGAATCACGAAGCATGAGATGGAGCGCGAACTCAAGTCTTGATAATACTCCAATTATAGGTCTCTCTAAAACAATATTCTCGGCTTAGTAGGATTTTTCCTGGGTTATCATTCGGACCAATTGGTATCTATAAGATTTTTGCTTTATTAATCCCTTACAAGTATGTCCCCAACTCCTTAACTTTTGTACATAATTTAGTTGCAGATCCACCCCAAAATTTATTTTCATGATCTTATTCTTTGACTATTTCTTTTCATTTCTGCAATTAGAAAGAAGGGCATGCAGTTGGTTGGTCTTACTGCCCTTTTACTGGAACGGATAAAATTATCTCAGGATAGCATTATATTATTCTTGAAACCATTTAAAGAAGAGGTACACTTACACGTATTATATTGTTCTACAGGGATGGAGTAGTCATTAGACGGCTGAGAAGGACTCACGGTATTCCAAAGTGGGTCGCGTGTGGGTGAAAAAAAGATAATGTGTACTGTTCTCTTTCTATCTCTATAATTCTTTTTTCCTCTTCTTCTCCTTCATATTTGCAAACACTTCGAACACTACAAAATTATCTTTCAAAAAAAAAAAAATACACTACAGATTTCTTCGAATTGATTTTTCCAATATAGTTGTTTATGGTTTATCACTTCAAGAGGAAGATATTGCAGGGATTCAAAGTGGTCTGGATCTGAAAAATATATTTCAACAGGCCCTAATTATCATATGTTTCTATGGTTTTGATTCGAATTATTGAGTTACTCCGTTATATGGGTTCTAATAAGATTCGTAAGATTGTTAGAATATAGGGTCTCAGGTTTGGGCAGAGCTAGAGTTATTTACTCCTCCTCTCAGCCATTAATGTCTCTTCGAATTTTAGGTTGGGAAAAATGATGGGCTTTTTTTCTCTAATTCGGTATTCGTGGGTTTATTATTATTTTTTGTTCTGTTGATTAAGGATGGGAAAAACGATGCAGACTGGAGAAGAATCAATCAAAAAAGATGCTACAAGAGATGAGAAAATATCTAATAGTTTTAGATGTGGTTGTTTGGAATATCTAATAGTTTTAGAATATCATATCACAACCCATCAATGTTGTTGGTTGGGAAGAAAAACATACTTATTGATTTAGCTTAATTTTGTGGTTCTATGAAAAGTAGTGTTATTTGTGTAATATAGCGTGTACTCTGGATGATTACAATCGGTTGGTGAATTTTTTAATTTGTTTTGCAAGTATTCTATAGAACGATGATATAATACGAAAAAATGACGCTGGCTTATTTCCCATGGACTCTCTATCAGTTCGTATAAAACATAAATTATGTTGTGTATAATGTGTATGTGTACGGATGGATGAACAGTCGCTAGGTGAAAAACCCTGTAGCTTTGAAAGCATTGGTATTAAAGTACTTTCCTTTTTCTAATATACATCATTGTTTACATATAAAGCTCCTATTCTCTACAGGGTTTGGGTCTTGAAGAAAATGTTACACATACTACCAAAGATAAAGACAAGGAGACATCCAAGAGGGTTTGGAAACGTGCATTAAGAAACAACAAGGAAGCAAAATAGGAAAACTCACTAACAAAAGTGATTCGGTGCACACTGAAAACCGATAATGACGATTAGGCATCCATGATTATAAAGTAAGATCAAGTGATTGATATAAAGTAAAATAAGAGGTTGAGCCGGGGCCATAAGGCCCCGGTGATACCTAGTTATTCATCATAATATCTTAAGATCTTGTTATTCCGCGGTTGTCAGTGATTCCATAAAAATCATGACAACTAGTATCAGAGCTCGGGTTAGAGCTTTAGGGTTTATCGTAGTACGATTAGGGTGGGAGTTATGGGTGATAATAACGAAAGTACGGTAACTAGATTTAAAGTTTTCAATGGGAAGAACTTTGTGTTTTGAAAGTCTCGGATGGAAGACTACTTATACGATAAAGACCTTGATGTTCTATTGGGAGGAGTTGCGAAAAAGGGAGCACTCAAAGACGATGAATGGAAAACTCTTGATTGCAAGCGTGTAGCCTTGATCTATAGATGTCTAACAGAAGAATTCTACAATAACGTACAAGAGGTTACTAGTACGAAGGACCTTATGGATAAACCTGAAAAGTTGTATCAAAAGTCATCAGCCTCGGGGAAGATTATGTTATGTGAACAACTATTTAATCTGAATATGCAAGAATGCGAAGCGATTTCAGCACATCTTGAGAATTTTAAATCAATTATTTCTCAACTTTCAAAAGTTAGTATTACTTTTGATGATGAAGTTCAAGCTTAACGGTTGTTGTCGTCCTTACCAAAAAGTTGGGAAACCGCAAGAAAAACTATTAGTAATTCTGCAGGGAGCGAGAAGTTGAAACTTGATGATATGCAACAAAGGTTAATTGCTAAAGAGAAAAGAAGAATATAACAAGGTTACGGTTCTAGTACTTCAATCTCGGTCTTAAGTATGCAAGAGGAAGATAGAGGCAGAAGTTCAAATAGGAACAACAAAAACAAATCCAGATGGAAGTCTAAAGGGAAGTCTATGGGAGATCTCAATACCGACCTAAAGGTATTGTTGAATGTTGTACATGTAAGAAAGTAGGATACTATAAGCGCGATTGTCTGGAAAACAAAGGTGCTAATAATGGTGCAAATAAAGAAAATCAAGAAGAGGTCAACGTAGTTGTAGCTGCGGAACCGGTGAAGATCCTTGTTGATAAAAAGAATGTGATTACGGAAGGTTTTATACTACTCTCTGAGGATAAGCAAGAGGAGTCTTGGATTATAGACTCGGGAGCTTCTTTCTATGCAACGGGTGATAAGAGTATTATGATCTCTTATAAAGAAGGATACTATGGCCAAGTATTCTTAGATGACGGTGAAGTATGCAACATCATCGGTTTGGGTGATGTGATCTTGAAAGTCAATGGTTAGACATGGAAATTGAAGGATGTACGACACGTTCCAAATTTGAAGAAAAACTTGTTGTTTGTGGGTCAAGTTTGTGATGATGACTGTGAAGTTATGCTTTCAAAACACAATTGGAAAGTGAAGAAAAGAGCTATGGTATTAGCTCGTGAAGTTAGAGTCGGTGCTCTATACCGGACTTCAGATGGAACTACTTTAGCAGTGGCTAGTAGTGGTGAAGACACTAACTTATGTCATAGAAGATTAGGACACATGAGTGAGAAGAACATGAAGATTCTATGTTCGGGAGGATATCTACCTAAGGTGAAGTATGTTGATATGAGTTTTTGTGAAGACTGTGTCCTTGGAAATCAAAAACGGGTTAATTTCAGCTGAGGCGGAAGAGACTTGAGAAGTGAGAAAATTGATTTGGTTCATACTAATGTATGGGGACCAATTGATGTTATACCTCATTGTGGGTTCCATTATTATGTCACCTTTATTGATGATCACTCAAGGAAGGTGTGGCTTTACTTCATGAAGAATAAATTAGAGGTGTATGAGTGTTTAAGAAGTGGAAATCTTTGGTTAAAATAGAAACTGGTCTGAAGTTGAAGTGTTTAAGGTCGGACAACGGTGGTGATTATGACAAAACATAATTCTTACAGTTATGTGCTACAAATGGAATTCGTTTGGAGGGGACAGTTCCAAGGATGCCACATGAGAATGGAGTAGCAGAACGATTGAATTGGACGTTAAATATACGTGCAAGGTGCATGAGGTTGCAGTCTGATTTTCCCGAGACCTTCTGGGCACATGTAACGGAGATGGCTGCTTATATAATCAATAGGACACCTAGTAGTCCATTAGATATGAAAATACCGGAAGAGGTTTGAACCGGAAAAAACGTAAATATTTCCTATTTGAAAGTTTTTGGTTGTGTTGGTTATGTTCATCTTAGTCCTGATGAGAGGTGTAAGATAAGTGCTCAATAAAAGAAGTGTATATTTCTTGGTTACGGAAATGGTGCTTTTGGGTATAAACTTTGGGACTATGAGGGTCACAAAGTTATTAGAAGTAGAGATGTCACTTTTAATGAGAATGATATGTACAAGGATAGGAATGCAACATAATCTGAATATTTTAGGTCAAGCAACGTCGATAAGGAGTTGTATATCGATATTGATGATATTTCTAGAAAAAGTGTGGTACTAGAAGAGCACGATAATGCTAATGGCATAGAAGTACAAGGAGAAGGGACTTATGCTGCAGTGGGATTTACTCCTACAGTTCCACAAGAAGTACGTCAAGAACTCCGAAACCAAACCCAATGTATGCTTTGAATTATCTATTACTTACGGATGGAGGTGAACCTGAAGATATTAAAGAAGAACTAGCTATTGATGACTCAAGAAAGTGGCAACATGCTATGGAAGATGAGATGAATTCACTTAAAGAGAGTGGCACATGGGTTTTAGAAAAATTACCAAGAGGTAAGAAGGCGTTGCATAACAAGTGGGTTTATCGGATGAAGTCTAAAGCAAATGGAGAAATTCGCTACAAGGCGAGATTGGTTGTGAAAGGTTTCCAGCAAAAACCTGGTGTTGATTACAATGAAATATTTTCTATGGTTGTGAAGATGACTACTATCAGAGTAGTGATAAGTCTAGTGGCTTCTGAAGATCTCTACCTTGAACAGTTGGATGTAAAGACAACTTTTCTTCATGGTGACCTAGATGAAGAAATTAATTTGAAGCAGCCGGAAGGATTCATATTAAAATGTAAGTAAGAGATAGTATGCAAGCTAAATAATAGTTTGTATGGTTTAAAACAATCCCCGAGATAGTGGTACAAGAAGTTTGATAACTTCATGCATAAAAGTGGTTACTCACGGTGTAATGCAAATCATTGTTGTTACTTCAAAAGGTATGGTTCTGACTACATCATATTATTACTGTATGTAGATGATATGTTGGTTGCCGGAACATCTCTACAAGAAGTTGAGAATCTTAAGAAACAATTAGCAAGTGAGTTTTCTATGAAAGATCTTGGTGAAGCAAAACAGATTCTTGGTATGAGAGCATAAGGGACAAAGCTAAGGGAGCTCTTATGCTTAGTCAGGTTGAATATATTGAACGAGTGTTGAAAAGGTTCAATATAGAGAATGCTAAACCAGTTAGTTCTCCGCTTGGAAGTCAAATTCGTCTTTTAAGTATGCAATGTGCGAAGACTGAAGAAAAAAAAGTACATGGCTAACGTACCATATTCTTCAACCATTGGGAGTCTAATGTATGCTATGGTGTGCACAAGATTGGATATTGCACATGCAGTAGGAGTAGTGAGTAGATATGCAAGCAACCCAGGGAAACAACATTGGGAAGCTGTGAAGTGGATTCTTAGGTATTTGAGAGGTAACACAAACGTACCATTGTGTTATGGAAGGAGTGGTTCTTTCTTGACGAGTAATATGGATGCAGACTTCGCAGGTGATATAGATAAAAGGATAAGTACGAACGGTAATGTTTATACTATGGGGTATGCTACAGTGAGTTTGAACTTACGGTTACAGAGGTTGGTGACATTGTCTACTACGGAAGCAGAGTACATAGCGGTAACAGAAGCGAGCAAGGAGATGATTTGGTTACAAGGATTATTAGTTGAGTTGGGAAAGGAACAAGGAGATAGTGTTATGTTTAGCGACAGTCAAAATGTTATACATTTAGCCAAGAACTCAGCCTATCATGCCAAGACGAAGCATATAGATATACGTTACCATTTTATTCGGGATCTCTTAGAAGAAGGAGAGTTGAATCTCGAGAAGATTCTTGGTTCGAAGAATCCTGCGGATATGTTTACCAATGGAGTTACATCAGACAAGCTAAAGCTCTACAAGGCTTTAGTTGGTCTCTCATAATGAGGATCTTGGAGGAGAGCCGCACTAACAAGGAAGATGTTTTAGCACCATCAATCCAAAGTTGAAGAATCGAAGACAATCAACGAGTCTTCAAAGCGGAGAGATTGTTAGTTATTGAAGACTAATTAATTGTTTCCTAAGTTAGTCGTGATTATTTTAGAAAAGGGGTTTCCTAAAACGGTTATAATTCTTGGTGGCCAAGTTTGTAACCTATATAAATAGGTAATTAGGCCTTATATTATTTATTTGTGTGTGAAGAAAATTGTATAAATTTTAGGGTAAAAGGCTAGGGTTTCGTTGTGAGAGCATATTGATGAGGAACAAGAGATAAGGTTATCGTCTCAGGTAATTATTGCGGTGTAACCAAAGGTTTGCTGGGATTCACATGACGTTGTAATCGTTTTCTTCATACTGGATTTGAGTTGGTGCGACTCAAAGTGGACGTAGACAATATATATGTATTGGTCGAACCACTATAAAGCTTGTGTCTTGTGAGTTAATTTATCTTTCTCGTATTATTATTGTTGCTTGCGCTTGGTTAACTTATTATTCATCATAATATCTCAAGATCCTGTTATTCCGCGGTTGTCAGTGATTCCATAAAAATCCTGACAATGGTGACTGCCTTTCGGCTTTTCCTTGTTGCGGTGACTGCCTTTCGACTTTAAGTATAGAGAGACCGGGTTTTAGGGAAAATACGGTTTAGTCCAAAAACCAGTCCAAAAGTACTATTTAGTCAAGTCCGAGTCAACTAGGTACAGATTAGTCCAAAAAAGATGCAAAGACATTAATATCCTTCGCACGTTTTTCGTAATCAACACGTGCTGCGAATTAAAACCTTTATTGTTGTCAATACCTGAATAAAAACTGGAAAAAAAATCATATAACCGAGAGAAAAAGAAAAAAAAATTAGTGAAGATTCAAATTAAAATCCTAGCCATTTATGAACATCGCAGCAGCAATAACATCATGGTGAAGAAGATGCAACAACAAAACAGTCCAGAATCATCAATAAATCGAAATCAATGAATTAAAAAAAATCAAGAGCTTCAAAGAGAACAAAACGACGACAACCATTAGATTCAACATCTAATCAGGTAGCAAGAGATCCAAAACCATCATTATCTTAAAGGGAATCGGCGATTGAAGAGAAATCAAGACCTTCAAAGAAGAAAAAACAACAACAAAAGAAGATTCAACATCTATTAAAGTAACAAAAGGTAAGATCATCTGCTCCTTTCATATATTGGACTGTTATGTGTATACAAGTGCTATTTTGTTAGATTTGCTGTGATAGCATATAGATCTGTACACTGACGTGCTGTTTCGGTGATGTTGGCCTGTTATTTGTATATGAATGCTATTCTTGTTAGATTTGTTATGATAGTGTACGAATATGTACACCGGCATGTTATTTCAGGGATGTATAACTTGTTATGTGTGTAATGTTGTTTGATTTGTTGTGATAGTGTATACATATGTACACTACAGTGATGTTTCAGGCATGTATGGACTGTTTTGTGTGTGTGAATGTCGTTTTTGTTATATTTTTTGTGATAGTGTAAAGTTTTGTACACTGCAATGCTATTTCAGGGATGTATGGATTGTTTTGTGGGAATGAATATTGGTAGTGTACAGATTTGTTGTGGAAGTGTACAAATGTATATACTATAATGTTATTTCACGGGTCTATGGACTGTTATGTGGGTATGAATGTTGTTTTTGTTAGGTTTGTTGTAGTTGTGCACAGATTTGTACAACAACATGCTATTTCATGGGTATATGGACTGTAATATGAGTATGAATTCTATTTTACTTAAATTAGTTGTGGTTGTGTACATATTTGTACACATGTATGATAGCTCAAGGATGTATGGCTTATTTCGTGGGCATGCATTTTTTTTTTTAGATTTCTTCGGAAGTGTACATACTTGTACGACGCTGTGACATGTCATGGGAAATATGACATGTTTTGTGGTTTTGAATATTGGAGTTTTGTCATTTCTGTAGGTATGTACATACTTGTACATTGTTGTATCATGTCATGGACATATGTCATGTTTTTTTTTGAGCATGTATGTTGGATTTGTTAAATTTTTGTAGTTATGTACATACTTGTACACCGATGTATCATCTCACGGGAATATGACCTATTATGTGGTTTTGAATGTTAGGTTGTGCCATTTCTATAGGTGTGTACATACTTATACACTGTTGTATCATGTCAGCATATGACCTTTCTTGTGTGAGCATGAATATTGGATTTGCAAGATTTCTTTTGTTGTATACATACTTGAACACTAGTATGGTATGTCATAGATATATAATCTGTTTTGTGAGTATGGATGTCGGGTTCTATAATTTTCGAAGTTGGATTTGTTGGATGTACATACTAGTACACTAGTAAGCTATATCATGAATATATGACATGTTTCATAATTTTTAAAGTTGGATTTGTCTGATTTTTGTAGGTGTGTACATACTTATTGGAGATGGTAGCATCAAAACCTGCAGAAACCTGTCGGTGGTTCTGCCAAACTGTAGAATATCGCAGAAGATAAAGAATACCAAGATTAGCGTGCGCGTAGGAGAGAAACAACTTGATTTCTGTTTAAAACTTGCTTAAATTGTTTGTAACTTATTTTATTAACTTTTGACAACTATGTTTCTTAACTTTCTTAAACAAGTATTATTGTAGTAAACCTTGAATTAATCTTATTATTAGTGTGAATGATGTTTTGAATGTAGATTTGTGTTAGATTTACATGGTATATTATAAGTAAAAAAAATTCATGTGTACATAATGGTGTACATGATGGTGCACATCTACTGACAGGTTAGAAAATTAAAGTGTAGATAATGTTGAACATGTACTGACATGTTAGAAAATTATTCATACCTGCAGAAATAAAGACACATATATTGAAGTAAATCCCAAACTAGATTCTTAAAATAAATAAGATATTATCATTCATTTTAACAAGATACATGAAAGCAAAAATTACAAAGTCGTAAGCAAGAAAGCTAGTGAATCGGGGAGGGGTAAGTAAAGCACTCAGTGGATATCATAGGTATTCTTTACTTCTCCCTAACAATTTTATTACGTTGAGTTCTTCATCTTCCAAATGGAGTCCTGGATATGGGACTAATGATCCTATCCATAAGAGCTTTTACTTGTCTCTTAAACATCAATATGATAATCTTCAACCTGGAAAATAAACATAAAAAACCAATAAAATGATCTGGAAAAAAACAAAATAACATAAAATTGCGAAACTATGCGCAAATTCAAATTCAAAAATAATAAATATGTGTATAAATATTACACATTAAGAAAAGAACTAAGAAAAGTCATGTGCACAACTGTGTACACTTAGTTGCAGAACTATCCATATCTTCAAAACAATCAACTTGTGCACATTTGTACCCATAAAATTCCATATATAAATGAGACAGGACAACATGCACCATTTATACACACATACAACTTGAATCGTGTACCTAAGCAACAATATTACTACCTGTATTTAAAACAATCATTTTGAGCTTATGAGTCCCTAAATTTATAAAATATGAAATCAAAACCAAACAAGTTTGAAGTGTGACATATATATCATAAATCCGATTATCATCTGCACCATTACTAGGGTGAACTATGCTCAAAATAAGGTTTCAAGTTCAATTGCGAAGGTAAAGATACTTGCCCTAATGACATCCACCATTTATAAATAGAATAATCAAGAGAAAATCATCTCTGCATCGTATCCATGTCCAAAAATCTTCATTAACTAATCCAACATCCATAACCACAAAAAAGAACATAAAATCATGAGAAAGCACACTAGTGTATAAGGATGTACACATCTACAGAAAAACAACAGAAATAGAGCATTAATTCAAACAAAATAACCCATGCATTCATCACACAAAAAAAATTAGTGTACAGATGTGTACGCATTTACCAAAATAGGACAAAATTCTCACTATTATTCAAAAATAACATACACAACTTTCTCAGACATGGTTGATACCCAATATATTACAAAAACCATATATCAAAAAAATATACAATGTACATTAAAGTGCATACACATGCTATACAAACTGAAACATATACAAACATTTACACCTCTACACTAACAAATGCTAGCATCATACCCACTGGACATGCCATGCATTCATTAAAGAGCATCATAGTGTGCAAAACATTTACACTCTACAAAAATATAGCATCCGTACCCACATGACATACCATATATTCATCACAGAGCATTTTAGTGTACAAACGTGTACACATATACAGAAAAATACCAAAATCTAGTGTATATACCAACAAAAAAATGGCATGCATCCATCGCAGAGCATACTAGTGTACGGGTATGTAAATATTTACATAAAAATAACAAAATAGGTCAATGGTTTAGATAAAATAACCCACCCATTCATCATAGAATTTTTTACTGTACAAATATGTACACCTCTACCAAATAGGTTTGAATGCTCACCATGATTCAAGATAGCAAATACAATCCTCCCAAACATGGTTGATACATTACATATTTCAAAAAATATATATATCAAAAACTCATAAATGGAGACATCAAATATCTAAACCACATGCAAAAGATCTAGAATAGTAGCACCTTAGGTTTAATGGACACATAAATGATAAATCCAATAACTAATAAAAAAGATCCGAGTCACATCTAAAAGATCTCAAAATCGAATCCACTAATACAGAGATTTAACATTAAAAAATCTGAATCATATTTGAATATATCTGAGAATCAACCTTAAAATCATAATAAATCGAAACATATACAGTGTACAAGAAAGTACACATTCTGTACAGTAAAATAAAAGAAACCAATTACTCTATCGATTTAAACCATGAATAACTTCCAGCTTGTTAATAAAACACACAGAAGAATGAATAATCAAAAAAAAAATCAAAACGATTTCATATCATACATCCAAAAACAAATCAAAAGTAAAATCAAAACCTACCAAATAACAGTAAAAAAAAAAAACAATCGAATGAAAGAAGAAAGACAAAATTGATTTCACCTCATGCACTGAAATTAAGAAAAAAAAACTAAAAAAAATAATCGGAAAAACAAACAAAATGTAGAAAGGATGAAATTGAAATATGAGATCTCTAACCTGACGAAGGAACGATTGAATCCAAAAATCCCCTCAAAATCTCTCTCGGTCTCTCACTCTCTTTCTCTCTGAATCTCTCCTGATTTACATTTGAGATTTGAAAATTAAAAAAAAATTCATTCATATCCCTATATATCATCATAAGGAAGGGCAATTCTGATACTAGGTTAGTTTGAACCGGTACGAATTTGGACTAACTCGTTAAAAATTTGGACCAAACTGTTAAGCCGGCTTTTTTTTGGACTAGAGAGTACTAGGCCTGAGGACGCTGGACTAGAATGTCTAAAGTCCACTAAAAATGGGATTAAACGTTAATTTCTACTATTATTATTATAAGGTGGGGTTTAAGAAAATTATCATTGCTTCAAAAATAAAAGAATTATCACGGTCGTTAGATTATTTTAATAATGAAATGCTACGTGTCAAAACCCTCCCCCGGCCCCCTCCTCCATTTTGATTATTGGGGAAAATATCGTTTGGTTCTTTTTTAGGTGGTCCCGTGTCTGAGCCAGGTCGTTTGACATCAGGAAAGCCTTTGACACTATTGACTGGGATTTTTTATTATCAACTTTGACTGCCTTTGTAGTCCTTTCAGAAATCAACTTTTCCATTTGGTCCATAATTATTTAAAAATATTAAATGGACCAAAGTACCATTCCGTGTTAATTTCTACTTATTTTTTGTAGCGGTTCATTCGTTAAAATGAACTCCTGTTAATTTCTACTTATTTTTTCAGAAATCACCTTTTATCAGGAGTTCATTCCAGAAATGAACTCCTGATAAAAACTTATATAAACCAGAGTTCATTCCAGAAATGAACTCTTGATAAAAACATAGAATTGAGTTCATTCTTTAAGATGAAGACCTAATAATTCAAGATCTAAAAACAGAGTTCATTCTTTACATGAACACACGAAGAAAAAAAAAAACATAAAAATCAAAGTTCATCTTCATCAAACACGAGTTCATTCTGTTTGATGAACTCCGGAGTTCATTATGTTCGATGAACTTCATTTCATCATCCTCAACAGCAACGGAACTTCATCTTCAACAGAGTTCATCACCAACACGAGCAGTAAAAACATCATCTTCATCTTCAACATGAGCAGCAAAACTGAGATCTTCATCTTCAACACGAGCAACAAAACATAAAAAAAATCAAGAATCTTCAACAAACTTCATCACCAACACGAGCAACAAACTTCATCTTCATACAACACGAGCAGTAAACATCAAACAAGAAGAAAAAGATGAACAAATCAAATAAGAAGATTTCATAAATCAGACACAGATCCAAAACTTAAATCAATCAGATCTGAAACAAGAGTTTATCTCAACACCAAGACGAACAACAAACAGAGTTCGTCTTCATCTTCAACAGCAAGACGAACAGCAGCAGATCGAACTCATCTTCTTCTTCATCTTCAAAACAGCAGCAACAGTTCATTTGTTTGATGAACTTCATCTTCATCTTCAAAACAACATCATCAGTTCTTGATTACATCTTTAACAGCAGCAGTAGATCTTTATCTTCTTCATCTTCTTCAACGAACAACAACAACAGTTTGTTATTCGTCGTCTTCATCATTCAATCGTCGAGATTATTACAAATCAATCTTCAAATCTCTGTAAATGAATCTTCAAATCTTCTCCATCGTCTTCATCAACTGAGAAAAAAAAACACCTAGAAATCGTAGCAGCAGGAAAAAAAAAAACGAGAGGAGAGGAGAGGAGAGGAGAGAGAATGTAGATCTGAGAAATGATTTCTCTCTCTTACCAATTAACTATATATATGGTTCTAATCTAAAAGGGTATTTCTGCCACCACACAATAACAATTACATCATCCATGATGTCACCTTAGGACCAAACCATTATTTCTAGAACCAAACTATAATTTATATTTCCAAAAATGACCAAACAGACAGTTGACTCGTTTCTAGAACCAAACTATAATTTATATTTCCAAAAATAACCAAACAGACAGTTGACCGAGTCAACTGGACCAAACTCATCCTAGTATATTATTTATAGGACCTATTGGTATTTCCTACTTGATTATTTACGACTATAATAATGGAGTTTTAAGCTTTTCTATAAAGGGTGCCTTGGTATTATTCTCTAAGCCATGCTAGTATGTTTAACGCATTGCAGTCCAACTTTCACAAGAATTTGTCCCAAAAAAATACTGCCCCAAGAGAAAAGAAAATCTCTAACTAAAATATGAAAATCTCTGGCAAGTTCAAAGCAAAGCAAACAATGGCGAAAACATATGAGTGACATCGCCAGTCAAATTCAGAGAAGCAGATAAAAAAAAAAAAAAAAACTTGCATAACATTTGCATTGTAAAAACATCCAAAAGACTCGGCCATTTGGTAGTACTCTGAAATAGTAAGTCCAGACCTCTCTGACTACTACCTTCTTCTCTTGCTTCTGCTTCTGCTTCTGACACTTCTCTTTTGGCGCCTCTTAAACTTGGATCCCGAATTAGAGGAATGGATGCTGCCTTTTAGCTTTTTTGTTGTCCAACAACACTAGCCAAACCTTTCCTAGCTGCCTTCCAGTGTTTTGTAACACGTCTCTTCTTGTCAAGTGGCCAATAAGCACAAGACTCAAACTTGCTCTCTTCTTCAAATCCCGACCAGCCTTCTTACTAGCATACTCTCCAATATAGATGGCATCTCTCTTCAGCCTTCCTCCGTCACAAATTACTTAATTCTCACCTTAACTACATCATCATCACAGTCTCTTTTTATTATGCTGCTCTTGTTACTCCAATGAAAAGCAAGCGACAAAAGACTTGGTTTTAAACTGGTCTAGCAAGTCCTCTGGCAAGTTCCTCTTGGCTGAGTGGTGTGTTTTCTTTGACCTACAAAGTCCTGTGCCACAAGTAATTCAGATTGACATTGTAAATGAATGATTTCCATTTCCAGATAGATGTCTCATTAATTTTGTGTTATCATAAAAAGACATCATATTATATAGAAAACAGTTAACTCACTGAAAGGCAAAGAAAAATAAAATTAACGTCATGGGGTTAGAAGTTTTAGATTGGTTACATGATCGAGGCTTAGCATATCATTCTCATGAGCGTCAACTATTCAATAACCTCACTGCGGAGTAATCCATATAACAAACACATCTATTCTAAGTTTGATTTCTATCCTCTCTGCTCAGAAAGATGCATATGGCCAGCTTACATCGTGGTCAGCCACACCCTCTGGTTTAATCCATCAAACAAGTTATTTATTTTGTGTGTAGTTTGACCATCTGTAACATACCACTTCTACCTTATTATTTTTATAGACATGCAACTAACTGAAACTTTAGGTCTTATAACCTAGGACGACTTGAAAGAACATTTAAAAAGATGCTTCACGAGAATACTCAAAAGTGTTTATCTCACAGTGACAGGATGAAAATCTGCTAAATCACCGGTGGAGTAACTTACCCTGATGCAGTAGTAAAAGTCTCTGCTTCCATATCACAGCCTCACACCATATTGACAATCAAAAGTCAAGAATTTTAGGAAACATACTTTCAGTCTTCAATATTGGATAAAACGAAGCAAAACTATTCATTAGTTTGTAATAATAAGATACAAATCCAAATTACCTGGACGTGGTTGATTTCGATCAATCTATGTCCTTTCCGATATAAATTCTTACCATGTTAGATAGTTGTTGCAAATCTTCTTGTGTGGCACCTTGCCCTTCGTCACCACATACATGACCAATTTGGACTAATAAGTCATATATGCCCTATTCCTTGTCTTCTTGTTGGCCTGCAAAAGAACAATTCATTCATTTCTCTACTTTACTACTTTGGATACAGACAAACACATTGTGCACATTCAAGAAAGTAGAAGGAAGAATATATTTTTAAGATTTTGCCAAGATAACAAAGAGATCACCTCTTTAGCCAGTAGAATGATTTCAGTTAATGAACTTATACTGTCACTTCTCCTTTGTTCTGAAGCATCCTGCAAACACAAGCAAACATAAAGTTACGTGTGGTTTAACTAGGCTTCAATGCACTTGATATTTATACTCTACTGATTGACAGGATAAACAATTATCGACAAAGCCTCAATCGTAGGTACCTTGGAAACATCAACAACCAAAAAATAAAGGCAATCAATTCTATGGTGTTTGGCTGAAAGGTGACTCAAAGGCAGCATTTCATTCATTAGCTGAAGTAGGTCATTAAAGTCAACATGATGGTGCCACATAACTCAGTCCTAGTATATCAGTTGAAAGAAAACATGATTCAGCAAAATAAAGTTTGTGACATACCTAGATTTATAGAATCTCTAACAACCTTCAGAATAATGATGAGTATTTTGTATGACTTCTTCTGCAGTAAGCCAGTAATCCTTCACTATCCTGCAATTCAGAGAATCATTATCATGGTAACCACAACAGCAAGCTGGTACATGTGTCCACAGTGAGACTCAAGTTGATAAAGACAACCAGTAAGAACATTGACGAACCTCTAATGCTGGCCGTATTCAATAGCTTTGCTTGCAAATGGAAGAGAAAGTCAGGACAACATGTCTAGCTAGCTGCAAATACGGTCAAAATGATGGACTTCTGTCTTGTAACTGTAACAGACAGATTTACAAAAATAACATAACAGAGTATTGTAGTACTAACTATAGAAGTGAAGACCACCTTGCAGTCATCGGTGAGCTGCATACGACTGGACTTACATTCACAGAATCGACCTGCATAGAACTGGAGTTTCAAGATTGTTCTGCTTCAATAGCCACATGAATTCAGCAATCATGCATACAGAAAGTAAAATTTGAACTTTAAAACGAGAAAATTTTTATACATATGACTTGCGATTTTATAAATTCATAGAGACTACATTGCTTTCTTGGTATGACCATATATGTAAGTAAAATTAAATAGAGATTTAAAGATGTCCTATAACTAATACGAAGTTCTTCATTGCAAAACCCGTTTTTCTTGAACTCCAGGTGTTAAGAGGATAAAAGATTTCAACTATTTTCCTAAGGAACCCCATGTCCATAAAGGCCGACTCATCTCTTCTGCATTTTCTTAAAGCACTGACAACTGCCAATTTCCTTGTTGACCCATTTGAAGCTAGAGAAGAGAATTCACAATCTGATGTACTTGTCACTGTACAGCTCCATGTATCTCAATTCTCTCCCATAACCTTCAAAAGCTTAGCGAGCTCGTATGACTTGAAATCTTTTCCGTAACATAAGCTTAGATCAAGAGGTGTCTTCCCATCCTGAAACACATGGCGAAGTCACAAGAAAGAAGCTAAAAGAAGAAATTAGATTCACTCGAACATTATTGAACTCGTAAAGGAACACACACATTGTCCATCTTACTGTGCCTTCACAATGACACGAATTTTGCTCAACTGTTTATAACTACTGAGTGCCTACTGTAACTCCGTAACTAAGATACAAGGGATAATAAATAAAAAAGAGAATCATTTACCGTGTTTCGTCTATGCATCACATTAAGGACTTGATGGCGTTATCCTATACCGTAAAAAAGAATTGGAAAGTGCAGCAGTGCATTATTTAGTTCTAGCTCCTCAAGCTAGAACTATTATTATAGTATGGATATGGCATGATGAAGTGAAGAACATATTGCATGCATCTACAAATTCAACTTGGTGTTTCACCTATAGGTAATTATGGAACACACATTTGAAAGGAACCAGAAGTGATTTAACAAATAGAAGCATGTAATACAAACATAATAATTATCCTTTGTAGGGATAAAATAACATTAAGAGGAATTTAGGTTGTCATATGCGAATCTACCTATAACATTACCTTGGTTTTTCTTGTCTTATCCGCACCATTAACCAACAAAATTTTTGCTATATCTCTAGACCTAGCCTGTACAGCAACATGCAGTGGAGTCCAACCTTCCTGGAAGAAGAAACAACGAGAAGTGCAAAAAGTAAGAGGAAGGGATAGCGATGGAGCTACAACTCTCAAATACAGGACAACAAGACGAATGTGTACTCACATTATCTGCAACATTTACATCAACCTTATACTTAATCAACAGTTTCACAGTAAGGACTGCACCAACTTGAACTGCATAATGAAGCGCGGTTGCACCATCCTAGCCACATAGATAATCATTACTTTCAGCTTCTAATCTAAGAACAGTCTAACTTTAAAGTAAGGTGTTCAAAAATTTAAGAATTTCCTGATTTTTTTACTTACCCTGTCTGTAGCATGAGGATTTGCGCCTTTTCTTAAAAGATGACTGATAACAGGCTCTTTTTTACCAATAACTGACTTGTGAAGAGCAGTGAATCCATCCTGTTGTTACAAAACCTATTCAAGCTCTTTTGACTTCAATAAGATACGCAAAATTTCATACACTGAAGTATTTATACAATACAAATTTTACCTTATCAATACCGTCAATATCTACACCATGTCCAAGTAGTTTATCCATAAAATAATTCTGACTTGATAATGCAAGACTATGCAGTGGTCTCCACTTTTTCTGCATAAGAGTTGTAACACCAAAACTGAATTATGAATGCATACCCTTTTTAAGCGAATGTAAATCAAGTAGATAGCAAAGGCTCAAGAAACTAACAGTTGATATTTTAGTAAGATCAGGAGCTTCATTTTGTTCCAAGATTTCCCTTTCTTCTGGTCCCAAAAGTAATTCTACTTCTGCAAAAACCACAAACTAACTACATCTTCAAAACACCTAGAGTTTGTGCGTATCCAGTCTGAACCAATCGGCAATGAGTAAAACAGCCTATAATCATCACTTTTTTTTCACTATGATCATCATATTAAAGGCTAACTACATTCTAGTTGTTCACGTGGGACTTTTCTCAAACACCATGTACCCAAACTCAAAATTCAAGAAACGAAGATAATGAATACCTCTAATGAAGTCTTCATCAGACTGAGCTTTGGTAAAAGACTTTCCACTACTTACAGAAACTGAAACTTGTCTTTCTTCCTCATCATCTTCTTCAATTTCTTCTGGTACTTCACTCCAATCATCTTGTTCTTCATCATCACTACTATCTTCTCCATCAAGAGGTTCTTCCCATTTTCCTTTAACGGATTTTTCATAAACCCTTTTTGAGCGGACTACTCTGGTTCTTGAATTAATTGCCTTTATATTAAATGAAGCACGATTGCAGTTCGATACTTTACTGGGGTGAGGAGTTTTTGTAGTAAAATTTGTGCTCAAAGAAAGAGGAATAGGAAATGAGAGGAATTGTGGTAAGGATACCATTGTTCCTGTAAATAGAATCATTTCAATCTTCTTCTTAACTTTATTCCCCTCTCCAGACAAGAGAAAACCAGAGAAAAGTAGCAAACCTGTTGGAATTTCTCCGACTCCTACTAATATAAAGAACAAATACAGAACAAATTAGAGATTGCAGAGCCGGAGGGAACTAAGGATCTGTTTTATGGGCTTAAACCTGGGCTTGGTGGTGTTTTTATTTGTGAAAACTACAGGAAGACACATTTTTCGGATCTTTCCCACTGTGAAACCCACGCCCAGAAATATGAAGGTGCGCCCCCATTTTCACAAAGAAAATTATTCCAAAACCCATAATTTAAAAAAATCCGTTTCTTCTCCTCTTTCCTCATTTTTCGGATCTTTCCCACTGTGAAACCCACGCCCAGAAATATGAAGGTGCGCCCCCATTTTCACAAAGAAAATTATTCCAAAACCCATAATTTAAAAAAATCCGTTTCTTCTCCTCTTTCCTCATCCTTCCTTCTTCATCTATGTTTTTCTTCTCCTTCTCTCTGTCAATTTTATTCTCAGTGGTTTGAGCTTGAGTCTCTCGAAATTAGATCTTAAAAAGATTGTAGTTGTTGAGTTGAGGGAGAAGGTGATGCTTCTACTGTCGTTTGGGTTTTGGAAGGAGCAGAAAGTTAGAGTTTCGGAAATAATTGAGTTAGGGTTTCAACTGAGGTTCAAAGAAGAATTAGAAGATGAACATGATGGTTTAGGGGATTGAATCAAGTTGGGTTTGTCACGAATTAGAGTATGAGGTTGAAAAGCGGTTTCAATTTGATAATTAAGGTTTCCTGAGTTGGTTTGAAATTCCAATTAGGTATTGAATAAGAAGAAATTGGAGACTGGGTTTGGCTGATTGAGGAACAGAATGAAGCTAATTTGATGACATGGAGTTATTGAAATTCAACAGGGTCTTATCAATTCAACCCTATTGCATCGGCAAAAATTGGACAAGGTATACGTTTGATTTTATTCCACTCCCTAATTAATTCAATTTCATATTCTTGTAATTGGTATCTTTTGTTCTTAGATTAAAGAGTAATTATCTTATTTTGGATGCTACACAAGATGAGGCTAACAGTCACCCAGGAGACCACCTTTAACGATTTTTGATCATCATATTTATAATGTATGATCTGCATTAAACAAAGGTATTCTTGCTGGAGAAAGAGTCCGAACATTCCAATTACAGGTGTTGCATTTCTCTCAAATTATAGAGCTTACTGATCAGTTGGAGTTTATTGTCAATTGAAATCCCTTTATATGTGACATAATGATGAAAATTCAGATGAATCCATTAGGTCCCATCATACATACATGAAAGGAAAACAAGTGTTTTTGTAATGTAATTATAAGATTTTCTTAATTTCATATCTCTATTTTCGTTTATAGGATTTAAAATCACATCTTCATGTCTGTCAATCCAGAACAGGGGTTTTTATGCATTTATCGCAAATGAAGCTTTTAAAAATGCGATGTCTATCAATCTGGAACAGGGGTTTTTATGAATTCCTCTCAAATGAGTCTTTTAACAATGCAATTTCAAAACCGGGAAAAGGGTGGTAAAGTTCGGCACTTTTACCAAATTTTGGAGATTAGGTAATGAAGTGTTTAAAGTAGTGGGGGAATTACATTTAGTTGATAGAAATTTGAGTTCATGGAGGATCAATTTTTTGGGGTTTATTGATTTTATATGGTATGGGTTTGTAGAACTACTCGTACATTCTTTATTTTCGGTATGGAAGGAAGAATGTTATATGTGTTTTTGTTATACATTTTGTTTCGTTGGAACTTTACATTTTTATTTTTTTGTTTTTGTTTTGGAATTACCCTGGTCGTATTGAGAATTATGGGTGATGTGTTGGTTTGCAGTCAGCTGGATATGCTGTAGATGTTGATATGGTTGGTTGACGGGGGTTAGAAGATGATGATAGTTAGGGGTGCAGTTGAGAGGGAGATAAGAGGCTGCTGCTGCAGAGTTTGAATTTACATGCGAGAAGAGAGATTTACGATCTGCAGTTAACGAAAGATGGATTATAAGGTATTTATGGAGCTTTGCTTGTAGTCATAGCTCAATAGAAGGATATGAGGGTTATTGGAAGTTGGTAAGGAGAAAGAAAAGTGACCTATGGAGTGGCCTAAATTTGGCCGGGAAAACATGCCAAAACAGACAGATTTTGTTTCCACTTAGGACTAATCTTGAGTATATAGGCAAATATATAGTTCATTGTGCGTGTGATGTGTATTTAAAAGAAAATGGAGGTGTGAATAGTGATGCATAACAGGTTATGCATCTACCAAATTTGTTGCATCACTTGTTATGCATTCTCGAAATAGATTGCATAAGACGTTCTACGGCTTTTTTCTTTTTGCATAACTTGTTATGCAGTCCAGAAAATGGTTGCATAACACGTTATGCAGCTTTTTTTTCCTTAGTATTGAAACCAACAAAAAATAAGGTTGCATAACTTGTCATGCACCTACAATAATAGCTACATAACATGTTATGCAGTCGTGAAAATGGATGCATAACCTGTTATGCATCCGAAAATATGACTACATAATGCATTATGCATCGAGAAAATTGTTGCACAATCTTTTATGCATCGAGAAAATAGATACATAACCTGATATGCATCCGTAAATATGGATGCATACTGCATTATGCATCAATTTTTTTATTACGCACTAAAATCAACCAAAACAATGGTCACATAACTTGTTATAGATGTATAATTTGTTATGCAATCGAGAAAATGGTTTCATAATTCGTTATGCGTCTGCATAATGTGTTATGCATCGTTTTTGGTGGCTGCATAATGGTTATGTAGTCAGTTTTCGAAATTTTGCCTAAAATGAAGATCACCTCCAATATTTTCGTGAAAAACAAAAATTTGATGTTGTTGTTTGTACTCGTTGCGTAGCTCTCTTAAAAAGATTTCCAACGATATAAAATTTGTAAAATTCCAAGGCGCGGATTTTTAGATATGTTATATCCAAGTTGTGTTTCCAATTATACCCCTGAAAAATTAGGATGCATAACGAGTTATCCCTGAAAAACAATATGCATAACACGTAATGCGGATGCATAAATCATCATGCAAACATGTTTTAATAATTTCGGATAATTATGGGTGTCACATAAATATTTATGGGTGTCACGGTATCCAAAATTAATTGTGGGCCTGACAATGAGAATAATTTTTTTTTGGGTCTCCCCCTAATTTTCCCTTTTTATTTTGTTTTTTTTCCAAATGTTTCGAGGCATAATATACCTAGTGGTGCCAAAGTAAGGTCACTAGGTAAAAAAACTCATCACCCCTTATCTATCCTTTTTTGATAATGGCATAACTACCATTTTATATAATTAGTGTGAATGAGTTATGATTATATTTAATGATGATGATTAATTAGTAATCTTAATAATTGATTAAGTTAAGTTGTTAATGTTGTATTAGTTGAAAAATCAGATTCTTGTGAGGAAGAAAAATTAAAGAAAAAAATAGCAACTGGGTTTTTAAAAATTTTGTGATTCAAAAAGGGTTATTCAAATGATCCGGGAAAATCTTCATCTCGTAAAAACAATATAATACACATCAACTACAACAATGATCCGGATTTGGCTTACTTTTTGAATTATGAGAATGATTTCACTCAAACTCAAGATGATGGTTTTTACGAGCCAAATCCAGATGATGAAAACATTGATGAGGAACCTTATGCTAATAATGCACATGTATACTCGTATACGATGTCTTATCTCATTTTTCTAGCTTCAATTCTTCAAAATATTGAATTCTTACAAACTTTTCCTGAGTTCAATTTTGGATTCGTCTATAGCATGCACAGGAATAACGGTTCGACCGATAATTTTAAAGACGAACCTAAGTTTTTGAAAAAGTGTCCCAAGTTCGGCTTATTCGAACTCGTCTCATTGTTAGCTGAACTTGTAGTTTATAGTTTGTATTGATTTTGTAGGCGACTTACAATGAAATGTTCGGCTAACTTTGTTTCATCCGAACTAAGTAGTCTAACTTGATTAAATATCTAGTTAAAAGTTCGGCTTATGGTTCGGCTTGTAACGTACATTTTGTATGAGCCTAACCTAGCGTTACCGTGAAACTTTCATAGGTTCGGTTGTGGTTCCAAATTTTCGAAATAGTCGAACCTATTGTTTTTTTTTAGTCATTTAGCCTTGTCGTATTCTTGTAGATCGTAATTGTTGAACCTCTACCAATGCACGATAAACCTTCGATTGTTAACACCATTTACGAAGATAATAGAGATCACTTCCAAAATGACTTGGTAGGTAACAAATTAATGATGTCTTACTCTATATGTTAAAAGTATATATTCCAAAAGTTTTAACCAAGTATATATGTGACCTTGTATTTTTGTAGAACAGAAAGATAAACCTGAAGCAAAGGCTTGGGATGAGGCACATGGATTGAAAATAAATTGTGTGCTAGTGTACGGGCAACAAAGCCGATGAGACCAGTTTGAAATGGTTTGTGAAAGAAGTGGGAAATACGTTGACAGGTATAAAAAGGGTTTTGCGTATACTGGGAAGACTGAGAGAAGAATAAGACTAAGATGGAAAAAAAGAGAGTGTCCCAAGATCGTTTTCAACCTTAACAAACATAAACATCATTGACATATGAATAAAGATATAGATTGTCGTTATAACCACCCACGTACACTTAATTTTCACGGACATGCAAAAGTCTTAAGGATCAAAGATCATGAATACTTGCAAATAGATAAGATGTATCGAGCACGTATACCATCGATTAAAATCCTTAGCAAGTTGAAGGAGGATGACCCTCATAACAAATCCATTATACGAAATATCTACAAAGCAAAAAGTACTTTGAGAAGGAAGGATTTTCAAGGTAGGGTAGTGATGCAACAATTGATATGGTTAGCGGTGAAGCACAGCTACATGGTCCAAAAGGAATTGGATGACTCCGGACAAGTCACATACCTATTTCTTTCTCACCCGGATTATGTTAAATTGGCTCTATGGTTTCTTATAATAGATTGCACGTACAAGACCAACAAATATGAGATGTCGTTGTTGAACATAGTTGGACATACGTCAACCAAGGCACCATTCACCGTGGCCTTTTGTTTTTTAGTGATGAATTAAAAAAAAATGCATTTGGGGTTAGAACAATGTAATTTAATGTTCCGGGAGGATGCTCTTCTTAAGGTGATTGTAACCGACCAAGAAGCCGCTTTGATGTATGTTATTCGTAAGGTATTTACGGACGCCCATAATTTTCTTTGTATGGAAAAACGTTACGAAAAAATGTTAAACGGTAATTCAACCGGTTAAGATGAAAGACCTAGAGAATATTAAATCACTACTGGATGACGTAAAAGAAGAGAAAAAAAGGAATTTATGAAGGAGTATGATGAGAATGAAAGGTTGTGGGCTTGTTTCTCCTGCGAATGGGAGGCTTTGACGTGGTCAATCACCAAAGATGTGTATCGAGAAAAACTTTAGGGACTTATTGCATTGGGAAACCGAGTATCCAAGTGTCATTACCTATTTGCTAAAAGAGTATATGGATCTTCACAAAGAAAGGTATGTGGCTCGTTATACAAACAAATACAAACACATTTCCAACCAAGGTATAAGTATGGTATATTCGGCTCACTATCGATTGCAGAAGAACCTTTTTTTGGGAGAGGTGACTCGTTTATGACGGTGTTTGACTCAATAGAAGAGTATTTAAAAACAGATATCATAAGAATTAAAGCAACATTTAAATATTGTTCATTTTTCAAACATAAAAACTATAAGTATCATTCTTGGTCAAGGGGATTAACTTACCGGGTCTCTCATTTGTGTATTGACAAATTGTTGCTTGAATTAAAATTGATGAAAGACTGGGACGCTAATTTAAAAAGTGGGGGTATAACAACCACACCCAATAATTCGTTCAGAAATTTTTATGGACTAAACTCCAATATAATTCCGAGAGCACCAACTTAAAAGTGAGACTCAATCAAGAAATATATCAAAGATCTTTATCTCTATTTCTTAACATAATCAGCAAATCGAACAGATAGAAATCCATGAGCCTGATTGATATGAGAAATAACTTGGACGGTACCAAAGACCAATGTCCAAGTGTTAATCAAGTTATATCCAACAAACAAGGTAGGATTTATCATTTGATTGAACTATGCACAACCTGTGATATTTTAATTATATAAACAAATATAATACGGAAAAGAAACAACCCAGACCCCATAAATTTTGTTAATGAGGAAACCGCAAATGCAGAAAAACCCCGGGACATAGTCTAGCTTTGAACACCATATTGTATTAAGCCAAACAGACACTAGCCTACTACAAGTTAACTTCAGACTGGAATGTAGTTGAGCCCTAACTAACTCTCACACCGATTAGGGTAAAGTATCGTTCCTTACACCTCTAGAACCACGCCGGATTCTGCACACTTGATTTCCTTAGCTGATCTCACCCACAACTAAGAGTTGCTACGACCCAAAGTCGAAGACTTATAAACAAATATGTCTTCCACATATATGTCTATTTTTTATTTGGTTTTTGTTCCATCTTTTTATAGAAATCAAGGTGAACATGAACCAATTTATAATCCGGTCTTTTACTCCCAAAGAGCAACCTAGAAATATAAATCACCTCACAATAATCCAACTGATTAACAGAAAAAGTTATTGCGTAATCATAAGAGTCTGAGACAAAAACCTGTTGTGATTACTTTTTATATCTTACCTATCGGAGATAAATCTCGAGTGAATCTTAGAGAATATAAATCTCAATATGATATAACAAGTAAGATCAGAATACGCAACTACAGAGAAAATTATTTGATCTGGCTTCACGAATTCCAAATAAAGTCTTCAAGTCGTTAGCCTATATTGGTTTTGGACAAACCTAGGTGAAAGGAGAATCAACTCTAGTTTTCCACTAGGACACAATAAAGTGTCGGGATTAGGTTTTCCAGTTGCTAGGGTTCTCCCTTATATATCCTTTCAAATAAGGATTTCTTATAATCAAAGCTAAGATAGCTTAGTAACAAAGCACTCAATATTCACCGTTAGATGAAATCTTGATTTAAGATTCAAGCTAAGTCTGATTAAAAATAAATCAATCAATCTCCACCGTTAGATGGTCTTAGCTTGGTACACACAAATGAAATATACCTTCATTTAGATATGGGTAGCCGTACCTTAGCTTTTTTATCCTGGAATTCTTAAGTAATTAACAATTTAAGACTACGAGTTGTTTAAGTGTTTGATAGTTGTTTTAAAAAGATTCGGAGTTCAAATCATACTTGTACCAGAGTGAAAAAATAATATTTTAATGTTCAAGTATCCGAGTTTTTACAACTTTTGGCCTAAAAAATCTCCTCGTCTCTTTTCCTTCTACAACATAAGTACCAAAACACCGCATGTTACTCTTCTTAACAGCAGACTTGACGACCCTAAGAAGTAAATACATATTCCTCAACCTGCAAAATTGACGAAGATGATAGATGCAAGGCATTAAACTATGAAATTGAAACTGAAACAAAAGCAGTACTATCATGCACTAACATTTACCGAGGGAAGTATTCGAGTATTACTCAAGTGATAACAAATAGTATATCAGCACGCATAACACACCACACAATAAACACGGAGAAACATGGGAAGACTGTTGCCATATAACTGAAACCTGGACATAGAGAAAAAGGTGTATTCAACATAAGATATCAAACAGTGCCGACTATAAATATAGAGGTGCTACAAGTAAATTATTATAGAAATGACCAAGTGATATAATGCACACATAATCAAATAACTTTATACAATAAATTATGTCGATGTCGTATTTACGAAGTTCCAAGAGATAAGAGTTTATACTTCGTAATATGTTTCCTTGACATTTTGATCATACTATTATAACCAAGTCATATCACTAGAGTATTATATACAATATATACAGCTTTGCATGTTATGTTTTCAATATAGCACAACCTGAAAGCTGCGTTAGGAATGAAAACAAGATCAAGTCAATATTAATAACCTCAAGTGGAAGGATGATGTCGTCATTATAGTCGTTAATTATTCTCATTCTTCAGGTCTTTGGAGTAATACTTGTACGTCTCAACATTCCTAGACTTTTTAGTCTAACCTAAACGAAGTTGACTCTAGTATTTAATTAAGCGACTCTAGATGAGTTTTGATACTAAAAATATGACAACCAAACTTGACATACCAATGCTTGGTAAGTTCTAACAGTATTCAAAACTGGACTAGGTTCTCGTGTTTTTCTGCATTTGTGGTTTCCTCGTTAACAAAATCTTGTTCTGTGATTTAGTTTTACTTACTGCGATTATAATTGCTTTATTATAATTAAAAGTAAATACACTAGTATGTTAAATCCTAATCATTTGATATTGATTATATAGTTAAACGATTTTGGACCGTAACTATTATCAAGTGAATACCTTGTTGTTGTATTGTCTCGACTTTGTCCATAGATGGTCACACTTGGTATCGTACTTATACGTTGAAACGAAAAAGCGTAGTGTATTTAGGTACCCTCGTAATTTCAATGATGAATGGCTTTCATAAGTATTCCATTATGCAATTCTAAAACATTTTTCGTATCTATAACTAAAATCTACGAGGCTTAAAAGTTTTATGGAAATATTGTTAAGGGTAAATCTATAAAAAAATTATTCTCTTTTGTTTTTCTTAGGTTGCATGAAAACCCTAAAACCCTACTTTAAAATGCAAGGGAAGCCCATGAAAGCTAATTATTATCCAAATGTTAACCCTTTTCATGCCACCTGCAATGAAAATTCCTCGCGGGCTTGGAAATGTATCTACAAAGGAATTATGATCATAAAAGGCCATAGTATATGAGAGATATGAAATGATAAAAGTGTGCCTATATGGAAAGAAAATTGGTTCCCAAACTTTGAGGGATTACAGATTGGAATTTTAGACCCCGACCAACTGAATAGTTACCATCTTGTAGAAGAACATATGACTGATAATAGTTGGAACTTGGACATTCTTCAGATTTTGTTTGATAGGAATACTATTGAATACATTCTTACTATTACTCTGGATAGATCCAAGGAGGAATGTTTACGATGGATAGACAATGCTCAAGGAATCTTCTCTAGTAAATCCCTTTATGATTTATTACACGAGAAAAAAGAGCAAGAAAACGATATGTTTCCTGAGAAAATTCGGGGTTTTGATGTGATCCCTAGAATGCAATACTTCACATGGAAAATGAAAAGTAACCTGCTTCCGTATAGAGGTGTCATATGTATGTTTATCAATCATATTGACCTTATTTGTGATATGTGAAAAAATCATATAAAAACTGGAGACCATGCTCTATGCATTGCACCTTTGCTAGAGTTGTTTGGGATCACTGCACTCTAAATATTGAGAATATCACTTCTATTTTTGACTCTTTAGAAGTCTGGCGCTCTAGCTGATTCAATACAATTAACCCTATAACACCGTTTGGACCATGAGAAAACTTGTGTACCACTTTATGCTGGTTCATATGGAATGCAAGATGTGACGTTGTGTTCCAAAATAACAACCCTTATCCTAGGCATACTGGAAGCCAAATTATAAATCACATAACTACAACCATGAATCTTACTCCTAGAAGGACTAGAAGGAGAGGCAAAAACATCACAAATCATGCCATAGAAGAAGAACAAAACTGAGGTTTAAATGTCTCTTTTGCTTATATGTCCTACTTTGATGGTTGCACAGGCCTAACAGGGGTGGGTCTCTCTATAACAGGTAACACAGGAGAAAAAATTGGAAGGAAAACAAAGGGAGTTAGGTCACATGGAAAAGAAGAAGGAGATCTCATAGCTGCTCAAGATGCTTTAGAATGGGCTTCTCAACTGAACTACAAGGTTTTCAACTTGTGGGGTCCAAATCATCTGCTAAACAAAACAATGCAAGGAGTTGCCAGAAGAACCAGTTGGAGACAAACTCTAAATTCTAAAGTTGATCGGCTTCTTTTCTGCTTAATTTTTTTTTAAAAGTAACTTGTAAGGACATAAAGTACAATAACTATTTAGATCTCCAGCGATTAGAAAATGTTGGGGTAGACAATAAAGTCCTCAAATATGAGAGGCAAATGAACTCACTACTATCCGTCAGTAATTTATTTTCTTATCCATATAAAAAAAATGCAAGGAAAGGAGTATATCCTTTTTCCAAGAAAGACAGTTGAGTCTACCCAGTATGACCTTTCTGGTATTAGACGTCAATTTCTATAATTATCCGAAGGATCACAAATAATTTGTTTGACCCGGCATGGTTTTTAAAAGCGTACGCTTCACGCTTCGTTCCAAAATGTCCAAAAACGCTTCGAATCGCATGAGTGAAGCGTCAGATTCCCTCAAAAATATACGCTTCAACAATTTCCCGCCTAAAATTTTAAAAAGAAAACTAAGAAAATGCAAATTTGGGAGAGGGGATTCGAACCCCAGACCTGCCCATTACTTGTAGAGGACTAAACCACTAAGCTACCACTTGTTTTTTAATGATAGTTAGAAATATATTAAATATATAAGAATATTATTGTAGATGCATTTTACTACAAACTACATCCAAAGGATAGAAACCATCTACTCATGCAAGTGAAAGTAAGAACAATGATAATAGACACAAGGATATACGTGGTTCGGTATGATTACCTACGTCCACGGGGGTGAAAGGATGAATCTTATTATTTCAAGGGTTACAATGGTGTTGCCCTCCAAGTTGAACTCACTTACAAGATGGGCTAGTTCTCAATTCTCTCATTCCTTAATGTTATCTCAAGTCTGTCTCTCTCTCCGAAATTACAACCTACCTCTCTTGGATACAATTTCTTCTATTTATAGGAGAGGCTACCTATATCCAAACTAAGGTGTTGATCACAACATATCTAACTTGAAGTCCTATCGTCGGGCCTGCTTGCGTCGTCCCTTCTTCTGTAATTATGGCCGTTGTTCTTTGATTCCTTTGTAGTCTCTCATATGAGCCGATCCATTCAGGTATTCTCTTGGTGGGATGTCGCCCTTCCAGTCTGTCGCCCATGTAGTTGGCCGATATGACACGTATCTTCTTATCCCTTTGACTACCGCTCCTCGTTTGACCCAATATGTCTTATATGTCAGCTTTGTCAGAGGCCTGGGGTCGAGTCTTGTCCAACAGCTGTAGAGTGATCATGCCCGATCCACGTGGCTCCTTAAATCTCGCGCCAGCCAGCCTCTATCATGTGCTTCTCGTCTCTTTATGTTTGGGTACATCATAGCTTTGAGATGTTGCCACCTAGCCCTATGGATAATCTACACCTACATTTATGCCCCTTCTTTCGCTCGTGTGGTAGACACGAGTGGAAGAAAGTCGTCCCATCTTCCCACATCCTCGTTCATGCCGCGAATTCCGCCATGCATTCCCCCATTAACTCCACTTTATTACATGTAACCGTCGGCGTCGGTTACAACTTCTCTTCTTTAAATAGCCAATTTCCTGTTCTCTTTCTTCTTCTTCACCATTTCTTTTTTTAGTTTCCAGATGCTGCAAATTTCTCTTCGAAACTCTGCATTACCTTTCTTCCTCTATAAGCCTTTGTTTTCTTGATTTTTTTCCCTCACCTCTTCATCACCGATTGCTACAATAGCTGTGGTTACATTCTCGTCGTCCCAACCTTCTTAACCGATTTCCAAGTTCTGCACTATTACCGTCAATGACTTCTTCTCCCTCCATGACCGAGAAAAGGTGTGTTGATGATGTTTTTTCCGAGATTGATGCTTTTACCCTTTATTCCCTGTTTTCGTTTGATAATCCCTCCAAGTACGATGATCGCGCCATGAAATCTATCTTTCCTGATGATTCTCCTTCTATTTCGTGCAGGTCCGAGAAAAGGGGGAAAGATCTCTCTGATAAAGAATTCATTGAGAAGTTGAAGGAGAAGTACGATCTTCAAAATTACGAAGCTACCCTGATCTCGGGCCAAAACAACATTCTGAGGAAGTCCGACGTGGAGAAGTACGATCAGTCGGCTAAGTGTGTGGTCATTACTCAGGGACATCTTGATCTAGGACTTCGTCTCCCTTTTTACAACCCAGATAGCCCTTTTTATTATGAGGTTCTCTCCCAGCTCAAGCCTTATCGTGCCCTGGCTCAGTGGACTGGCAACACTTTTCGCATTATGGATGAATAGAGAGCCCGCCGATATGGTCATGGTTCTACCGCCGAGTGGTTGACCTACAAGCCCGAGCACGCTCCAGAGTATACCGTTGCTAATTTTCTTGCCAACTATCGAGCCGGTACCTCAACCAATGGTGATCTTGCCGGTTTTGCTGCCAGTCCGCATCATCACAGAACTATGCCCAAGAATGTTGAGAGGATGATGCTGGATGCTGATCCCATGGGCCAAGGTTATAACATGCGACCCCATCATACTAATGACCCAATTTATCCCCGAGTTCCACTTCTTGTCCGAGGTCCCATTTTACATGGTAGCTTCCTGTCGCCTCCACTTCCTGCCGAGCCATATCCTTTCTGGGTGGTTAATGACGATAGGTATGATAAGGTATGTGCTTCCTTCTACTTTCCTCAATTTCTATCTTGTTAGTTTTGACGTTAATCGCCTGTTTGTTGTTATTGAAGCCCCAGGGAGACTCTACCAAGGTCGGCGCTTCGTCGAGAAAAAAGGGTACTGGCACAAGGGTTGAGGAAGAACAGGGGAAGGTAACAAACACAATGATTTTCTTATAAGTACATGTACTTGCCCCTGTTTTTTGCCTTCACATGTTCTGACGAGAAGCCTTGTGCATAAATTTCCTAGGCACGATGATGATGAAGCCGATGTGCTGGAGATTGATCCTCAGCCTCTTAGGCGTAATCCTCTTAGGGGCAAGCATGTTGTTACTAAGCCGCAGCAGAGGCAGAAACCAATCATCGATATTCCCGATGAAGATGACATATTCTGCGAGGATGTCTCGGATGACAAGGGCGATGGGCAAGAGATGGGCGACAAACAAGAACCCATGAAGACGCACGACTCAGAGAAGATTGTTACTATTGGACTACCTCGTGTTCCCCGGATTACTGATGGATCGTCGTCTAGTGCTGAAACTTCCTTCACTGTCTCTGGCCCTATCATGAACTCTCTTGGAGAGATTATTTCCCCCGACTTTAGAGCGTATACTGATGAACAAATGCTTGATGCGGTGCCCCTATATGGCGATATTGATCAAACTCTTGACACGGTGGTGAGTGACTCTGCATGTTTGGGAGATTTCCCACTCCTTAGTTTCTTCTTGATCGTCGCCTGCCATTCTAACGTGCTTACGTGGGTCAGATACTTAATCGAGTACGGTTGGATGCCGCCAATCGTCAACGGGAGAGGCAATTGGTGGAAACTATCCAACTTCAACTGCAGAACGAGAAGAGTCGTGCGCGCGAGATGGAAATAAAACTCGTCGATGCTCAAGGTATGTTACAGTTGTATAAACCTTAACTTAAGTTGATTGAGTTTACCATGCCAGTATCCTGAGTCGGGTATCCTTCTTCTAGCCGAGATAGCTAGTATAGGTTTAGATGCTTTTTCGGAGTTTAGGATCATGAAGAGGAAGTGGGATATTGAAAAGGATTTAGTGGAGAATCTCCGTCGGAGAGTGGCAAACAAAGATGGCAAAATAGATCGCCAAGCTGAGGAGATCGAAGAAATCGAAGGTGAACTAGAACGATATCGATAGTTTTAGTATGACCCTACAGAGATAGATAATTTATGGGCTCACTTGGGCTCTTCCCAACGCCTTTCTGCTGAGAAAACTGCTCTGCCCACGAATTTAGAGTAACGGTTAGACGCTCTACAATTGCAGAACCGAGACCTTCATGAGGATCGCCGACGAATATTAAGGGATAAATATGTGGTGGAGCGAGACAATAGGGATCTACTGGGCAAAGTGGGCAAGTTTGAAAAGATGGTGGGTGATCTATAATGGAGTAGGTCGCAACTTTCAATGCTTCAAGTATCACGCAATCGTTTAATGGAGGAGTGGAGTGAACATAAGAAGTATTTCCCCAATAATGAATTCAATGAACAATGCTATAAAGAGTTAACCATGAAATTGTACAAGGCCGATGATGAGTTGTCCAAGTCAGTAGAGTCGCTTCAGTCAGTGTTACCAGCCCTTTCAGGTCTTGTTAGCGACGTGTTGATGCAGTTCCTTAGGTCTAGATTATTTTTTGTAGTTGTGAAATTGCTAAACCCTATTCAATGAATAATCCCGCGTTGTTGTGATCTTGTAGGCGAGCAGAAACGTTCTCACGAATTGGATCTGGAGGACCGACGGTTTAAACAGGTCGAGGCCGAGTTAGGTTCGAATCTGGCCGATGCCGAGGAAACTACTTCTCAGCTTACCCAGCAACTTGAGGATGAACGCGTCGCCCATGCAGAGGAGATAGACGAGAAGGTTCGGTCGGGTATTGAGGAGTGGGTGTAGAATAAGCGGCGCGAGGTCGCGCAAAAGAGGGCCGACATTGTTCCCCCCAAGGCTTGAATTCCCATTTTGTAGTGCTGCGTCACTAAATCTCCCTTTTCCATGGGTTGTAAATCGCTTTGAACACTTCTCCCCTTTTTACTTCTGATACACTGCTTGTTTGTTTAAATGGGGGTGCTGTGTCGCCGATGCTGTTTGTTTTACTTATGTTAAACTTTTCGTTTCGTATGGTTGTATGACACTTTCTGCGCTTTCTTAATGGACACATGACACTATCGAATTAGCTTTTGTTTCTTATGGCATTCCTGTAATTATTGTTTATGTAAGTTAGTATTTTAACCTTTTTTGTCGAACACACCCAACAAGGAGGGTCATCGGGCCCAATGCCATGTCCTGATTGGGGTATCTCATCATTATCTCTTGGATTCATTGGAAGGGTATCAGTCAACCTAATTCTAGGCTCGATTAACCCGAGCGGTTATCGATCAACCAATCTCGGGCAAGCGGTCACAGCCACTTGCTATGGGGGCGGCCTTTTAAATGTAAGTAGGCCACCTAGCTGAGAAGATCTCGTGTCTTAACAACTTGTGGAACTGGTTTCCAACCACCAGAACCCTTAGGCTACCTCGGCACTTGCACACTGCCACTGCCCCGAGTACGAATAGCCAGGCGATTATAAGGAACCTAGGCACTTCCACACTGGCTTTGCCCCGAGTACGAATGCTAAGAGTTCGAATGCCCATTCGAGTGTAAGTCACCTCGGCACTTCCACACTGTCTTTGCCCCGAGTACGAATGACCATTCGAGTGTAAGTCACCTCGGCACTTCCACACTGGCTTTGCCCCGAGTACAAATGACCATTAGTCGCTCATGCCCTATTTCATACCCCTCATGGTTTCATAGAAATATAAGACAAGTATTCTCACTTTTTCATCGCACCTCCATTCATGGGTGGTATAGCTTTAGATATTTGACGTTCCAGGGTTTGGGCTCTTTTATTCCATCGAGTCTCAGTAGCCGATACGATCCCTCGACTGCCTTAGTCGCAATTATATTGTCCCTCCCCACTTTAGTGCTAGCTTACCGCCCTTTTTGTCGCGCTCCCATGCGGCCAAAAACTTCAGCACTTGCTCTCCTGGTTGGAATTCTATTGGGAGAACACGTTTGTTGTACTCTCGCTGTAACCTCCTTTGATAGTTTTCCATTTTTTGTAGCTCTATATCTCGTGTCTCCTCCAAATCGTCTAGTTTTTCCAAAATTAGATCGGACGAGATGTTTCGCCTCCAAGCTTTTATCCTATTAGTGGGGATCATTCCTTTCGTCGGTAAAATTGCCTCAGTTCCGTAAGTAAGCATGAACGGTGAGAACCCAGTAGCTTCCCTCCGTGTGGTCCTGTATGCCCATAACACGTTGTATAGATCCTCGCACCAGTTACCATATTCCCCATCCAACTTCTTATTCATGTTGTCGGCGATTGTTTTGTTAGTGATCTCGGCCTGCCCATTAATCAGGGGGTAAATGGGAGTAGCCTTACTTTTCCTGATGTTGTACGTATTGAACAAAAGGTCAATGTTTTACCCTTGGAGCTGTTTCCCATTATCAGAGATAGCTGCTGGGACCCCGAAGCGGCAAATAATATGTTCCCAGATAAACTTGAAAACATCTTTGTCTCGGATGTGCCTTAGTGGATCTGCCTCAACCCATTTAGTAAAGTAATATGTAGCCACGATCAAGTATTTCCTCCGCCCTGTTCCTACATGTAATGGACCGACAATGTCTACCCCCCCATTTGGCAAAGGGACATAGGCTTATCACAGAGTTTAGGGGTACTCCAGGTGCCAGTATTTTCTTGCCGAACAGTTGACATTCTTCACATGCTTTCGCCATTTCCTTCGCATCTTCGTTTATGTACATCCAAAAATATCCCATTGTCTTTGCCTTGGCCGATAAGCTTCTCCCCGAGCTGTAGTTTCCGGCGGCTCCATAGTGTAATTCATGCAAGATTATGTGGCCTTCTTCTTGACTTAAGCATCGTAGGAGTGGCCCTAAGTAAGATTTCCTATATAAAATCCCATCCCTTAGATCGTAGGCTCCCGACTTACTTTTGATTTTATTTATCTCGGGCCGACCCTAGGGTAGATCGCCCGTTTCCAGATATTGGTGTATCGGCTTTCTCAATCACCCTCTCTATATCGCTCGTTTGTGTTAATAGCCACATCGATCTGTACTTCCAGTGTTTCTGGGATTGAGGGAGCGAGGAGCCTCATAACACGAATTCCCTTTATGCCCGGGTCTACCAGCTGTGAGGCGATGTATGATAGGGCGTCCGAGTGTCTGTTATCTTTTCGACAAATGTGGCAGAACTTAATATTCGGTATTTGGTTGATCTAAAATTGGGCGAACTCTCAATACTTTTGCAATACGGGGTCGTGCATCGCATACTTGCCCGTAATCTTCCGAATCACCAACTGCGAATCACTAGTTAAGCGAACCTCCTGTAGCCCCATTTCCATAAATATCCGCAAGGCGTGGATTACCGCTTTGTACTCGGTAACATTGTTGGTTGCTTTGAATTCCAACCTAAAAGAGAGCACTATCTTTCTTCATTTAGGTGTGGTGAATACTAACCCGAGGCCTGATCCCTCTTTTTTTGACGCCCCATCGACGAAAACTTCCCACCGGGTAGGATTACTGGCTGCTAATAGGTCAGCAGGCTCTTCTCATTCTTCCATCATCCCCGGTATATGTTCCACCTCGTCTTCATCACTAAGTGGGAAATCTTCTAGGAATTCGGCCACTACTTGTCCTTTGATCGCCGTCCTCGTCTCATACACAACATCATATTATTTGATTAAGGCCCCCCATTTAGAGATTCTCCCTGATCGCCCTGCATTATCCAAAACTGCTTCAATAGGCGATTTGGTGAGCACCCGTATGCGATGAGCTTGAAAATATGTCCGGAGTTTAGAAGCGGCAAAAGCTAGGGCCAACACCATCTGTTCCATTCTGGTATAGTTTTTCTCAGCCGGGCTTAGCGTTTTACTAGTGAAATATACCGGTTTCTCGGTGTTCCCCTCCGTCCTAACCAATACTGCACTAATGGCATATGGCGTCGCCCCTAGGTAGAGGGTAAGGATCTTTGTCGGCTCGGGCCTCTGCAGAACCGGGAGGCTGGCTAGGTGTAACTTGATATTTTGAAAGGCCTCTTCACTAGCATCCGTCCATTGAAACTTCTATCCTTTCTTCAGAATGTCATAAAAGGTTTTACATTTGTCCAATGACCGTGACACGAATCTCCCCAACCCTGCTATACAACCATTTAGCTTCTGTACATCCTTAACTGTCGCGGGAGATGGCATCTCTAGGACATCCCTAACTTTCTCGGGATCTGCTTCTATTCCTCTAGGGGTGATGATGTATCATAGGAATTTCCCTGATGTGACCCAAAAGTCGCATTTGGCGGGATTAACCTTCATCTTGTGTTTCCTCATTGTTTGAAAGATTTCTCGAAGATCTCGTACGTGATCCTTTGATCGTCGACTCTCGACTAACATGTCATCCACGTAAACTTCTATGGTGTCGTGGATATTGTCTTCGAACATATCTCCTACCAATATTTGATATGTAGCACCAACATTCCTAAGTCCGAATGAAATCTTGGTATAACAATACAACCCTCTTGTTGTGAAGAAGGACGTATGCTCCTGATCCTCGGGTGCTAACGGTATTTGGTTGTAGCCCATGTATCCATCCATTAATGTCATCTCCTCATACCCGACTATGGATTCTACTAGTTGGTCTATGCTTGGTAGAGGAAAGTTGTCCTTCGGGCATGCCTTGTTCAAGTAACTGAAATTAATACATATCCTAACTCCTCATTTTTTCTTTGGTACCACGACCATATTAGATATCCATTACGGGTAATGGGATTTTTTTATTATCCCGGATTCCCACAACTTTTTTAGCTCGACCTCACCCGCTGCCTGTAACTCCGGTGCGATTCGCCTCATTTTTTGTCTAACGGGCCTGGACCTCGGATCAATCCTCAAATGGTGGAAATACACCTCTGGGTCAATCCCCTCTAAATCGTACACTTCCCAAGCGAACGCGTCTAAGTTTTCCTTTAACACCGTCATGAGTTGACTTACTTATTCATTCGAGAGTAACGTCCCGATCCTCACTATCTTTGGCTCCTCCTTCGTCCCCAAATTCACTTCCCGAGTCGGCTCGACTGTCGAGAAATTAGATTTAGGTCCCTTGAATGGATCTGTCTCCTTTAATTTCTATAAAGGGTCTTACCCTTGGGTCTCGCATGCCATGACCGCTAGTGAAATAATCTCGTCCAGTTCTTCTGTAGCCTTGACCTCTTTGGCTTTATTCTTCTCTCGCCTTTGTCATGCTCGCCAATCTTCATTAATTTCGGCATCAACCTGCATACATTGTCGTGCCGCTTGGGAGTCACCCACAACTTCAGCTATTCCCTTGTAAGTAGGGAACCTTAATCTCTGATGATAAGCCGATGCCACCCCTTTAATCATAGCGATCCAAGGACATCCGATAATTGCTTCATAAGGCGAGGCGACATCGACCACACAAAAGGTGGTCAGAGTGTCGAGGCAACCCCCACCATCAGAAACCCTCAGTGTTACCTCTCCCTTAGGGGTGGTTACTGTCCCATTAAAACCGTAGATGCGATATGTTGAGGGGACGAGGATGTCGTCCGACAGCTCCATTATTTTAAACGTGTCATAGAACGGCACTTCGACTGAACTTCCACTATCCATGAGAATCCTTCTTACTCCCCACCTCTTAATTAATAACGTGATGACCAAGGGATCACTGTGTGCTTGCCCATTTACTGGGACATCCTTGGCCGAGAACGAAATAGGTTGCATCATCCAAGGTTCCATTGGTAAGGTTTTAGCTACACCAAATATTTCTTTGGCATTGCGGTATCTCTTGTGAATCCTTGAAGTGATTACTAGTCCGAAATTGTAGTCTTGCATAGTGGAGTGTGAAATAGTATTCACAAATTGAGTTGACCTATCAATGCGAACTTGATGGACCGGCGCATCAGGTGTTGCTGTCGGCTGAGATGGATGTCGGACGAACTGTCTCAGGTACCCATCTCGGATGAGGTGCTGGACGATATAATTCACTTCTCGACAATTATTAGTGGAGTGGCCCATATACTGATGGTACTGACAGTAGTCGTGGTGGCCCTTGGTTTCTTGGAACTGGAATCCCCTCGATGCTGGGTAATTGATATCGTTCCTCTTTTCGACTTCCTTGAATACTTCCTCCAAAGGAGCGTTTAAAGGGATGTACGATCGGGATTCATGCCTTGGCCTCTTCTCTTTGGCTACCCATTCTTTCTTCTCATGGCTTCTCGGTGGGGGTTCCGATCTCTTCTCGGGACGCATAACAGGATCTTCCATAACTACTTTAGCCTCTGCACCAGATTCAGCACTAGCTTCTTGCACTCTCCTCTCTCTCGACTCGGCCTGGATTTCTTCAAGGGCGATAAAATGGTCTTGCATTCTTTGCATCTCCTTTAGGGTTTTGGATTTTCAGAAAACATAGATACCCAGATGGGGTCCAATCTTCCCAGTGTATTTTCAAATCCAAAGATAGCTTGGTCCACTAGTACTTTTCCAATTTCAGTACACAGATTTCTCCATCTACCGGTCAAGGTTCTCAAGGGCTCCCTGAACCTCCGGGCGAGGGTGAATAATTTGTTCATTCTTGACCGAGGTCGGCTTTTGTGCATATAGGTTTCAAGAAAGGCCTCGACAAGTGTATCATAACCTTTAATCGATCCAGGTGGAAGTGAATAAAACCAATCTCTCGCCTCGCCCTCCAAACTGGCCGAAAAGAATTTACACATGACTACCGTGTTGCTTTTCCATTGTATTAATGACATGGTATACATTTTTAGATGCTCGAACGCATCTCCTGTTCCGTCGAATCTAGAAGGAAATGTAGGTAAGGTACACTTTGGTGGGAACGACATTTGTTCGAGTTCTTGAGAGAAAGGTGTCTTCTCGTCCTCGCTCATAATCTATGCCAGTTTGTTCTCTTCGCTATTTCCCGATAGCTCCTTAATCTTTGCTTCCAACTTTTTGAGTTTAGATTCTGTCGCCCGTCCTGTCGCCCGCCCCTTCCTCGCCTTTCTTCATCAGTAGACGAGTCCTCGGGTGGTCTATATCCTCGTGGGGAGGGTGTGGGAGGTCTTCCGGACTAATTAGGGTTGCTCGTCCCGGTCATAGATGGTGGTTGACTTGATCGTCCGTGATGACTCGACGTCCCTCGGTTGGATGATCCTCTTAATCGGGTTCGCTGATTCCTTAACTGGTAGTTCTCAAACTCTAGGGAGAGATTCCGCTTCCGGAGCTCTCTTAATGCCGCTTCTTGCCTTCTTTGACTTTCCAGAATGGCCAATAGTGTCGGGTCTGTGCTTTCATGACTAGAATGCCCATTAGGGTGGTGTGGCCGAGGATGTAATAGTATTGATATTGGTGGTGGGGGTAGTATCAGACCAGTTGCATGGCTGGGTGTAGGGCCGACGTTGCTAGCTGCTGCTCGCCTCAACTGAATCTGCCTAAGGTACTCTTTCTCCCTCCCTAAGGCTTCCTGGTACTCAGCTTGTTGCCTTTCTCTCTGTCTCTGGGATCGTGCAGTAAGATCTTCCTCATCGTCCTCTGTATCTGAAGCTGTAAGTCCATCGACTTGGTTAACTCTCCTCTGGATCAAGATAACCTGGTCCAAGGGTGGGGTGTCATTATTTCGCCCAAGATCCACTCCCTCATCAACAGTTGGCATGCCTCGTGCAGCTTCCAGAGATTCCTCGAGTGGTGGTTGTCGACTGCCTTCTTACCTCGGCCCCGTTACCCCTGCCTGCATGTTGTTGCTAGTAACTGTACGATTCCTTAACGTCCTTCTCGTCCCTGAAGTGCTAGCCATCGGGCGTGTCGCGTAGTGAGCTGAGTATCGTCCCTACCTACATCCACGGGGGTGAAAGTATGAATCTTATTATTTCAAGGGTTACAATGGTGTTGCTATCCAAGTTGAACTCACTTACAAGATGGGCTAGTTCTCAATTCTATCCTTCCTTAATGTGGTCTCAAGTCTCTCTCTCTCTCCGAAATTACAACCTACCTCTCTTGGATACAAGTTTTTCTATTTATAGGAGAGGCTACCTACATCCAAACTAGGGTGTTGATCACAACATATCTAACTTGAAGTCCTATCGTCGGGCCTGCTTGCGTCGTCCCTTCTTCTGTAATTATGGCCGATGTTCTTTGATTGCTTTGTAGTCTCTCGTCCTAGACGATCCATTCAGTTATTCTCTTGGTGCGATGTCGCCCTTCCAGTCTGTCGCCCATGCAGTTGGCCGATATGACACGTATCTTCTTATCCCTTTGACTACCGCTCCTCGTTTGACCCAATATGTCTCGTCTGTCAGCTTTGTAAGAGGCCTGGGGTCGAGTCTTGTCCGACAGCTGTAGAGTGATCATGCCCGATCCACGTGGCTCCTTAAATCTCGCACCAGCCAGCCTCTATCATGTGCTTCTCGTCTCTTTATGTTTGGGTACATCATAGCTTTGAGATGTTGCCACCTAGCCCTGTGGATAATCTACACCTACAATTATCTTCTTAAATTTACATTTGCCAACTACCTAAGAACAACTAACATTATTCATTAACACTTCAAACATCAACCATAAAGCGACGCTTCACGCTTCAACATACGATTCGCTTCTTAAAAATTAAAAACGCTTCACGCTTTAAAAACCTTGCGGCCAACCCATTCACGGACCCTCTCATTTTTTTAAATTTCTGACATTAAAAATGTTAGACCAATGTACCTGGATCTAATTGGTCAGGGAGTTCAATTCGGAGACCTAAATATGCCTCAATTTCAAAAGCAAGGAAAATGGGAAAAGCTAGCTAATCAAGCCTAATATAGGCTTATATGCTTTAAGTGGTGGATTCAATTATTTGCACATATATAAATAGAAGAAATAGCAGAATATCAAAGTATGCTTTTACAAGTTTTTAAGGATGTTAATTTTAAACTATACTGATGAAAAATTTATTGGATCAAAGTTATACAATGTACAATCGCATCAACGAAAAAAAAAAAAAAAGTTACACCATGTAAACATGAGAATTCCATAGAGAATGGCAGTAAACTACTAGAATGCACTGCATTAGGGAGTCATGATCAAATGCAGTTACACCATGTGCATTAGGGAGTTACACCATGTAGTTTACAATGCACTGCATGTAAACTACTAGAATTACTTTTCACTAGGGACGAGCTAGCTGAGCCGTCTACTTTAGAATGGGATTGGTTTGACCGGTCTACTATAATGAATACCTTAAAATTATTATTATACTTTAGAGTTTTGAAAAAAAATAATTTATTAGAGTTTTTTTTTTTTTTTTTTTGGTAAGAGCAATATATTAAACAAAAAGCTACGCGAGCCTTACAGATCTGGGGAAGGCTCTCCCCGATACATTACCAAACAAAACATTACACAAAAAATCAGGGGGATTAGTCACCCAACTAGAACTAAGACCATCATTTGCAGCTTTCTTAGACAAGATATCAGCCGCATGATTATTAGAGTTGTGTTGAATGGATTGGCACTAATTAGGATTAATGTGATTCCATGATATTCCGCTGTCGGTATTTAGAGGTGAGTCATGATCAAATTCACCGATAAAGGGAAGAAAAACGGGAGAAAAGGATACCTAGAACAAGTGTCATACTTTTTAATTTTATTTTAGAAACGGGCTCCAAACTTTGGTTTTTAAGGGCTCACAAGATGACAAAATAGAGAGTCAACAAAACCCCTTAACCTATTAATTTTGTTAATGGTAATATCTTCCATTAGTTAGATTAACTAAATTAAGTATGATTAGTAATTAAGTTAGACTAATTTTTAGTTAGGGATTGAAAATCAAAATCAAAATCTAACTTTTTTTTTTAATTTAACATACGGTTGGGAATCTTTAATTTTTCCAACCGTAAGAAAACCCAACAACCGTAACTACCATATACGGTTGGAACTCCCAACCGTAAAAACACCCAGGTTAAAATATGGTTGGGAGTTCATATTTTCCCAATCGTATAATTATTTTAGGTTTGGAAAACCAATACGTAAGTAATTCTGAAATTATTTCAAAATCCCTAATTTGATCAAATCTAACCTATTTATGCGATCAAAAGCAACAAAAAATGGTGGGTTTTCGATTCTTACCTATTTGAAGTAATTACTTGAGGAGAATCGACGAAGTAATTACTTGCGGAGAATCGTGGTTGAAGAACAACAACAACAACAACAACAAAAAAAACAATGTAGAAAAAGAAGAGGATTAGGATTAGGTTAATTATTTAAGAATATTTTTTTTATATATTATTATGGGTGAAATATCCCTTTATCCATATTTGGGGCACTTGAATTTATAGGAGTCCTCAAAACTAAAAGCTTGGAACCCCGTAATAGGTTTCTTATTTTATCTCTCTCTTTATTTCTCTTCCCTTAATATTCATTTTAGTATGTCTACACTTGCATAGAACCAATACACCATATTATGTGTGTATATGCATTTTACTACAACTACATCCAAAGGATAGAACTCTTCTACTCATGCAAGTGATAATAAGAACCAAACATTAGACACAAGGATATACGTGGTTCGGTATGATTACCTACGTCCACGGGGGTGAAAGGATGAATCTTATTACTTCAAGATGTTACAATGGACTCACTTACAAGATGAACTTGCTCTCAACTTCACTTCTTTTTCCTATGATTACAAGTTTCTCTCTCTCAAATACAACCTACCTATCTTGGATACAAGTTCTTCTATTTATAGGAGAGGCTACATACAACCAAACTAGAGTGTTGGTCACAACATATATAACTTGAAGTCCTGTTCTCGGGCCCGCTTGTGTCGTCCCTTCTTCTATGGTTATGGACGATGTGCTTTAATTCCTTAGCAACTCCGCGTCCGAGCCGATCCTATTAGGTGTTGTCTTGGTACGACGCCGCCCTTCTAGTAAAGTCGTGTCCGACAGCTGTTGAATGATCACGTCCGAGCCACGTGTTTCCTTAATCCTCGCGCCTGGCAGCACCTATCCCATGCTTCTTGCTTCTTCTTCTTTGGGTACATCATAGCTTAGGATGTTGTCACCTAGCCCTGTGGATAATCTACACCTGCATTTATGCCCCTTATTTCGCTCGTGTGGCAGACACGAGTGGAAGAAAGTTGTCCCGTATCCCCACGTCCTCGTTCATGCCGAGATTTCCGCCATGTAGTCCCCCATTAACTCCACTTTATTACCTGTAACCGTCGGCGCCGGTTAAAACTTCCCTTCTTTAAATACCCCATTTCCTATTCTCTTTCTTCTTCTTCACCATTTCTTTTCCAGTTTCCCACCGCTGCAACTTTTCCTTCGAGATTCTTCATCTCTTTCTACCTCTATAAGACCTTGTTTTCTTGATTTTCTTCCTCCAACTTTGCATCACCGATTGCTACAGTAGATGTGGTTGCGTTTTCGTCGTCTCAACCTTCTTCACCAATTTCCGAGTTCTGCACTATTTATGTCCATGGATTCTTCTCCCCCAATGACTGAGAAAAGGTGTGTTGATGATGTTTTTTCCGAGATTGATGCTTTTCCCCTTTATTCCCTATTTTCGTTTGATAGTCCCTCCAAGTACGATGATCTCGCCATGAAATCTATCCTTCCTGATGATTCTCCTTCTATTTCGTGCAGGTCCGAGAAAAGGGTGAAGGATCTCTCTGATGAAGAATTCATTGAGCAGTTGAAAAATAAGTACGATCTACAGAATTACGATGTTACCCTAATCTCGGGCCAAAACAGTCTCTTGAAGAAGTCTGATATGGATAAGTATGAACAGTCAGTTGAAAGCGTGGTTATCACTCATGGACAGCTAGAGCTAGGTCTCCGTCTTCCTTTGTACAATCCTGATAGACCTTTCTACTATGAGGTTCTCTCCCAGATCAAGCCTTATCGTGCCCTAGCTCAATGGACTGGCAACACTTTTCACATTATGGATGAGTGGAGAAATCGCCGAGATGGTCATGGCTCCAACGACGACTGGTCGACCTACAAGCCCGAGGACACTCCAGAATATACCGTTGCCAATTTCCTTGCCAACTATCGAGCTGGTACTTCAACCAATGGTGAGCTTGCCGGTTTTGCTGCTAGTCCTCATCGTCGCAGATCTATGGCCAAGAATGTTGAAAGGATGATGCTAGACGCCGATCCCCTCGGACAAGGTTCTAATAGGCGACCCTGTCATACCAATGACCAAATTTATCCCCGAATTCCACTCCTTGTCCGAGGTCCCATTTTACATGGTAGCTTCTCGTCGCCTACGTTTCCAGCCGAGCCCTACCCTTTCTGGGTGGTTAATGACGATAAGACTGATAAGGTATGTGTCTCCTGCTGCTTTCCTCAATTCCTATCTTGTTAGTTTTGACGCATCGTCGAGAAAGAGGGGCGCTGGCACAAGGGTTGAGGAAGACCAGGGGAAGGTAACAAACACAATCATCCTACTATAAGTACATGTACTTGCCCCTGTTTTTTTCCTTCACATGTTTTGACGAGAAACCTTGTGCAGAAATGTCCTAGGCACGATGACGATGAAATCGGTGGGTCCGACGTGCATGAGGCTGATCCCTAACCTCTTAGGCGTAATCCTAGCAGAGGCAAGCAAGTTGTTAAGCCACCGCCGAGGAAGAGACCAATCATCGATATTTCCGATGAGGATGAGATATTCGGTGATGATTTCTCGGATGACAAGGGCGATGGGAAGGAGATGGGCGAGAATGTTGGTCCTGAAGTGGTCGTTAATGCTGAATTGGGCGACAAACAAGAACCCCTGAAGATGCCCGAGTTAGGAAATACTGTTAATACTGAATCAGAAGTACTTCGTCGTCTGCCCCAGATTACTGGTGGGTCCTCGTCCGGTGTTGAAACCTCTTTTACTGTCTCTGGCCCTATCTTGAACTCCCTTGGAGCGCTTACTTACCCCGACTTTGGAGCGTATACTGATGAACAAATGCTCGGTGCGGTGCCCCTGTATGGCTATATATCTCATACTCTTGATACGGTGGTGAGTAATTGCTTGTCTTAGTGGTGCCCCCTCCTTAATTTCTTTCTAATCGTCGCCTACCATTCTAACTTGCTTATTTGTATTAGATACTTAATCGGGTGCGGTTGGATGCAGCCAATCGTCGTAGGGAAAGGGAGTTGGTGGAATCTCTCCAACTTCAACTGCAGAACGAGAAGGGTCGCGCGCGCGAGCTAGAAATTAAACTCGCCGATGCTCAGGGTATGTTACAATGTTATAAATTTCAGCTTATGTTGATTGAGTTTATCGTGCCAGTATCCTGAGTCGGGTGTCCTTCTGCTAGCCGATATAGTGATAAGCACGTAAGTGCACCATTTTATACCCATATTTATATTAGCTAGGTCTCAATTTTATCACTAATAATCTTGTATGTAGGTGTATTTGGCAAATAAACGTTTTTAGAAGAATCAGCTCGAAAAAATGTTAAATACACCCCTGAGGAGATTTTCTAAACGGACCCCCTTTTTGGATAAGGGGCACCTCAGCTGATAAGGGGCACCTAGGACTCCAACTGCTAATTACACCCCATCACCGATTAAGGGGAAACCAGCTTCTTCTTCGTGAAGAACAATTTTGGCGGGAATTTTTTTTTTTTTTGAAAACCCAATACTGCTGTTTTGGTTTTGGAAGTTGTATAGGGAGATTCAGTCTCCAAAATTTGTTGTATTCACCCTGTTACACCTAACCAGGGTTGGTAATGAGGTTTGTTTCGACAAAAAAGGAATTGAACATGCAAACACAAGAAAACAGAGGTGCAAGTTATTTTTGGGATTCTGTTGAGATATATTTGATGTTCGATTGAGGCTGGAGAGAGTTCAGCTCAATATGAGGTGTGAGTTTCACGTGTTTTAGAGAGACTGACAGCTACAGAGATCGTGGGAAGATAAATTTGGAAGAAAAAAATCTTGTAGTTCTGCAAGGAAGGAAAGAAGATTCTGGGAAGTACGTGTTGTTTAGGGAAGATTTCTTAGCTGTATATTCGATTGGTAATCAATAGACAAATACACAGATGCGTGAAGGAGAGAATAAAGGAAAGTATTCCATGATTGCAGGGAAGAAATAAAAGAGAGTAATACCAGATTATTCTCGGGATTATGGAGAATTATTCTTGATCTTGTTGGCTATATAAAGGGTTTACGGGAATTATAGGAGGGGATAGAGAGTTTGGGGTCGAGAATAGAGAGTGGAGAGCAACTTCTTTGCTGCTGCATAGAAGAAGAAGAAGAAGAAGAACAAATACAACATCCACTGACTGTCGCAGAGAACTGTCGTTTATCAACGAGACTCGTAATGTGATCGATTTTGGCACATTTATTTCAAATTTGAAACATCCTTTGTAACAGTGAACTCTGTAACGCCAATACAACGTTGCATATTTATTGTATTATTAGTTTTCTTGAATAAAAACACCATTTGAGCCATAAATTATATTTTTAGTGTGTATTTATCATGAGAAGCTAAACCCCTACATTGGGTCGACGGAGGAAACCGAGCTATGCACATGGGTGAATTTATTCTATTTTCTATTTGATTTTTGCACTTATTTTGAATTGATTTATGATTCGATAAAATTAGTTGCGATTCAATTAGATAGGTTATGCTTTGAATTAAGATAATCTATGCTTAGGGGATACAATTAATGTTCTGAGAATCTATTTTGGCAAAACCAGAGTCGATGCTTTATTTATTTACTGAGCGATTATTGTTGGGAATAAATAATTGAACCTCGTGTTTTGAATTCGGTGGAATATTAAACCCAGTGACTCTCTTCTATTTATTATTTTGTTTAAACCTTTAATTTTAATCTTAACAACATCCGAGAGAACAAATCTTAATTACTACTACGAAAACTCAGAAAAATCCTTAAATCATTTTGGCGCCGTTGCGACGCGGATTTGTTTTTAGATTAATTTTTAGGTTTATTTTTATTTTTATTTTGTACAGTATTTTCTTTTCATTTTTTTTTTTCCTTTTTATGCGTTTTTTTTCTATTTCTTTTCAGGATGATGACTTCTTCTGAAGAGACGTCACCTACAATGACTCTGGCGGAATATATGCGTAGAAAGTCAAATTATCATGAACCTCATCTGAGATGACACTTGCTGAATATAAGCGTAGGAAATGGTATGGAGTTTCTTCTCCATATGAGGTAAGTGAAGAATTTCCGTTAGAGATATATGAGAAGTATTACATACACGGACCACCTAGTTTGGAACAAAGATTGAGAATTCTAGAATACCAAAGATTATATGTTGATGATGATGATGAATCATGTAGTGACTCTTTGTACCAGACTGAACATATATATGACCCTGTGGATGATTGTGTGGAGGATTCACCTAATTCCATAGATGAATCTACCTCACAAGATCATTCACCCGACTTAGCGGTTGTTTCTTGACCCATATACTTCCAAAAGTTGCCTAATTTAGGGTTGAAATTGTGTGCTTCTAAAATTTTATTGGAATACTTTGCATCTAAATACCCGGAGGACTTGCCTATTCCGGATATCGTGCATGAATCAATTAATATTTTCCCAGTCTCAATAGAATCCCCATACTTTGTTCTTTACACACTTCCATGTGCAGTAAAAACCTGGTTTAGGGGTAAATTTTGTTTTTTGACAGTTTCATTGTCCAATTTTTTCCATAAAATAATTGTGAAGTTGTAATTTGTAAATATTGTATTTTGGGTCGATCCCCAAGTTTCCAGGTTATTAGTTTACGGGGATCTTTTATGTACATTCCAGTAGGTATAATTATTTGTTTATTTTTATTTTTATTTCCCATCTTAATTTTTACGTTGGATGACTCAATTACATTGAGGACAATGTAATATTTAAGTGTGGGGGAGTGGTTAACGTTTTATTTTTCTGTTTCAGGAATTTTCTTGCTTATCATGACCAGCTGTGGAGCGGGTCTCTTAAAAAAAAAAAGAGAAAAAAAGAGAAAAAAATTTATTATGATTGTTCGGGTTATGACCAGCTGTGGAGCGGGTCTTTTCTTTTCTTGCATATCATGACCAGCTGTGGAGCGGGTCTTTTCTTTTCTTGCATGTTAAGACCAGCTGTGTAGCGGGTCTCTAAAAATAATAATAATAATATTGTGTGTCTTGTGTTTCTGGCAATTGTCATGACCAGCTGTGTAGCGGGTCAATTTTCTTGTTTTGCTCGGGACTAGAAAAATATAAGTGTGGGGGTGTTGATAAGCACGTAAGTGCACCATTTTATACCCATATTTATATTAGCTAGGTCTTAATTTTATCACTAATAATCTTGTTTATAGGTGTTTTTGGTAAATAAACGTTTTTAGAAGAATCAGCTCGAAAAACTGTTAAAGACACCCCCTGAGGAGATTTACTAAACAGACCCCCTTTTTGGATAAGGGGCACCTAGGACTCCAACTGATAATTACACCCCATCATCGGTTAAGGGGAAACCAGCTTCTTCTTCGTGAAGAACAATTTTGGCGGGAATTTTTTTTTTTTTTGAAAACCCAAGACTGCTGTTTTGGTTTTGAAAGTTGTATAGGGAGATTCAATCGCCAAAATTTGTTGTATTCACTCTGTTACACCTAACCAGGGTTGGTAATGAGGTTTGTTTCGACAAAAAAGGAATTGAACATGCAAACACAAGAAAACAGAGGTGCGAGTTATTTTTGGGATTCTGTTGAGATATATTTGGTGTTCGATTGAGGCTAGAGAGAGTTCAGCTCAATATGAGGTGTGAGTTTCACGTGTTTTAGAGATACTGACAGCTACAGAGATCGTGGGAAGATAAATTAGGAAGAAAAAAAATCTCGTAGTTCTGCAAGGAAGGAAAGAAGATTCTGGGAAGTACGTGTTGTTTAGGGAAGATTTCTTAGCTGTATATTCGATTGGTAATCAATAGACAGCTACACAGATGCGTGAAGGAGAGAATAAAGGAAAGTATTCCATGACTGCAGGGAAGAAATAAAAGAGAGTAATACCAGATTATTCTCGGGATTATGGAGAATTATTCTTGATCTTGTTGGCTATATAAAGGGTTTACGGGACTCATAGGAGGGGATAGAGAGTTTGGGGTCGAGAATAGATAGTGGAGAGCAACTTCTATGCTGCTGTAGATAAGAAGAAGAAGAATAAGAAATACAACGTCCATCGATCATCGCATTTAACTGTCGTTTATCAACAAGATCGTAATGGTCAGTTTGGCACGTTTATTTCAAATTTGCAACATCCTTTGTAACAGTGAACTCTGTAACGCCAATACAACGTTGCATATTTATTGTATTATTAGTTTTCTTGAATAAAAACACCATTTGAGCCATAAATTATATTTTTAGTGTGTATTTATCATGAGAAGCTAAACCCCTACACTGGGTCGATGGAGGAAACCGAGCTATGCACATGGGTGAATTTATTCTATTTTCTATTTGACTTTTGCACATATTTTGAATTGATTTATGATTCGATAAAATTAGTTGTGATTCAATTAGATAGGTTATGCTTTGAATTAAGATAATCTATGCTTAGGGGATACAATTAATGTTTTGAGGATCTATTTTGGCAAAACCAGAGTCGATGCTTTATTTATTTACTGAGCGATTATTATTGGGAATAAATAATTGAACCTCGTGTTGTGAATTCGGTGGAATCTTAAACCCAGTGACTCTCTTCTATTTATTATTTTGTTTAAACCTTTAATTTTAATCTTAACAACATCCGAGAGAACGAATCTTAATTACTACAACGAAAACTCAGAAAAATTCTTAAATCAGATAGCTAGTATAGGTTTAGATGCTTCTTCGGAGTCTAGGATCATGAAGAGGAAGTGGGACATCGAAAAGGATTTAGTTGAGAATCTTTATCGACGAATTACAAATAAGGATGGTAAAATATATCGCCAGGCCGATGAGATCGAAGAACTTCAAGGTGAACTAGAACGCTATCGTCAGTTTGAGTATGCCCCTGAAGAAATAGACAATTTATGGGCTCATTTGGGTTCTTCTCAACACCTGGATGCTGAGAAAACTGCTTTGGCCACGAACTTAGAGCAACGGGTAGACGCTTTACAATTGCAGAACCGAGACCTTCACGAGGATCGCCGACGAATATTGAGGGATAAAGATGTAGTGGAGCGAGCTAACCGGGATCTGCTGGGAAAAGTGGGTGAATTCAACAAAGTGGTGGGTGAACTAGAATGGAGTAAGTCGCAACTTTCAGTGCTCCAAGTATCACGCAATCGGTTAATGGACGAGTGGAGCGAACATAAGAAGTACTGCCCCAGTAATGAATTCAAATAGCAGTACTATAACGAGCTAACCATGAAATTTTCCAAGGTCGAGGATGAATTGTCCAAGTCGGTAGAATCCCTTCAGTCAGTGTTACCAGCCCTTTCAGGTCTTGTAGATGATGTGTTGAGGCCGTTCCTTAGGATTAGATTATTTTCTGTACTTGTGAAATTTCTAAGCCATATCCGATGAATAATCCCGTGTTGTTGTGATTTTGTAGCCGAGCAAAAACGTTCTCGGGAACTGGATCTGGAGGTCCGACGATTGAAGCAGGTCGAGGCTGATTTGGGCACCAAGTTAACCGATGCAGAGGCTTCCAATTTGCAACTTAACCAACAGCTTGAGGATGAACGCATCGCCCATACGGAAGAGATAGACGAAAAGGTCCGGTCAAGTGTCGCTGAGTATGTGGAGGATAAGCGGCGCGAGATCACGCAAATAAGGGCCAGCGCTGGTCCTCCAATAGATTGAATTCCTCTTTTGTAGTGCTGCGCCACTAACTTGCCCTTTGTCATGGGTTGTAAATCTCTTTGAACACTTCCTCCCCTTTTATTTCTGATACTCTGCTCGTTTGTTTAAAAGGGGGTGCTGCGTCGCCGATGCCGTTCTTTTTAGTTTTGTTATACATTTTTTCTTCGTGGAGTTTTATGACGCTTCTTTGATTTACGCAAGACACTGTCGCTTTAACTTCCGCTTCTTATATTATTCCTGCAGATGTTGATTATGTATGTTAGTGTTTTAACCTTTTCTGTCGAACACACCCAACAAGGAGGGTCATCGGGCCCAATGCCATGTCCTTATTGGGGTATCTCATCACTATCTCTTGAATTCAGTGGAAGGGTACTAGTCAACCTAATTCTAGGCTCGATTACCCCGAGCGGTTATCGATCAACCAATCTCGGGCAAGTGGGCACAGCCACTTGCGATGGGGGTAACCTTTCAAATGAAAGTAGGCCACCTAGCTGAGAATACCTCGTGTATTAACAACCTGCGGAACTGGTTTCCAACCACCAGAACCCTTAGGCTACCTCGGAACTTGCACACTACCATTTCCCCGAGTACGAATAGATAGGCGACTGTAAGGCACCTCGGCACTTCCACACTAGCTTTGCCCCGACTACGAATGCCCATTCGAGTGTAAGTCACCTCAGAACTTCCACACTGTCTTTGCCCCGAGTATGAATGACCATTCGAGTGTAAGTCACCTCGGCACTTCCACATTGGCTTTGCCCCGAGTACGAATGACCATTATTCGCTCATGCCCTATCTCATACCCCTCGCGGTTTTATAGAAATAGAAGACAAGAATGCTCACCTTTTCACCGCACCTCCCTTCATGGGTGGTAGAGTTTCAAATACTTGATGTTCTAGGGTTTGGGATCTTCTGCTCTATTAAGTCTTAGTAGCTGATACGATCCCTCGCCTTCCTTAGACGCAATTATGTATGGCCCACCCCACTTTGGTGCTAGTTTTTCGCCCTTTTTGTCTCGCTCCCATTCAGCCAGAAACTTTAGTACTTGTTTCCCTAGTTGGAACTCTCTTTGGTGAACACGCTTGTTGTACTCTCGCTGTAACCTTCTTTGATAGGTTTCCATTTTTTGTAACGCCATCTCCCTTGTTTCTTCCAGATCGTCGAGTTTTTCCAAAATTAGATCGGACGAGACGTTTCGCCTCCAAGCTTCTGTTCTAGTAGTAGTGATCATTTCCTTTGTTGGTAGAATCGCCTCAGTTCCGTAAGTAAGCATGAACGGCGAGAACCCTGTAGCTTCCCTCCGTGTGGTTCTGTATGCCCACAAAACATTTTATAGCTCCTCACACCAGTCACCATATGCACCATCTAATTTTTTCTTCATGTTATCGGCGATTGTTTTGTTAGTGATCTCGGCCTGCCCATTACTCTAGGGGTAAATGGGGATTGATTTACTCTTCCTGATGTTGTACGTGTTGAACAAAAGATCAATATTTTCCCCTTGGAGTTGTTTACCGTTATCGGAGACAATGGCTGCTGGGATCCCAAAGCGGCAAATGATATGGTCCCAGATGAATTTGAAGACATCTTTGTCTCGGATGTGCCTTAGTGGTGCTGCTTCTACCCATTTGGTAAAGTAATCTGTGGCCACGATCAAGTATTTACTCTGCCCCGTTCCTACATGTAACAGTCCGACAATGTCTATGCTCCATTTGGAAAAGGGCCATGGGCTTATAACAGAGTTTAAAGGTACTCCTGGCGCCTATATTTTCTTGCCGAACCGCTGACATTCTTCACAAGCTTTCGCCATTACCTTTGCGTCTTCGTTCATATACATCCAGAAATAGCCCATTGTCTTTGCTTTGGCCGTTAAGCTTCTCCCAGAGTTGTGATTTCCGGCGGCTCCATAGTGTAACTCATGCAAGATTGTGTGGCCCTCCTCTTTACTTAGGCATCGTAAAAGTGTCCCTAAGTAGGATTTCCTATATAAGATCCCTTCCCTTAGTTCGTAGGCGCCCGACTTACTCTTGATTTTATTTATGTCGGGACGACCTTTAGGTAGCTCGCCTGTTTCCAAGTATTGGTGTATCGGCTTTCTCCAATCGCCCTATTTATATCGATAGGCTGTGTTAATAGCCACATCAACCCGTACATCCGGTATTTCTCGGATCGAGGGAGTGAGGAGATTCATAACACGAATGCCCTCAATTCTCGGGTCTACCAATTGTGAGGAGATGTAAGATAGAGCGTTCGAGTACCTGTTGTCTTTTCTACAGATGTGACGGAACTTGATACTGGGTATTTTGCAGATGTAAAACTGGGCGAGCTCCCCATAATTTTGCAATACAGGGTCTTGTGTTGCATATTTTCCCGTAATCTGCCGAATCACCAACTGTGAGTCACTAGTTAAGTGGACCTCCTGCAGCCCCATTTTTACAATTATCTGCAAGGCATGGATTGTTGCTTCGTACTCAGTGACATTGTTTGTCGCTTTGAATTCCAGTCTGAATGAGTGTACTATATTTCTTCCCTTTGGCATGGTAAATACTAACCTGAGGCCTGATCCCTCTTTGTTTGATGCCCCGTCGACGAAAACCTCCCACCGTGTAGGACTACTGGATGCTAAAAGGTCGGCAGGCTCTTCTCGTTCTTCTATCATCCTCAGTATATCTTCCACTTCGTTCTCATCGCCAAGCGGGAAATATGCCAGGAAACCGGCCACTACCTGCCCCTTGATCGCCGTCCTTGTCTCGTACACTATATCATACTGTTTGATTAGGGCTCCCTATTTAGAGATTCTCCTTGATCGCCCCGCATTATCCAAGACTGCTTTGATAGGTGATTTGGTGAGCACCCGTATGTGATGATCTTGAAAATATGTTCGGAGTTTAAAAGCGGCGAAAGCTAGTGCCAGTACCATCTTCTCCATTCTGGTATAGTTTTTCTTAGCCGGACTTAGTGTCTTGCTAGTGAAATATACCGGCTTCTCCGCATTCCCCTCCATCCTAACCAACACTTCACTAATGGCATATGGTGTCTCCCCTAAGTATAGGGTGAGGATTTCTGACGGCTCGGGCCTCTGCAAAACCGGGAGGCTGGCTAGGTGTAACTTGATGTTTTGAAAGGCCTCTTAAATTGCGTCCGTCCATTGAAACTGTTTTCCTTTCTTCAGGATGTCGTAAAAGGTTTTACATTTGTCCAATGACCGTGACACGAATCGCCCTAATGATGATATGCAACCATTTAGCTTTTGCACATCCTTCACCGTCGCGGGAGAAGGAATTTCTAAGACATCCCTGACCTTCTTGGGGTCTGCCTCTATTCATCTGGGGGTGATGATATATCCAAGGAATTTTCCTAATGTAACCCAGAAGTCGCACTTAGCGGGGTTAATCTTCATCTTATGTTTCCTCATTGTCTGGAAAATCTCTCGAAGGTCTCGGACGTGATCCTTAGCTCGGCGACTCTTGACTAACATGTCGTCTACGTAAACTTCTATGGTGTCGTGGATCTTGTTTTCGAACATATCTCCTACCAATCTTTGGTATGTGGCACCAGCGTTCTTAAGTCCAAATAGCATCATAGTGTAGCAATACAACCCTCTTGGTGTGAAAAAGGAGGTATGCTCCTGATCCTCGGGCGCTAACGGTATTTGGTTGTAGCCCATGTATCCATCCATAAATGTCATCGCCTCGTACCCGACTATGGATTCTACAAATTGGTCTATGCTTGGAAGAGAAAAGCTGTCCTTCGGGCAGGCCTTGTTCAAGTCACTAAAATCAATACATATCCTAACTCCTCCTTTTTCTTGGGTACCACGACCATATTAGATATCCATTGCGGGTAATGGGCTTTTCTGATTATCCCAGATTCCCACAACTTTTTTAGCTTGACCTAGACCGCTGCCTGCAACTCCGGTGCGATCCGCCTCATTTTTTGTCTAACGGGCTTGAACCTTGGATCAATCTTCAAGTGGTGGAAACAGACCTCCGGGACAATGCCCTCTAAATCATACACTTCCCAAGAAAATGCGTCTAAGTTTTCCTTTAACACCGTCATAAGTTAACTTGACTGCTCGTCCGAGAGTAATGTACCAATCCTTACTATCTTTGGCTCCTCAACCGTCCCCAAATTCACTTCCCGAGTCGGCTCAACTATTGATAAATTATATTTAGGTCCCTTGAATGGAGTCGACTCCTTTAATTGCTATAGAGGGTCTTTCTCTTGGATATTGTACGCCATGACCACTTGGGAAATAGTCTCCTCCAATTCTTCTGCAGCCTTAACCTCTTTGGCTTTATTCTTTTCTCGTCTTTGTCGAGCTCGCCGATCTTCATTAATTTCGGCATTAACCTGCATGCATTGTCGCGCCGCTTGGGAGTCGCCCACAACTTCATATATTCCCTTGTAAGTCGGGAACCTTAATCTCTGATGATATGCCGATGCCACCACTTTAATCCCAGCGATCCAAGGACGTCCGATAATTGCTTCGTAAGGAGAGGCGACATCGACCACAAAAAAGGTGGTTAGAGTGTCAAGGTAGCCCTCACCATCAGAAACCCTCAGAGTTACCTCTCCCTTAGGGATGGTTACTGTGCCGTTAAAACCATAGATGTGATATGTTGAGGGGACGAGGATGTCGTCCGACAGCTCCATTCTCTTAAATGTGTCGTAGAATAGCACCTCGACTGAACTTCCACTATCCATGAGAATCCTTCTTACTCCCCACCTCTCAATCAACAACGTGATGACCAAGGGATCACTGTGTTCTTTCCCGTTTGCTGGGACATCCTTGGCTGAGAACAAAATAGGTTGCATCATCCAAGGTTCCATTGGTAAGGTCTTAGCTACACTAAATATTTCCTTGCCATTGCGGTCCCTCTTGTGAATCCTAGAAGTGATTACTGGTCCGAGAGTGTATTCTTGCATGGTTGAGTGTGAAATGATATTTACAAATTGAATTGACCTATCAATGCGAACTTGATGGACCAACACATCAGGTGCTGCTGTCGGCTGGGATGGATGTCGGATGAACAGTCTTAGGTATCCATCTCGGATGAGGTGATGGACGATATCCTTCACTTCTCGACAATTATTAGTGGAGTGGAACCTATACTGATGGTACTGACAGTACTCTGGGTAACCTTTGATTTCTTGGAACTGGACTCCCCTAGACGCTGGGTAATTGATATCGTTCCTCTTCTCGACTTCCCTGAATACTTCCTCCAAAGGAGCGTTCAAAGGGGTGTATGATTTGGCTTCCTGCCTCGGCCTCTTCCCTTTGGCCACCCATTCTTTCTTCTCATTACTTATTGGCGAGGGGTATGATCTATTCTCGGGACACCTAACAGGATCGTTCATGACCGCTTTAGCCTCGGCACCATCTTCAGCACTAGCTTCTTGTACTCCTCTATCTCTTGACTCGACCTGGATTTCTTCTAGGGCGATAAAGTGTTCTTGCATTCTTCACATGTCCTTTAGGGTTTTTGGCTTTTCATAGAACATAGCTACCCAGATGGGGTCCGATCTTCCCAGTGCATTTTCAAATCCAAAGATAGCTTGATCTACTGGTACTTTTCCAATTTCAGTACACAGCTTCCTCCACCTATTGGTCAAGGTTCTCAAGGGCTCCCTGAACCTCCGGGTGAGGGTAAATAGTTTGTTCATTTTTGGTCGAGGTCGGCCGTTATGCATGTAGGTTTTAATAAAGGCCTCGATAAGTGCATCATAACCGTCGATCGATACAAGTGGGAGTGAATAAAACCAATCTCTCGTCTCGCCCTCCAAACTGGCCGGGAAGAATTTACACATGACCACCGCGCTGATTTTACATTGAATCAGTGACATGGTATACATTTTTAGATGCTCGACCGCATCTTCGGTTCCGTCGAATCTAGAAGGAAATATAGGTAAGGTACACTTCGGTAGGAACGACATTTGTTCAAGCTCTTGGGAAAAGGTTTCTTCTCGGCCTCGCTCATGATCTCTGTCAATTTGTTCTCTTCGCTATTTCCCGATAGCTCCTTAATCTTTGCCTCAAACTCTTTGAGCTTAGCTTCTATAGTTCCATTCTGTCGTCCGCCCCTTCCTCGCCTTTCTTCATCGGTAGACGAGTCCTAGGGTAGTCCATATCTATGTGGGGGGGGGGGGGTATGGGAGGTGGTGGTTGACCTGATCGTCTGGACTGATTAGGGTTGCTCGGCCCTATCATAGGTGGTGGTTGACCTGATCGGCCATGATGACTCGACGTTCCTCGGCTGGACGAACCTCTTGATCTGGTTCGCTGATTCCTCAACTGATAATTTTCAAACTCTAGGGAGAGATTCCGTTGCTGGAGCTCTCTTAATGCCGCTTCTTGCTTTCTTTGACTTTCTAAAATGGCCAAGAGTGTTGGGTCTGTGCTTTCATGACTAGAATGTCCGTTTGGGTGGTGTGGCCGAGGTTGTAAGGGTATCGACATTGGTGGTGGGGGTAGTAACAGACTAGTTGCAATGGCGGGTATAGGGCCTACGTTGCTAGCTGCTTCTCGCCCCAACTGAATTTGCCCGAGACGCTCTTGCTCCCTTCCTAAAGCCTCCTGGTACTCAGCTTGTAGCCTTGCTATTTGTCTGTGGGATTGTGCTGCAAGCGCTTCTTCGTCGTCCTCTGTGTCTGAAGCTATAAGCCCGTCGACTTGGTAAACTATCCTTTGGGTCAAGATAACCTGGTCCAAGGGTAGGGTGTCTTCATATCGCCCAAGATCCACTCCCTCATTAATAGTTGGAATGCCTCGTGCAGCTGCCCGAGACTCCTCGAGTGGTGGTTGTCGATTACCTTATTGTCTCGGCCCCGTTACCCTTGTCTGCATGTTGCTACTAGTAACTGTACGATTCCTTAACATCCTTCCCGTCCCTGAAGTGCTGGCCATCGGATGTGGCGCGTGGTGAGCCGAGTGTCGTCCCTACCTACGTCAGCAAATACAAAGAACACCTTACTTTGACTTGATACTTGGAAATAAACACTCAAAAGGTGAAGAATATTCGGCTGACACATAAAATTGTCACTACGTCACAACCTGCAGATACGAAGCCTACTCTAGTTCTGCCTATCTACCCTTTGACTCTATGCTGACTTCAGTGTGTTTCATTGCTATTGCTCCGTACGATGTCGCTTTCTGTACCCGACCTCCGTATTTAAGATAGTTTGTCCTCTATTTTATGTGCTCCAAATCATCTAAACTCATACACGTGATGATTGATCGGTACGACGCGTAAGTACAAAATTTAAGTTAAGTTTCTATTGTTGTTATTCTCCTAAGATCTTATCATGGCCGTCTTCCCTAGATATTCTCCAAGAACTTTCCGATGACTAGTTAACATCGCTGGGCAAGACACCTCAAGATCGGCAGCTTGCTATGCAAAAAGACACCTTAGATTTGACCTTTGGTCACTCCAAACACTCAAACTTTACACCGTCAAAAGAAAACAACTTATCTATCGCTAAAACTCACTTAACCGTCGAAAACAAGCAGTCATCATATCAGCAGACTTTCAACCTAGCTCCAAACCTGTGCTGTTAATCGCCGGTGAGCTTATGAAGACTTTCTGCTGATCAAACTGTTAGTGGGCAAAGAAACGAGAACTTTACCACACCTTGTGAGGACGCTGCTACCGCTGTAACCTTGCATGTAAACTAAATGACTCAAAATAATAGAAATTTCGGCCAACAGAGTTCATCCTAGCTTCAACTACAACACTTGAAGGTGTATACAAGAGCTTTTGATCGTCTCTAAAATCCTTCTAAGCAAGGTATCCGGATATCTTAGTCGATCCCCTTAGTCGGCGCCAGAATGTAGATGCATTTTATTATAACTACATCCAAAGGATAGAACTCTTCTACTCATGCAAGTGATAATAAGAACCAAACATTAGACACAAGGATATACGTGATTCAATATGATTACCTAAGTCAACGGGGTGAAAGGATGAATCTTATTACTTCAATATGTTACAATGGTGTCGCTCTTCCAATTGGACTCACTTACAAGATGAACTTGCTCTCAACTTCACTTATTTTTCCTATGATTACAAGTTTCTCTCTCTCAAATACAACCTACCTCTCTTGGATACAAGTTCTTCTATTTATAGGAGAGGCTACATACAACCAAACTAGGGTGTTGGTCACAACATATCTGACTTGAAGTCCTGTTCTCGGGCCCGCTTGTGTCATCCCTTCTTCTGTGGTTATGGCCGATGTGCTTTGATTCCTTAGCAACTCCGCGTCCGAGCCGATCCTATTAGGTGTTGTCTTGGTGCGACGCCGCCCTTCCAATCTTGTCGCCCTTTCTGTTGGCCGATGTGACGCGTATCTTCTTATCCCTTTGATTAACTTTCCTCGTTTGACCGAGCGTGTCTTGTCTGTCAGCTTTGTCAGAGGTCTGGGGTCAAGTCGTGTCCGACAGCTGTTGAATGATCACGTCCGAGACACGTGTTTCCTTAATCCTCGCGCCTGGCAGCACCTATCCCATGCTTCTTGCTTCTTCTTATTTTGGTACATCATAGCTTAGGATGTTGCCACCTAGCCCTGTGGATAATCTACACCTACAATGTGATTATTAAATCAGACATATTGCATGAGTCAATTTGTATGTTTCATTAGGACTAGTTGCAAGATAGATAAAGAGATTTTTGGTTCTGAAAATGATGTATCCAATTAACCCAATTTATGCTACATAGAATATCAAGAAAACAATATGGAGCAAAAACTAGTTTATCCTCAGTGACAGAGTAAACAATTAAACAAGGGATTAATGAGAGAAATCTCAAAGAATGGAAGAAAAACAGCAAAAAAACAACAAAAACCCCACACTCCAGCATATCCAATCATCCTCCTAAATACTTGCATTCATGTCCTAAAAAGACAAGGCTGGTAATGGGGGACCGGAATTAGCAGGGGATATCGTTTGAGTGATCCGACGAGCAGGATCGAATATAACTCTTTTGTCTTATATGAAATGGTATCTCTGCTAAATTTCGGTCTCCCATTAGCAGCACCGTAGAAAGAAACTTGCATTTCGTATTCTGTCATATTTTCCTATCAAGACAAACCTGTCACCTTTTTCGTTGGGATAATTGAGTATAATAAATGTGGAATTAATTTTATAGTATTGTAATGTATGGTCCCAAAAAGCACGTCCTAGACGTGCCAAAACTTCACCAACCAACACTAGTATTTATGTGCAAGTGTGCGTGACCCTAGTTTTGAAAACTTGGAATCTAGTCTGGGTATAATTAATGAGAAATTTATTCTTATGACCCTGGAAATTATGGGTGTTACTCTTTTGACCCCGGGGTTATTTAATAAATTTTTTAAATTATTCCGGTGGCCCTGCAATATTATAACCGGTGTGCATATTGTCTGCACATAAAATCAGTGTGCATATTACTTGCACACTATAAAATATGAAGAAAATTTTAAAAATTATGTACATAAATCAATGTGTATATTTATTGCACATAAAAATAGTGTGCATATTGTCTGCACACTACAAAATATGAAGAAAAATTAAAAAATTATTTGAAGAATAAAAAAATTCATGAAATGCAAATTTGATAGTTGTATTTATGGTCGTTGTGTAACTCTTTCAAAAAGCTTTCCAAATATATAAATTTGCCGAATTCTTACGTATGATTTGTGAGACATGTTATGTTTAAGTTGGTATGACGATTATACCCTTAAAGGAAATAGTTTATCATTTGATAACATCATCAAACATCTTTATCCAAATGATCCTCCTTCTTTTTTAAGGGTCATTTCAATAAAATAAGTTAATGTTTTTAAAATTGAGTTTTAAGCCAAAGGCCATTTAAGTAAAAGAGAGTGAGGAGAGGGTCAAACACTTAATTCCCACATAATTAATTAGATATCCCTAATTTTGACACCTAACAAATATATCTTTATACAACAATAAATATATCTCTATTTTTTAATAATCGTATCCATTTAAAATTAGATTATCTTAATACCCTTATCTATATAATATTTTTCTTTATTTTAAAATGGAACAAATTTCTTCCTCTACCGCTTCACCCGACCACCACCACTAGCCCCACCACACGTCTGACACCACCACTAACATTCCACCACCAACCTTCAACGACCACCACCTAACAACCACCACCTACCAATCGCCACCACAACTAATATTCCACCACCATTGCACCACCAACACCAGTCCTCCACCACCACCACCACCAGTCTGCCCCGCCGCGGCCACCCCCGCCGCCACCGCCAGTCCACCGTCGTCGCCATAGCCACCACCACCACTAATCCACTGCCGCCACCACCGATGGTAGAAGTTGATCCATGTAAATGGAGTCAATAACCAAAGTCGACACAAAAAATTGACATACGAATAAGTGAACTTGGCGTGAGTTGAACATGCATCATCTGACATGGAGTTAGCCATGCTACCATTGCACCACAAATTCCATATTTGAAGAATTTACATCTATAAAATCCAAGCATCTAAACAATCAATATATAATAATTAGGAATTCAAAGCATGTGAACAAATCTACCAAGCCTGTATTGAATTTAGCTTAATATGTGGATTGATTTGTACCAAACACTAGCTTGAATAAAGAAATCACCAGCTGGGAGTGGGAAAGGAGCTAGAACTTTATGTCTACTTAAACTAATGATACCATCAAATTCACCAGCAACTTTATGGAAAATAAAAGAAACTATACATTCAATCCTTGACTTGAAGAATGTAGAAATATTAAGTTCAGAAAATGGTAGAAATATTGAAATATGTTTTGTGTCAAAGCCTATTGAAATTCAGCTTAGTATACTAACTATTAAGTTCAGAAAATTGATTTCACAAAAAAGGGAACGATGACACTATTGTATAACAATTAAAGAGTTGTACAAGACCAATTCTAAATGTAAAACAAATATAAAACTATAATAATCGACATTCAAACATTATTCATGAAAACCCTACAGTTTTTAATGGTATCAACAACAATAGTTGATCCATAGAAGATGGGATGAACAACCGTAGTTGATCCTATAAAAATGGCGTTAGCAACAGGAGTTTATCCATAAATGGGATCAATAAAAATAGTTGATCCCATAAAAAATGTATGCTAAACAAGAATTCCGGCTAGGTTGGTTGAGTGCAGTAGTTTAAACACAATAACCTTTTGTTACAAGAGTTTCCTGGTATTTTGGATCTTACCTTGTAACAATAGCCATAACAGCATCAAGATTTTCTTTAGCAACTTTCTTAAGCCTACATAAAAAATAACCCAGTTATCTGAACACCAGTTGGTTGAAATTATAAAAACCAAGTTGTCAGAATATCAGTTGCTTGAAATTATAAAGATACGTACAGTAGCACATTTAGAACATTAGAAAAACAACTATGAAGAACTAAAGTTCACATGCTTGAAAGAAAATTGTAAATCTTAAATTGGTGAGAATAGATACCCAACTTAAGGCCTTTCCCATGTATTTAGTCCGCAAGAGCTTTGATCCCAAATGGAAAATTCTTCGGATCAAGGACTAATTCACTATGTATATAACCAACCAATAATTAATTCGACATATATTTGGATATTATCACTACAATCAACGTTACATTTCATTGTTATGTACATGACATGGCTGGAATTTATGATCCTAGATAATAACAGACATTAGTATGCAATAAATAATTAAAGAAGAACATAAGCCAATTTGGTCCAATATATAACAAGATACACATTGAATCACCAAAATGGCCCAAATCTATATATTAATATATAGACATCCAACAAAAGTTCCTTACTTGCTTAAGATAGTCTCCGAAAAGTTCTAAATAAAAATGTAGAATCCTTGCTAAAACTTTAAAAATTATCTGACCCTGAATATATGTTACCCAAATCTTCTAAGAATACCAATAACATTATCTCCATCACAAATTTATCATTCCAATCTCACTATCACCACCACCAACAATTACACTCAATCTCCACCACCACCCACCACTGTCTACATCACCAATTACATTAACCCAACCTTATTACAACCATTATTCTAATCTCTCCACTACCAATTTCATCATTCCAACAAAAACCACCACAATCTGCATCATCAAATTCATCGTTCTAACATATTTTCATCTCCATCATCATCACCACGACTTTGAATCCAAAAGGACCTTCAATTTCTATTATTGCTAGTTGAAATCGAAAGATAAAATCTAGTTCAATCATCCAGTATAAAAGAAGAGAACGATAACCACCAACATCTTCACTACTTTTTCCCTCCATCACCACCACCAACACCACCATCATCAATTGATGGAACAGAGATTTAATATCCTATTCCAGTGCCACCACCACCACCATCATCAACTAAAGGAACGACGATTTGACATATTCCTCGACCATCGCTGCCACCAGCACCATTATCACCAAATGCAACAGAAATGTGTGAATCTAATAAGATAAATCATTTGGACAAATTGATTAATAGAGATTTGATATCTTCCGCCACCACCATCCATTATCATCATCATCATGTTCGCTGGAAAAGATATGGAGAAAGACGGCGATGGCGACTGTGATGGATGGAAGATGAGAAGCGACATAAGAAACTCAGATCTGAAATAAATAAAAAAACGAAACGATGTGTTTTCCTTTAGACTAAAACATAATGAGGGTATTTATGAGATTATAAATGAAATAAGTTTATTCTAAAAGGCCTAGGGATATAATTATTGATAAAAGAGATATTTGTGAAGGCCCATTAGAAAGAAGGACATTTATCCAATTTCCACATCTCATCTAGTTTGAGTTGCCTGTCAAGGTAATGTAATTCGAATTTGTCCACCCCAAAAGCTAGAGTGCATGAGTACCCTCTTTTTATTGGTTAATTTATTCTAAGGGTCTTGTTAACTTGTATATGGGTATAAAAGTTAACAGGGGTATAATGGTCTTATAATTGCATGGGAAATTGAAATCAGCTAATCAAATAATAATTCTTACCCTAATAATTAATTTTCTCTATAATTGAGATTGTGTTCCATTATTACCCTCAAAATATCTCTATTCTTGTCTTACTGATCTTCTTTCCTTATTCGTTTTCTGCTTTTCTTTTTCTAGCTTGTTCTTCTCCATTTTTGTTATTCTGTATTACTGTTTTTACAATAATTTAAATATTTGGTGAATCTTTCATTCTGCCATAGATAGATCTGGTGAGAAGCTCAAAACCCCCATATATATACAGATTTTATTCCCCAATTTTCAATTACTCTAATCATTTCGGAAATTGATTAAAAATTTTACCCAATCTTAAAATATTAGATCAAGAACAAATACTGTATCATAAATCATTCATTCATTGCCCAAATCTTAAAGCACTAGAATAAATGCTTGAAAAAAAAAACATAAGAGGAACAATTTTTTTTATTTCTTGTGTTTAGATGAAGTGATGCTCTGTTTTCTTACCCAAAAACTAAAACCACATGGATTTGAGATCGAGATTTTAAATTAATGTTGAGATTGAGACTCGCATATGAATTAAATTGAATCATGTACGCCATAAATCACAAAAATATCCAATCTTAATTTAATCTCAAGCTTAAGAGAAAGTGAGAGATAAGATTCAGATGTTAGAGAGGATTTGTGTAAAGTGAAGTTTGACGTTGGTACATAATACATAACTAGTTCTTTGGACGAGACTTTTTCTTTACGAAATCATTTAACAAGGAACCGTATGGACATATGATACGACGTAAAGGTGGTCAATGGAAAATCATTTTAAGCATCCGAAAATATTGAAGTTTCTTTTTCTTCTCCGATTTGATTATGTTGTTAACGAAATACGATATAAATTTCTAGGGGTAAATTAGGAAATGATACTTTCTAGATATAACCAAATCAGATTTCCAAAAAAAAACTAATACTTCCAAGTAAATTGTAAAACCTAATACAAAAATATAATATTTTATTTTACCTTAACCTCTATACCAGTATATAGGTTAATAGGACCCATGGGTCTTGTTAACTTGTGCACCCGGGCACAAGTTAAGCCCTATTATTTAATTTGTTTTTACATTGAATTCACAAATTTTCAGATAAAACCATATTAACGAAGTCTCTGTATCAGCGAAATTTATTTTTCCAATATTACCCTTCAATTAAAAAATTAGTCATGCTAAAATATCGTTATTTTCCTTGTTTTTCTCTCCCATATTTTCTGTCATTTTTTTCTCTCACCAATTTTCTCAAGCAATTTAGAAAATGTTTTGGAGGTAATAAGGGGTAATATACGAGTAGTCATAGCAATTACAAGTAAGTTACATTAGGTTGTACAACATATTATTTTGATTAATTTGTTATGATTTTATTCTTCTCTTCATCTATCTGGGAGTGAAAATTGAAACGGAAAGAAAACTAGAAGACAAGAGACTTTATAGAGATAGAAACAAAGAAAAGTGAACTTTAATGCTTTATGTTTAGTGCGGGATCGGAAATGGTGGTGGAAATAGTGATCAGTATAACTAATTGGTCTCTTCATCTTCTTATATAATAGGAACCATCTCCAGTTTCTTCTAAAATTATCGGTGATTCACATAATTCTGGTGATCATGAATTAATTAATCTAATCCATTCAGCAAAAACATCAAATCTATATATTTGGCGATTTGATTAAAATAATGAATCCATCACAATATCTATAAACATAAAAAAAATGTTATAAATTCGGATTGCCGACACATAATCCAATTTTTATCTTCAAAAATCTAATAACTAATTAAGATTAAAAATACCCAATCAAATTACTAAATCTTAAAACCCAAATCGAGAGATTTAATTATAACGAAGAAACCCCAATAGATTACCAAGCCCTAAAATCCAAACATGTTGTATTATATGTTTTTTTATTGTTCTTCAATTATTTATGGAAGAACCAAGACCTAAATACAAACGAAGAGGAAGAAATGAGATGGTGAGGAACAAGAGAACAATGTAATAAAAATTTACAACTTAATGAGGGTATTTGCCGAAAATGTGGTTTTCATTTCCAAAGTTAAACAAGTTTAACGAGGTGTTTAGTATATCAATGAAAAATGGTGAAAACGAAAAAATAATAATTTATACCCTTCTTAATTTGTTCTTGTGTGCACAAGTTAACCAGACCCTTAAAATACCATAAGTTTGATATTTGAAATACGCATGAAGATAGATTATCTATCAGGAAGATACTGAGAAAAAGAGAGATTGAGGTCCCCAAAGCTACTTTTTTTTTGTTATAATGATGAAATGCTAATCATCTGCTACTTCATTAATCCTTTTGTTGATGGTAGTTTTTAGTTCAGGGTTAAAATCGTAAAACCTCACATTTAATGTGCCATCACTCTGCAAAGAAACAGAGCCATGTAAAGTGATGAGAGTTCAACCTCTCCACTGGCATATTTATTGAGAAACTCAATATGTTCACATGAAATTTATCCAGACTGGTGCATGTAGCAACAATCCCAGAATAAGCAATTGATCCGCAATGGATTAGTAGGTGCAAAGTCCTACCCAAAATCAGAAAGCAAAGAATAAAGGAGCCACGTAGAAAGAGAAAAAATAAGAAGAAGTGAAGCCATGTCATAGTCCAGACAGCGTCACATGGCCACGCCCCATGCTACCCAATCGTCCCTTACTCCTTTGTCGACCAATCAGGTCGCTTTAAACCTGCAACACTCCCATGAGTTATGGCTGGGCCCATACTTGCCGGCCCTATTCTCCATCGACCAATCAGGTCGCATTAAACCTACCACGCGCACCGGAAGTATAGCGAAACTCGTGCTTGGCCGCCCCCTATTTTTATTGACCAATCAGGTTGCTCTAAACCTGTCACATTATTGAAAGAGGTGGAATTGCGTCAAGTGGTCACCATGCCAAATTGGCTTCCCAAAGATTGTACGAACAATTGGGAATGGTAAACAATTTTAGTATGAGCTATATGCCAAACGTTTTGTATGGATGCCTAGCATAACATACTAAAAATTTAAATCAATCGGAGTAACTAGCTAAAAGATACAACATAAAAGGCGAGCTAGGTCATGGCTGAAAACTGACAGAATCCCTCCTGAATTCTTCATCAGTTTCACTTTCGTCATGTTTTCACCTCTTAAATGAGCTCAAAACCTAAATATTCTCTCGTAGGGAGATAGAAAATTATTTTCTGATCATAATGGAGGGGCGGACCGTCAAAATCCGAGTTTATACGAGAATTCTACAATGATTTTAGTGAGGGTCCTAATCTGAATTTTCTGATTACGAAATTTCATGAGTTAACACAAATTTTATGTGAATCATCACAGCCATCTAACTTGGCTATCCAACTTAAATGGTTTATATTTAATTTGAGCCAATCATCTCGGCCATCCACGGCCACATACCGCGTGTCGCATACCTTATGCGCTAATTAGGGCTTCAACTTGCCAAACCCTAATTTAGGCAAAGTTGTTACGCCAACCGAGCCAAAACAATGTTCCACAGAGCATTGGGATTGATGTGGCCACTGAAACTGATGTTGCCACACCACATTTGAGTATAACACCAATGTGCCAAAATTTAGTGGCCATGGCTACGCCCGGAACTACTTGCACCATCGTGCCGCTGGCATGCACAAACTATGCCAGCTACTTCACCACGCCACTGGCATGCACGAACTATGCCAGCCATGCCGTAATGCCACTGGTGTGCGCTAAAGGCGCCACTGTACCATTATTAGGTGCCAACAAAAGGTATCCATAATCAAAGGCTACCCTTCCTCATGAGATGCAATCTCAGCCATCTAAGTCCGCCACCGAGATGGCAGGCTTGTGGAAAGTTTTAGGCGACCAACCTCCTAAATCTAGTGGCCATGGCTACGCTAGGCGCCACTTGTACCACCGTGCCACTGGCATGCACGAGCCATGCCGGCCATGCCATATTTCCACATGCATACATCAAAACGCCACTACGCCATTATCAGGCGCCAACACAAGGTATCCATAATCAACGACTACCCTTCTTCATGAGATGCGATCTCAGCCATCAAAGTTCGCCACCGAACTGATAGACTTGTGGAAATTTTTAGGCAACCAACCAAGACGAGTCTTATAGCATCACATGCTATTTTCCTTCGGCAAGCCTCTTGATTTTAACTTGCCACACGTAGCAAAGTGCTACATGTTTTCCACGAAAATACTCGAGACATCAAACATGTCACAAACTGGGGGATGCTCATCCGGGTATTGGTATGGCGGTCTACAGCATGCGGCGTGCAATACGCCCGTTACAAGACAGTGTCATAAAGCGGGGCGGTTAGTAATGGCAAGAAGTAATGGTGTAAACGGATCCACCTCCTTAATTATGGAAGCATAATTCCTGACGTTACACGTTAATCTTCCACCAATCAATCGTTTCCACTTCCTACGAGACCATGGTACATTTTATTACGACTTGTATAAATAGGTTTCACCTATTTCCACCAGATAATAAGTTTTTTAGTCGGCATCAACACAATATCCAGAAATCACCTAGAACTGATAGCTTTTCACTTTACAAGCCAGTTCCACTTTCTGATACAAGTCATAAAACAAGCCAGATCTTCAGAATCAACCACTCTGGTCTCAACACTTTCTTCGCTTCCCTCCCTAAGAAGAACCCTTCTCCCTCACTTTGTGACCGAAACAATCCTAGAACGACCATTTCTTGGTTTAGGCCAAGATTGTACAGATTGATCTCTCGAATCAAAAGTACTCTCGTGCAGTGTATTTTTTAGGATTTAGATTCGTTTCTCATCCACACACCCAAAATTACCAAAATCAGCAGAAACAATTTTCACCCACAAACAATTAGCGACCACAGTGGGAGGTTAATCTCTTGGTTGAAATATCAATTTCCAATTTCCAATTTTGTTTTTCAATCCCGATCTCAAGATGGTAGAACTCAGGTCCAGATTAGCAACAAACCCTGATGCCACTGGCACTGAAAACGCCCTTGATATCAACGTTCCTTCCAGCGACATCAATGTACCACCTGTCAGCGTGATCAACACCCATGGCGCCGCAGACTCTACCACCAACACCAGTGTCGTAGGAAACGTTCCCTCATACCTTACGCCTCCATTCACCAGAGTTAGAGACGCTACCGCCACCCTATTGTTTCTTCAAGTGTGACGCCCCCCCGGTTGTCACCAGAGCTGCTGTCACTCCACCATCAAGACGAGAGATCGGGGGAGCCATAGGAAGCCAACCCATAATTACCATTGTTGATTTGATATAAATCCTAGAAGTTCTTGCTAAGGCTCAGACGGACATGGACACAACTCAAAAGTAGCGAAAATTAACATCTGAATAATTAATCAAGAGATTCAGAATTCGGGCGTTAGATTGTCTTAAACCAAATATAACTGAACATCAATTGGTGGAGTTGTGCATTAATGCTTTCTGGAGACTCTGTTCATAAAACCATGTAGTCTATGATGAAAAAGTGTGTGAGATTCTCTATTTATATAAGGTGCAGCGCCGAGATATATTTTTGGTCCTCAACCGTGTTGCATTGGAGCTTAGACCTTTGCTCCAGGAGCCGCTTCAACATTCTCTCCAGAAGCCGCTCCGCTTCAACATTTCGCTCTAGGATCCACTTTAACGTTTCTCTTCAGAAGCCTCCGCTTCAACTTTTCGCTTCAGAAGCCGTTCTTATTCAACGTTTTACTCTAGAAGCCGCTTCAACGTTCTCTCCAGAAGCCTCCACTCCTTACTTCCAAGGTTCTTTCCCATAACCGCCACACCTCCCTATCAGGGATTGTGATCGCATCCAGCCAAGTCTCTTCTGATCATAGCTGCCACCAAGAACCGCTGCTGCTCATTTTTTGATACCAGCCAGAGCTTCACCATAGCAACAAACCACTACACCATTTTTCCAGATTAGCAACTAAGTTTAGCAACAACTTTTATGCAGTTGCGAATTTGCAACAGAATTTGCAACGGCTACAATATTCGCAACTGTTGTGCATACCACGCGTGCTACCTGCTTGTGTGCAAGGTAACACCTAGACTTTAGACGTGCGATCCGACTATATGGATGGAAACACAAAATACTATTTCATCCCTAGTATTTGCAATTGGTTTGAATGGGAAATATCATTACACCCTTTTTATCATCAAATATCTAATCATATCTCCCATATATTCTTCTTCTTCCACTTCTTTATCGAGCATCCCCCGAGTCCACACTATTTCACTTCACTGAAAACCCTAACTCTAGTACTGTTCTTCTTCTTCTTTCACTTTATTTAGAGTTAGTATCTAAACCATCAATTACGTTCCCCTTGTAGTTGTTGTTGTTGTTGTTCTTCTTCTTCTTCTTCTTCTTCTTCTTCTTCTTCTTATCACCACCTCCACCACCACCACGAGACTGTAGATTTAGGTTGGAAATCGCAGCGTTTTGAATCTTTATTAGGTATTATTTACAGATATGTTTATATATTCTTCTCCAATATCAATTCGTTTAGTTAGAAATTGAAATGATTTAAAGCTAGGGTTTCAAAATTTTGGGTAATTATTTTTTGGATTTTATGGTTTTATTTTATCGATTGGAAAAATATTTTGAATTAGTTATCTGTTCATTTTTGTATTTTGATTCATCATTAATTGGAAATTGGGCTTAATTTTATTCGAATTTTTTACATCTACTGATCTATTTTGTATATTTATTAGGCTTTAGGTGAAGCAAATAATCATGAAGATGATGGTACGAGTTACTCTTAGAAGGGAACAGAAAGCACATGTGACTTTTGGTGAATGATTAGCAATTTTTGTTGCATAGGTATCTTGGTGTAATTTATATGTCTAGTGTAATTTTGAGTTTTTTAGGTTGTGTATTCTTTGAAAAATTTTGATTTTTTTTTTCACAATGGTAAATGACAATGGTTTATAGTGAAGCTATTCATAATATATTAAGGGTTTCAAGTCAGGCGACTCTTGTTATTGTTGTTATCTAAGTTTATAAATTATATGAGATTTAAAATGGCTAACATTGATATATTACTTTTGTTTATTTTTCCTTCCTTGTTTTTTATAGTGCACAACCTTAGCTTATACCTCGAATAATCACTTATTACTTATGCAATTTTCCGTCGATCGAAATTGGACACATATTATCTCTACTTTGACCCCTACATAGCAAATAAATGAAGTTTACATAACTCAAGTTCATTATTGTTTAGGTGGATAAAAGCTCAAATGTTGCTGTTCTAGGTACTTGGAGAGCTTAAAAATCTATCAAGACTTTATGAAACCTTTGATTCCTGGTAAGTTAGCAATGTTGCAAACAATTTTGAGCTTTTCTCCAGGACTTACAATTACTTTCAGTGAGAGTCTGTTCTTCCCATCCTTTGTTGATGTAGGCATTTTATTTAGATTTGCATCTCTTTGAAAAACTTTAAATGTCGGTGCTTGATTGATGTTATTGCCGAAAAGATGGATGTATATTGGTTTTCATGTACTTGATTGATGTTGCTTCCGAACAGCTGGATGTATATTGGTTTTCCTGTAGTGATTAAGGTATATTCACATATCTTTCCTTGTCATTTAATTTCCATTTTAATGATTTCTCTGAAGATTTCAGTATAACTATGGTATGTTGGATATATTTAGGTAACTGCTGCTGGTGGTGGAAATGGTATGCGCCTTGCGAAAGAATGCAAGGAGTTTCTGGAGTTATTTCCAAGCAGTTTGTATTCCTTGTTTTCCCTCGGTGGTATATACCACTTCCTTATTCCTTGTTTTCCCTCGGTGGAGCATAATCTTCTGAGAGCAAGGAAGCTTTATATAAACATAAGGTTAGAATTTCAGTCTTAGCAATTATTTTGTTGTTTTTTTCCCCCACACTAACTCTGAGAAGTGAATAGATTGTTGTTTATTGATCAATCGCAATTTTTCTATGTTTTTTGATGTAGCATTGAGAAATTAAAAATTAGCTTGCTACTATAAATTATGTTGCTTCCATGGGAGTTTCATCTGTTCTCTGAAATAGGGTGCATAATGCATTTGAAATGTGATGTTTATGTAAGTTGAAGAATTTTGGGTTTCTATTGACATTTAGCTCGTCCCTTTCCTTGTCAAGTCCGACTGACTTGCATCTTTTCAAGGATGGTATTGGGCCTTTGTGGGAAGTAAGTATTGTAAGCATCAGTGTGCTGCTATTACTGCTATTGTATCATTTATTTTATTTTTTATTTAGATTGTTTGGTAATCGATATTATTAAGATATTGTAAGGATTCTATTTGGTTCTGTCATTGATATGACAAGGGATTCTTATCAGTTGCTTTTGGTGTTTTTATGGTTTGAATACCCTGTTCAGGTAATTGCAATAATAAACTGCTCGAAAAAAATTCTTTTGTATAACTCCTCCAATTTGCAGTAAACTAAATTGCAGTTTAAATGCTTTCATGACTTATAGGTTCTAATTTTCTCGTTTTCCTGTTAATTTTTATATTTCATCTGCATATATTATTATTATTGAATGATGAGACATTAATGGCTTGTCACGCAAGTGTCAATAGACCTCTAAAACAATGTGCGGTTTTGCTGAAATGTTGTTATTGGATAACAATGTTCAAGTTTTATGAACTATCATGCCTTTTCTAGTATTACCCATCTGTCAATTGCTATAGATTTTTTTCTTGTGAATTGGTCTCATCTGCTTATTGAATGTGTTGACAATGTTCTTTTTGGAAGGGTTCAGTGAGTGAGTAGGTAAGTAAGAGTAGTGAGAAGTTAAGTATTCCTCATGTAGAAACCTTTTTTGATCCTTAGTGTGCTAGTGTGTGATGCGCTTGGTTAAGCTGATTTTATAATTTGAGCATTAGCAAACCTTATTGAGGTCGCTACACAGAGTTATCTGTTTTATTGCATTATTATTTAAGGTGATTCACAACAAGCTATAGTCATTGAAGCCTGTAACTGTTGTTTGTGGATTCTATATACCGCTCGAGATGGTGATGTTATTTAAATTTTGTCACCTTGCTGTCGAAACTCACTATATTTTATGTTCCTAATATATATTACGTAGTTCTCGTTATGTCCACCATTAGTTATCGACTTCTGAGAAGTTTATTATGCTCTGAAATATTACTGAAAATTTTATTGTGTTATTTCTAATTAGGCTCTCTCCGTTTTCGGGCTTCTTCAAGATAATATTGATCCCATGGTTTCTGTGATGAAGGTGGAGAAGGCACCACCTTCCATCACTCCGTGTGCTGGTACTGGTAAGAACTTAGAACATATATACCACTTCTAACACATCTGGAAAAACCGAAAACAAAACTGCTACAACCTATGTAATATGATTCTAAAGTAGTAGTTAGTGTATGTCTTAGAGGCTCTAATTTTCCTCTATATGCTAGCTTATATCATCTGTCATTTTCTAGAACTTGAACTCATATGTGAACTTGAGAAATATACTTAAATTTATATTTTTTGGTTGTTCGCATCATTCTTCAGAACTTAAGAAATGTCTCCTGAAAGTCATCATGTTTTCTCATTACGTATTGATTGTATGTAATTAGCCTGAATATGTTCAAATCTAAGATTTCTCAGTTGGATTTGGCCTGGATTTGGAACTCTTGACTAGGTCAACGACAAGTTGACTTGACTTTTTTTTTTCTGTTGTAAAAACTTAGCAACGGCCAGAAACTGTTGCTAAATTTAGAACCAGAATAATAAAACCAGGTCCGGCTAAGTTTAGCCGTTCTTAGTTTTTTTTGGTTCTAAATTTCGCAATTGCTCTATGGCAGTTGCGAATTTTCCATTTCACAACTGCTTTAAGATGTTGCGAAAATAATATAGCACCAGCTGTTGCTAAACCTATTCGCAACAACCAAAACCATTTCAAAGCGAGATAAAAAAACAGCTGGGTGAACCGAAAACCGTTGTGAAAAAAAATTTCGCAACGGCTTAGGAGCTGTTGCAAAAAATGCAACACCACGTTTCCCAACGGTTTCCTGCAGTTGCAAGTCCCTTTCGTAACTGCACACAACCGTTGCTAATCCGGAAAAATGGTATAGTGACCACTGCAAAGAATTTTTCGTCCATGTGATGTCCCAAGCATCCCATCCATGAGAGTACAATAAGCTTGTATCAAATCAAAGAGGCGTGGATTAATGGAGGTGCAATCAAAGTAAGCTACACTTGGGGACTGACGCCTCCTTCAGGTTTAGAAGTTTAAACGCAATCACCTCCTTACTAGCGAATGTAATGGAAGCACATCTTCCATGAGAAAATAAGCTCAGAATAATTACACATGGGGACTTTTGTCACGCTGCTTACTCATGAGAGAGCCTGATACACCTAAAGTCCAATCATACACAAAGGACATGCCTAGCGGAGACAAAGCTAATTAGCTATCCTTAAACTAAATATTTTATATCTATTAGGCATATCAAATAAATTTTAAATCTCTTAGTGTTGAGACATGAAAATTCCTCAACAATATGTTGCCAGGCATGCTTCCTCAACATACCTTTCCTCTTAGTGTTGAGACGTGTAAATTGCTCAACACTCACTACTGTGTTGATAGGCATGCTTCCTCAACACATATTTCCTCTTAGTGTTGAGACGTGTAAATTCCTCAACACTCACTACTGTGTTTCTAGGCATGCTTCCTCAACACATATTTCCTCTTAGTGTTGAGACGTGTAAATTCCTCAACACTCACTACTGTGTTTCTAGGCATGCTTCCTCAACACATATTTCCTCTTAGTGTTGAGACGTGTAAATTCCTCAACACTCACTACTGTGTTTCTAGGAATGCTTCCTCAACACATCCTCCCTCTTAGTGTTGAGACGTGTAAATTCCCCAACACTCACTACTGTGTTTCCAGGCATGCTTCCACAACACACCTTTCCTCATAGTGTTGAGACGTGTAGATTCCTCAACACTCACTAGTGTGTTGCTAGGAATGCTTCCTCAACACATCCTTTCCTTTTAGTGTTGAGACGTGTAAATTCCTCAACACTCAGTACTATGTTGCTAGGCATTCTTCATCAACACATCCTTCCTCTTAGTGTTGAGACGTGTAAATTCCTCAACACTGACTACTGTGTTGCTAGGCATGCTTCCTAAACATATTCTTCCTCTTAGTGTTGAGACGTGTAAATTCCTCAACACTCACTACTGTGTTGCTAGGCATGCTTCCTCAACACATCCTTTCCTATTAGTGTTGAGACGTGTAAATTCCTCAACACTCACTACTGTGTTCTAGGCATGCTTCCTCAACACATCCTTCCTCTTAGTGTTGAGACGTGTAAATTCCTCAACACTCACTACTGTGTTGCTAGGCATGCTTCCTCAACACATCCTTCCTCTTAGTGTTGAGAGATGAAATTCCTCAACATTCACTACTGTGTTTCTAGGCATGCTTCCTCAACACATCCTTCCTATTAGTGTTGAGATGTGTAAATTCCTCAACACTCACTACTGTGTTGCTAGGCATGCTTCCTAAACACATCCTTCCTCTTAGTGTTGAGACATGTAAATTCCTCAACACTCACTACCGTGTTGCCAGGCATGCTGCCACAACAAACTTTTCCTCTTAGTGTTGAGACGTTCAAACTGCTCAACACTCACCATTGTGCTGCCAAGAAGAATGCCTCAACACATTTTTCCTCTTAGTGTTGAGACGTTCAAACTCCTCAACACTCACCATCCGTGTTGCCATGAAAACTTCCTCAACACATATTTTTCCTTAGTGTTGAGACGTGGAAATTTCCTTAACACCCACCACTGTGTTGCCAGGCAAACTGCCTCAACACATATTTTTCCTTAGTGTTGAGACGTAGAAACTTCCTCAACACATATTTTTACCTTGGTATTGAGATTGCAACTTCCTCAACACTCACCACTAAGTTGTTAGGCATACTGACCCAACACATCTTTCCTTCTAGTGTCGAGACGTTCAAACTCCTCAATACTCACTTATTTTGTCATAGTGTTGACGGCTTTACCACCTCAACACTCATCTTTGTGTTAAGGATCACTGCGCCAACACTTCCTGGAATCAACACCCTGTGGCCAAGCCAGAAGTATGCCAACACAAGGATCATAGACTACTCATGCCTCCTGCCAAAGGTTAGTCGAATTTTCCTGGTAATCTCTTAATGTATTCCCTGTCCATTTTTATCCTCATATGTCACCATCTCATACTTACCCCACAAAAATTCCACTGTTACGTGCTAAGCAAGGGACTTAATGTTGATGGTGGTTTTTACTTCAGGGTTAAAATCGTAAAACCTCACATTTAATGTGCCGTCACTCTGTAAATAAACGTAGCCATGTAAAGTGATGAGAGTTCAACCTCTCCACTGGCATATTTATAGAGCAACTCAATATGTTCACATGAAATTTATCCAGACTGGTGCATGTAGCAACAATCCCAGACTAAGCAATTGATCCGCAATGGATTAGTAAGTGCAAAGTCCTACCCAAAATCAAAAAGCAAAGAATAAAGGAGCCGCGTAGAAAGAGAAACAATGATAGGAAGCATGGCCATGTCATAGGCCAGCCAGAGCCACTTGTCCACGCCTCATGCTACCCAACCGGCCCTTACTCCTTTGTCGACCAATCAGGTCGCTTTAAACCTGCCACACTCCCATGAGTTGTGGTTGGGCCCATACTTGTCGGCCCTATTCTCCATCGACCAATCATGTCGCATTAAACCTACCACGTGCACCAAAAGTTCAGCCACACACATGCTTGGCTGTTCCCCTATTTTTATTGACCAATCAGGTTGCTCTAAACCTGCCATATTATTGAAAGAGGTGGAATTGCTTCAAGTGGTCATCATGCCAAATTGGCTTCCCAAAGATTGTACGAACAACTGGGAACATTTGGTAAACAATTTTAGTATGAGCTACATGCCAAAAGTTTTGTATGGATGTCTTGCATAACATACTAAAAATGTAAATCAATCGGAGTAACTAGCTAAAAGATACAACATAAAAGGAGAGATAGGTCATGGCTAAAAACTGACAGAATATCTCCTGAATTCTTTATCAGTTTCACTTTCGATCTGTTTTCACCTCTTAAACGAGCTCAAAACCTAAATATTCTCGCGTAGGGAGATAAGAAAATTTTCTGATCATAATGGAGGGGCGTACCGTCAAAATTCGAGGTTGTACGAAAATTCTACAACGATTTTAGTGAGGGTCCCACATCTGAATTTTCTGATTACGAAATTTCATGAGTTAACACAAATTTTATATGAATCATCTCAACCATCTAACTTGGCTAACCAACTTAAATGGTTTATATTTAATTTGAGCCAATCATCTCGGCCATCCATGGCCACATGCCGCGTGCCGCATACCTTATGCGCTAATTAGGGTTTCGGCATGCCAAACCCTAATTTAAGCAAAGTTGTTATGCCAACCGAGCTAAAACAATGTTCCACAGAGCATTGGGATTGATGTGGCCACTGAAACTGATGTTGCCAAACCACATTTGAGTCTAGCACCAATGTGCCAAAATTTAGTGGCCATGGCTATGCAAGGCGCTACATGCACCATCGTGCCGCTGGCATGCACAAACTATGACAGCCACTCCACCACGCCACTGGCATGCACGAACTATGCCAACCATGTCGCAGTGCCACTAGCGTGTGCTAAAGGAGCCACTGTACAATTATTATGCGCCAACATAAGGTATCCATAATCAACGGCTACCCTTCCTCATGATATGCAATCTCACCCATCCAAGTCCGCCACCGAGATGGCAGGCTTGTGGAAAGTTTTAGGCGACCAGCCGCCTAAATCTAGTGGCCATGGCTACGCCAAGCGCCGCTTGCACCACCGTGCCACTGGAATGCACGATCCATGACACATTGCCACCGACGTACATCAAAACGCCACTACGCCATTATCAAGCGCCAACACATGGTAGCCATAATCAACGGCTACCCTTCCTCATGAGATACGATCTCAGCCATCGAAGTTCCCACCAAACTGACAGACTTGTGGCAAGTTTTAGTCGACCAGCCAAGACGAGCCTAATAGCATCACATGTTATTTACCTGCGTCAAGCCTCTTGATTTTAACTTGACACACGTAGCAAAGTGATATATGTTTTCCACGAAAACACTCGAGACATCAAACATGTCACAAACTGGGGGATGCTCATCCGGGTATTGGTATAGGGGTCTACAGCGTGTGGCGTGTAATATGCCCGTTACAATAAAGTGTCATAAAGCGGGGAGGTTAGTAATGGTGTAAACAGATCCACCTTTTTCATTATGGAGGCATAATTCCTGACGTTATACGTTACTCTTCCACCACTCAATCGTTTCCACTTCCTACGAGACCAGGGTACATTTTATTACGACTTGTATAAATAGGTTTCACCTATTTCCACCAGACAACAAGTTTTTTGGTCGGCAGCAACACAGTATCCAGAAATCACCAAGAACTGATAGCTTTTCACTTTACAAGCCAGTTCCACTTTCTGATACAAGTCATAAAACAAGCCAGATCTTCAGAATCAACCACTCTAGGCTCAACACTTTCTTCGCTTCCCTCCCTAAGACGAATCATTCTCCTTCACTTTGTGACCGAAGCAAGCCTGGAATGACCATTTCTTGGTTTAGGCCAGGATTGTATAGATTGATCTCTTGAATCAAAAGTACTCCCGTGCAGTGCATTGTTTAGGGTTTAGATTCATTTCTCATCCATACACCCAAAATTACCAAAATCAGCAGAAACAATTTTCACCTACAAACACCTTTGTTACAGAAATTTGGTATATTTTAAAGGAAAAACTCAATTATTTTTTTGCATGTGTGTAGAAATCGGGGGTTGGTATGCACGGGTCGAGGTGCCGGTCTATTTCCTTTGTCCATAATTGTTATGGGGCGAGGTCCATGTTCTCATCCGTTCGTGGATGTTTAATGTACACATGGGTCTGGAAGAGATAATTTCTTACTAGTTCATTAGTAAGAGGGCCAACTCTGCAAAGAAGAAAGAGATGTTTTGAAGTCGCCACCTGACTAAAGGGAGTCAGGACCCTTTTAACTAGTTTGAATTCTTTTGAGGAAAACAAAACCTAGTCATGACTTGCATATTTATGGTCTCGCTATCGAGAGTCTGGGTAAGGAGATTCTAGTACGGGATGGGAAGGTGTTAGGCACCCATCAGCCGCCCAATCGTAAGATTGGCCTCTACTTCATGATTAAAGGGGAAAAGTTTATAATTTACTTTTATCAATACTTATGTGCAGGATTTTAATACCGAAATTTATTAGAAATTGAGAAGAGATTTTCATGCATCAATTATTTAGAATATAGAATTAATGCAAACTTTATTATTTTATATATATATAAATATAATAAACATATTTATTATGGGTCTAATGTGGGAGGGAATTCCGCTTTAAACCCACACTTTGACTTATCCCACTTGGAAAATTAATAATAAAGCATAATTATTTTTATGTAATGTAAAGAGTAGCTGCGGTGTTACTACGAAATGGAAAACCATTCCGTTCCCGTATGACTACATAATTACCGAAGAGATATGAAATTAATATACCTGAACTATGATATTGAAACTTGAAGGATTCTTAGGATGATTTGTTGCTTTCGTCAAGTATGCATAAAGTAATTAAAGTACCAGCAATTTAATGCTAATCTTTTAAGAACTTAAAGACAATTAACTTGAAATATGATGTAAGAAAACTTGAAAATATTCTAATAACGATTTCTTGCTTTTGTCAAGTATGTTACTGTTCATACCGGTGTTACTGTTCACCGCATCAAGAACATGATTGATGTGAAATTAGTCTCCTACCCAAGCTCCATATCATCCCTAAGAACCTAGTGATGAATTCAAAATCCAAAATCATTGTCGATCAAAATCCATCATCATCGTGATCATCATGATGACCACCATTAAGAACCCCCATGTTCTTCATGTTCTTCATGATGAAGAAAGAGAGGTTCCCTTAGTAAAAAAATCGGGTGCCTTTAGTATTTCCCTGGAACTTGACTGCTTTGACTTTTAAGTCTTATGAGATTTTGTTTTGCTCATAACTTCTTCATACAAACTCGGAATGATTCCATTCTTTCGCCATTGGATTCGTATTTTATTCCTCTCTATCATGATAGCGAGAATTCCCAGGTTTGGAAGGATAATGAAATGGGTAGGAGCTGTGCTTGTGGGCTTGAGAGCTTGTGGGCTTGATTGGTAGAGCTTGTGGGCTTGATTGGTTAAGCTTATGGGCTTGATTGGTAGAGCTTCTGGGCTTGAGAGCTTGTGGGCTTGAGAGCTTGTGGGCTTGAGAGCTTGTGGGCTTGATTGGTTGAACTTATGGGCTTGATTTAAAGGATATGAAAATCCTTAATGGCTCCACAAAGAAATTTCTCTTGTATCCGGCTTCGAAGTATAAGAATGATATTTTCTATGGAAGGTGCGGAAATGGGGTGTCAACAATGTGAACATATATGTATTCAATTTTGCAAGTCTGAAAGCTTACTTAAACTTATAAATTTCAGTTGAAAGTGTGGTTTATGATTCTTGTAGTAATTTTGAACGTCAAAGACTTCAATAATAAGAAAAGAAGTGATGTCACATTTTCAACAAGGCAAGGTATATATCAGCTCTTTATTTCACTTTATTTTTCTTTTTTTTCTTTTAAAATATTAAAGAACGAGATTAGCACCTGGACACTCGTGTAATGCCCCTGGTTTGGATGGTTGACATGACACTTAGAAAGAGTGTGGCGATGGAATATATGCTAAAGATCGTTATATATAATAAGCTAGCCAATGTATTTTAGGATCGATGAATTTAGGAGCTAAAATAACCCCGAAGTTAATTAAAAAGCAAGACCAGGCTGGGAGAAAGCCTTGGATGGGAGCAATCCTAGTATCGGCAGCCTCCTAGAAAACTTCTGTTGGGTGACCACTCTGGTGCCTGTGAAAAACCACACATTTTTTGCTAACCTCTATGGCTAAATAGGTTTAATATTGGCTGATGTACATAGGTCCGAGTCTTTACGAATGGTATCAGAGCCATTGAAGGGTTATTATGCTAGGATAAAGGGTAAATAACGTCAGAAATCTAGGTTGTACGTATTCCTGACCCGGGCACGTCTCTTTCCTAATGTGGTGGGATCATGACACCCCCAGGTTTGGCTAAGTAGGTCAACTAGGAATAGTGTGTGGTAATGAAATATATGTAACAATTCGTTGTATATAATCAGCCTAGGATTTTGAGGCTCGATGGCTTTAGGAGTTAGAAAGAAACTTGAGCGAGCCTGGACTGGGACTAGTCCCATGATGGGTGACCTCCCAAAAAGCTTCTATTGGATGACCGCAACAGTGTTCATGCAAAAACACCACACTACTGGTTAACCTAAGTGGCTAAGTGGAAACAACATTTGTTGATGTATATGGGATTGGATCATTACAACTCCCATAAGAGACTAGGCTAGCTAGAGGTACCATAAAGTTGTTAATACGAGTTAAAAACAAAAAATTAAGATATTGTCCCTTCCAGAGCTATGGCCCGCCCTAATTACTACAAATGTTAGCTAAGTTGTAAGCTTACCGCAAGTTTTACTGGGACTCAATGTATGAATACTAGTTAAAATGAAAAAGTACTTAATTTTCCTTCCTATATACCTTGTATACTGATGTGATAACTTTGGGAGAATCTTATTTGAATAGTTATTTCATACTTGTTTTCATTCTTCAACATGATGGTTATGCACTACATTCAAAATGCACTCTAGTTTGTTGGAAATTATAAATGCACGCAACAACAATTCCTTCCTCTTCTGGCTGGTTCATGCTTGTTGAATTTTCAATAAAGTTTTTAGTTCCTTTGCATCTACACAATTAGTATAATCAGACCAGTAACATTTTTGGATTCCCTTAGTGGACCACTAAGTATATGCTTATTTTATAGTCCAAAAAAAACAGGTTACAAATATTTTTCAAACATTGAACCTCCCAAAATCCTTATTCTTTAGAATGCAAATTAGTTAATATGCAATGTTATTTATGGTTGACTATTTTATAGTTATTTATAAATTGAGCAATAGATTTGTTAGTTACAAAAGTATATATATTGAAGTCTTCCTGAACACTAAGTCACATTTGGTTTTCCATATAAACCAACAAATAATACCTACCATAAATATTAGTCAATTTTATATTGGATATATTCCCATACTTTTCATTGAACCAGGAATCTTCCAATCAATAAAATTCACATGATTTTTATAAAAAACTTGTGTACAAATTAAAACAAGCAACAACTAGACTTGGTGGGAAATCACAACCCATAAAAAAATGAGTAAGAGATTCTTTATGATCATATATCAACTCTTCACTTGGTATCTAGTTTTTAAGGATTCTGAGAATACTATTTTTCTTTTGATATAATGGTCAATTATCCTACCACTTTTTTTTATGTCCTTCAAAGTACTAGGTTGTTAGTTTTCCTTTTTTTTTTTCTTTTCTTCTAGAGTGGTTCAATTCCTCACACCTTTTTTTTATCAATATAATATGTTTTTGCGGATTAAGAAAAGAAGAAACAAGCATCGTGATCGTTTGCGATGACAAACCTAACTGTATTAATTAACTAATGAACTGCCAACTTTAATTTTCAATTAGTAATTGAAATCATAATTTATTTTAGATTGAATTTGAATGTCTAGAAAAAACAACACTCTCAACTAGTGTAGTCGATATCGGCGAGATTATCGATTTCGCCTCCAGAGTAAAACGAAGTTGACTATCTCGCTGAGGATTTCATCAATAATCTCATTTGGCTCGGCTAAGAGAGGGCCAAACTTTGACTGAGAATGTCGTTATGGATTTGCTTAACTAAGTAAAGTGATCCAATGTACAATGTTCTACAGTACAGTTCATAGGAATAACTAGCTAGTATTTTTTATAAGATGTGATGAAACACTTGGTTGTTTCATGATTCGTCTCACTGATAAATTTTTTTAAAGTGGAGTTATTCATTCAATAGATCCACATGTTTTAATTTAACCCATGCTTTATTTTGAGTATTTTGATTGTTTTTCGTGTTCTGTGCATGAAGTGTTTGATAAAATGGGTTAAAGAAATTTTATGTCTCTTTGCTTTGGTGTTAGGTTTTGGATACACTTGATGTTATTGATCCAATCATTGATCACTATGATCATCACCAGAAAAGGTTTCAAGAGGTTTTTGGTCATGAATTTAGTACTACATTCAGTAGTGGTGGACTTGTATACAAGGTTAGATATTTAAACCCCCATAACCCCTGAATTTGGGTTGGTGTTTTTGTGTTCACAAATATTGCTACTATTATATATGTTGAATGTATTACTAGTATGAGTCGCTTAGATTTACTTCAATTTCAATTTGTTTGTTGTATTGATTACTTGTGAGTAGCATTTGGTATGAAGACTTCCCATTCCACTTCCACAAATTCGCTGCAAACACCTAATACTTGCATTAATTGATGTTGCGTTTTAAGTTGGTCCATTTATATTTCTATAGTCATTGATGCTTATTAAGATGTTTACGGTTACTCTCATCTTTATTTTGGTGCAATATTATGTTAAGATGACCGGGGACTCAAGGGTATAACACAATAAGATGCTTTATAACTGGAAACTGTATTCTCAATGAACATAATTAATTTGTTGTTATGAATTGTGGCAATTACATATTATTTGACAATCATCTGTCAGTGCCATTTTTACCAATATTTGTTCACTTATAGTTACAAGTTATATATATACATAACTTAATAAGTGAAATGTGTGAAATATTATATATATATATAATAGGTATAAGATTTGGACCCAAGATTTTATTGAGAATCTCTTAAGAAAAAGTTGTTCCAGCGTCTTGGTCTCAACCAGGATGGATCAAATTCCGAGATTGTCTTCATTGCTCTTAACTACAAAAACATGGGTGAGGTTGGTGATTTTTTTTCCTTCATTGACCAGGTCAACTACAAAAAAAATCAAGAAGTGGAGACTGCTATTAATCTTGTATTTTCTTCTCGAGGAATCTCGAAGATATATATTCAATATGGGGGTAACAAATAAAATTAAACACATGACGAAAATCACATTTTTGGAAATGTTACCAACTTCATTCCATTCGTTTAACCAGAGTGGGTGTGTAATGTCAATTTCTTATACTAAAATGTTAACAAAATAATGGAACAGCTCGCCCAATTAAGGGAAACTCCTATGGTCCGGATGTTTAAACAACAATATCTTAGAGATAATCCATATAAATATGGATAACATATGCAGACTTTTTTTATTATTATGAGATTCTAACATCCAAAAATCTATCAGTATCACTGGTCCACAAATATCCATATCTTAATGTTATTATGTCTTATTAAAAACCAAACATCCATATATTATATCCGTTCATTGAGAATCAACATGGATTTTTTTTTAGAAAATATACCATATGATCATTGGATGACCGGATGGACTCTCCACAACAACTCCCTCAAATTTGAGGGGTTCGTAATGGGTTTTATGGTTTTATGGACTCTTTAAAACACTATAGTAAGCTTGTTTTTTTGGTTCACCTCTTATGGATCATCCAATACTTATGGATGATTTTAATTCCCATAGGAGTTTCCCTAATTACGAAACTTAAACAACATAAAGATACTATCTTACAAGATAAAAAAAATAAGGAAGAAGGACGAAGGAAGATAGTTTGGGTTGGCTGGACAAAGATTTGTATGCCAAAGGCTAACGGCGGTTTGGGAGTGAGGAATTTGAGGACAGTTAATCGGGCATTGTTGGTTAAGTGGATATGGAGTTACTCGAAAAATAATAACAGCCTTTGGAAGAAGATAGTGCAAGAGAAGTTTAAGCGAAACATGAGATTGCTAATTCCAGATGTTGATTCCACTTCTCAATGCAGGAGTTTGTGGAAGAATGTGGTGAACATGGTACCTATGATTCAAAATATAGTACATTTTACAGTTAGAGACGATAACGGTATTAGATTTTGGATGGATATGTGGCTTGATGGAGGTGGCTTGCAAGATATTTTTCCGGAGGTGTTTAAAGTAGTGAAAGTTAAAGATGCCATTGTGGCGGAGATGATTGGAAACAACGGTTGGCAATGCGTTTTCAAGAGAGCTTCGAATGCTAATGAGCAGCTTGAATGGGATCTTCTTCGGTGTGACGTTCGTATTCCTAGTCTTGTGGAAAATGGAGATGAGATGTCTATTATGGAGAACTTTACTACGGCCAAGTGTTATGAAACTCTAGTTGGACAGTATGATACTTGCAGTTTCACGAAGCATCTTTGGAAAAGCAATATCCCTAATAAGGTCTGTTTTATAATTTGGGCTTCTTTTCATAATTCTCTTCCAACTAGAGACATGTTAAGGCATAGAGGAGTGGATATAGAAAATGATTTGTGTATTTTCTACAACACTGAAAGAGAAACAACAGATCATATTTTTTTGCATTGTTCTTATTCTTTTGAGATATGAAACTACTTCATTAAAGCTTTTCGGATTTCATGGCCAATACCAGGGACACGTTTTGATTTGTTTGAAGCTTGGACTACAAATGTTCTGCGGGGTAGAGGTAGTTCAGTTTGGCGTATTATTCACTATGCAAATTGTTGGAGATTGTGGAAGGAACAAAATGGAAGAGTTTTTGGTACTGCTAGAAAGAAGGAAGCGACTGAGGTTATTGACCTTGTTAAACAACTTGTAGTTGTTTGGTCTTGTGATTCAGATACGTTTAAGTATGTAACTCCTAGTCTCATTTGGAGTAATTGGGAGATTCTCATAAATGTGTAGCTCCCTTTGCTTTGTGTAATGGTTTTCTTTCTTTTTAATATAACCTTTTCTTCGGGAAAAAAAAGATAAAAGAAATAAGTTGTCGCTTAAAATCTTGAACTGGCCTTATATCTTTGTCATTTAACAGTTTCTTATCTTATTCTATTCCTAATCCAATCAAAAGGTTAATTACTAATTAGACAAGGATACTGACATAGATTCGTGATTACCTCATCAATTATTGGGTTTTTTTTTCCTACATTATGCATATAGTTAGACTAGATTCACCATTGCCACTAGAAAGTCACGTTAAGATCATTTAAAGTCAAATTAGAAATAGAAAATTACTTTTTGGCTAATACTCTTCCCACTTTGCACTCGAAAATACTGGTTGGTTTTGTTTCTTTTCTTTTGTTGTAGTGGTTGAGACTCTCTTATCCCGTTTATCGCCTTTCCAAACAATAAAAGGTTTACTGTTTGAGCGTTCGTGTTAATCCATTCGATAAACGCATTTATCTACAATAGAAACTCTATAAATTAATGTTGTCGGGACCATCAAAATTTATTAATTAAGCTAGATATTAATTAACCGAATACAACTTAAAAAATGTTGAATTATAAAATGTTGAATTATTTTTTTCTTCCACCAAACACAACTTCAAAAATTCAACCTTGTGATACAGGGATTATATGAGCTTTTAAAATGCATTATCGTCGTCGATTTTATGGAGGTCTTTTGGAAGGCTATGAATTAGGGGCATCAAATCCATAAAAAAAAAATGTGTTAGATGCAATGAATCTTGCAATTTCAGCATGGACTATCGATGTTCGTACAAGTACACTTGCAAACTGCTTTCGTTATTGTAAACTTCGATCAACAGATAACACACGTTTAAACAATTTGGATGAAATTCTTACAATGATAGTGATGAAATTCAATGCGATATTGATTTTAGCAAAAAAACTAAAGACAATTAAATCATTTTTCCAAAAGTCTTCGTAAATTTTTAATGTATCAAATATATATATATATATATATATAATACATTATTAATTTATATTTCATATGGGGTCTACATAGTTAATCAAAAGTGTATTATCTTATAATTTTAGCGAATCATTAATTTGGCACGTTATCCCGGACTCAGGACCGGCCAAAAATATTATTTAAGAGAATTTATTAAATAATCGAGTAATTTTTTTTTTAAATCTTTTTTCTAGATGTATCAAAATGATTATTCAAAATCATCGACAAAAAGAGATGACTGAATGAAACTAGTTGGAAGCCTAGCAACAAGCTGGGCACCAACTCCTTTCTGAATCACAATGCCTAGTCTATGACATCAAATCTAGACAAGTGATTGTGCAGTCTCTTCAAAAATACAACTGTGTCCTCCCCAAGTTCACCAAACGTGGTAAAGGCCAAAGCCCCAAACCCATATCCCTGAGCAACACACTTGTCAAGATATTTCTTATTTTTACGCATAAGGGCATTACTTAAGGCAAGACCAGGATGGAACACACGAACTCCACCACTGGTAAAAGGGGAGACCCCAGTTACATCAAAACACATGTCACGGCTATTGTCCCAATCATAAACAAAAATATCAGCAGGCCGCAAATCGTACCCTCGTTAGACAGGAGACCCAAGGTTATAAAAGAGTTTCTACTGTATAATATGGAAGGTTATAACGATTAACAGTTGATCCGGTACATCACTTAATTTCTGAGCAACTAAGTACCAACATAAGGTTCCCGGAAAATCTCTGAGTGCCACTAATCCTACAAAATTTCTCAATTGCTTACATTTGCAACGCACCAAGATGGGCCTCAACGTAATCACCAACACATTTGCAGCGAACCTCTAAGATTGGAGCAAATATTTATGAAAAGTGGATCTTATTTTTCGCTCGGTCAGTGACTCAGTGGGGATGTATATCCTAATATAGACGAAGACATTTTTCATAGACAAGCCATTTCGGGAGGCCCTACCCGACTGCAAGGTTAACCAGTCCCGGCGACTGCAAGGTTAACCAGTCCCGGGCATTGGCAGCTTAACCACTGGCTCTTATATTCTGTCGAGGCAAAAACTGCGGAGGACGAATTTACCACTACTTACGGTAATTGTTCAAATGTAAGTGACTTATATAGCAATTAATTTCGAAGGAGATCCTCCAATTACTACAAAAAGCACAAATACGACCTGCATAAATTGCCCAAATTGTCAGAAACACCACTACAAAAAATTAGTATATATATACATCATAAATATGAAGCTCACTCTATCTCGTTCTTGAGATTTTTCTTTTCTATCAATATTTTAATATATGTATTCTTGATCATCAAGTGATCGGTTCGAATATGGAACGATGACGAGAATGACAAGGTGGATATAAGTTGTGATTGACCATGTCTAATCTTATATCTTGTCCAGATTATATGTTACCAGACCTCTTATGTTATGATGAGGATGCTGAAAGTTTGTCACTAGAGCTAGATGATAATGGTAACGAAACACAATATTCATTTCCATGTGATATTGAAGAATCTATTGCTCGATTTATCGAAGAAGAAGGTGATTATGTTCCAGGATTCGGTTATCGTTCTAGGTTTGAGTCCCAAGCACTTGATTCGTTTGCAAGAGAAGAATCTATTGAATGGATTCTTAAGGTACGTATAATCATACAAACTTTCATATCACGAGTTTTCATATTTGTGGAGCACATTTTTTAGTTGCTATGTGTTTAGAAGATTAACTTTTAAGTGAAATTAACGATTGATTGGGTTACTTTAATGATATTAGGTGTATTCGTTCTTCCGGTTCCAGCCACTTACAGCGTATCTCGCAGTTAACTACATGGATCGGTTTCTTGCTTCTCGATGTTTTCCTGTAAGTTTACTTTAAAACGGTCCACCTTGCACCCTTAATCTGTCACTAGCTAATGTAATTAATGATCTTATGATCGTATTATACTCCGTACATAAGAGTGATTATGTTTGTAAATTAAAAATGATTTAAGTTTGGTAATCCACCAAATTATACTAATGTATAGCTATACTAGCTAACAACTGAGCAAATAATTAAAGCTCGCAAGAAAAAAGTTTTAATACTTTCAATAAAGATAATATACAAGACACATTGTCACTAATTAATCTTATTTTTCTTAATCTATTTATTTAATAACTTTTGAATGATACATTTTTATTAAATAGCAAGCAAATGGGTGGCCATTAAAGCTCTTATCTGTTGCATGCTTGTCGTTAGCTGCTAAATTGGAGGAACCCATTGTTCCCTCTCTTCTTGATCTTCAGGTACCACTAATATGCGTTCTGCTTATTCGTATAGTTAACTGAGAATTTAATACTTTTACTAATTTGATTTGTTGATAATTTGATAATTTTTGTATATCTTTTTGGTTTGCTAGGTGTACGGTGTTACTAGTTCAAAATTCATCTTCGAACATCAGACGATCCGTAGAATGGAATTGATGGTACTAGGCGCGTTAGATTGGAGACTACGATCCATAACGCCTTTCACTTTCATTGACTTCTTTGCTCACAAACTAGATTCGACTGGAACCCTTATCAATTATCTTGTCTCGCGAGCTACCCAAATTATTTTACATATCATCAGAGGTACGTATAATTGATCACATTACACGTCTGTGTACGTTCACGGCTCATCTATTTTGTATTCTTTCAAATATTACGATAACAAATGGGTCATGTATTTTCTTGTGGGGGTATATGTACAGAGGTTAGTTTCATTGAGTATTACGCGTCGACAGTAGCTGTAGCAGCAATAGTACGTGCAGCAAATGAAATACCACTTCTGTCGTCGTCGACTTTAGTTCATAACCCTGGAAAGGCAGAAGAATGGTGTCACGGACTGAACAAAGTACGTAGTAAATTCTAATATAGCCGTTCAATTATAATCATAATAATTAGGGTATGTTTAATCATGAGAATTAATGCACTTGCATGCATATTTAAGTTGTGTGGCAAACTCTCCTCATCATTAGCAAACCTTTTAAATATTTCAGGAAAGTATCATAAGTTGCTATGACTTAATGGAAGATGTAGTAACTGAGATCAAGCAAAGATCATCAAGATTGACACCAAAACTCCTATCACAACTAAGAATAACCACCCAACCCATCGGTTCTAGCGACTCTTCTTCATCGTCATCTTCTTCAACATCCTCTTCCCAAAAGAGAAGAAAACTCAACGACTTGTTATGGGTAGATGACATCGATTATGAAGATAAGGACAAGCTTTAAGAAACAATCCTCATAGTTTTTTGTTGGAGGACTATCAAGTGAATAACATGACAAAGTGGGGATGGAATGAAGATAATTAAGTAACGATATTAATTTAAGTTTTCTGTGTGCATGTGAGGTATCTTTTACTCCATTCTTTTGGATTTTTTCGTTCCTTAATTTTTGTGGGCATTACATCCATAAATGTCCCCCTAAATTACAAATCTAGGGTTTTGCAGATTCCCAATGGAGGGGAATTTGGAGTACATATATAAGTTTCTTTTCTTTCTTGTGAGTTAGTGAGGAAAATGGGATATAGCAGTGTGATGAGGGTCAGATATGATCAGATGATGTCTTTTTTCTTTATTATAGTGGGAAGGAGCCTCTTGGAGCTATAAAGAATGGAATAAGTGGGTATTGAATTCAATATTGGGATGATGAAGTCATATATGAAGAGATAGGTTGTGGGGACTTCAACTTAAATAAAATCTAGGGTTTGGTTAAAGGAAGATAAAATGGGTTGGCAAAGCTGTTTCAAGAAGCTTGGTACTAGCTCACAATTCACAAATGAAAAGATGAGTCACATATAAGGTTAATGGTTTTCATTTCTTTATATATGCACTATGCTTATCTCCTTTTTTTCTCAATGGAGATAAAATGGAAGAAAATGATCAATGAAATGGTCTTATTAATTTCTTTTTAATAACTTAAGACCCTATGAAGTTGATTTGTTTGTCTATTTGTTTGTTTTTTTATTGGCGCGCAAAGGAAAAATGCAGCCAATTTTTGATGGCCCAAAGTTCGGCAATTTCGCCTAACTAGCTAAAGAATCTTGAAGATTGATGATGATTAGAATACTCTGGGCTAGTTGGAGTGTGCACACGTGTATGGGTCACACGTGTTTTTTTTTTTTTTTTTTTTGTGTGTGTAATGAACTGGGAATATATTAAAAGAACCCCTACTTTCACATTTCGCAGCTTTGAAATGTATTCGAGGAAGTCTTTGGTGAATTCAAAAAAATACATGATAATAAAACTTCATATGCTTCTTTACAAAGTTCTTTTAAAATTTGTTCCGTCTTTATAAAGGCCTAAAAAGAGGCCATGTGAATGAGTACTTTTGTTCAAGTATAGTAATTTGCTTTTGTTCAAGTATTTTGGATCAACAGAATAAGGGGTAAGCAAGGAGACAAGAGAAAATGTTGGAATTTTGAGAGTGAAAGTTTGATGTTGTAGCTATAAATTGAAACTCTGGTTTTCTATTTTAAAAGTTGGTCATGGAATATGACTTACGTACCTATGTCTTTGCTCGTGACTTTTCTTACCTACATGTATCATTGTTGCCCTTTTGCTATCTCGTATATTTTTCTCATCTTTTATTGTGAACACATAAGTAATGATGGAGTCTTCGTGCCCACGAACAATATTCTCAATATGATTAAAAGTACTTTTATGATCGAGATATAAATAAAACAGCATATGGTAGAGGTAAAGGAAAATCTGAGCCTTCGGGCTCGTCCTCGTCTCGCATCATAGAAGAGTCTACAAAGGGTTAAACGTTGCATGATTTGTAAACTATAAGATTATAAGTGCGGAATGTAAATGAGACGATGATTTACGTGGTTCAGCACTAAGGCCTACGTCCACGGGAGTTAGTTTTTCACTATGTGTATTATGAAATTACAATGGATAGTCGAATGACTATGAGTAGGGAACGAAGCTAGAGGGATTAAAGATGAAACTCATACTTACTCTTCCAATTCCTCAACTATAGTTCTCTCTTCCTAAAATTGGTCGACCTCTTTTCCCTTGGTGGGTTGGGGTATTTATAGGCTTCTTCTGTGGGACCCGCTCTTAGAATGCAGCTGTCCTTATCGTCTTGGTGTCTGTGCCGTTCCGATGCTACCTTCGTTATGGCCCATCGTCTTCCAACATTATTATGCTGAGGCGAAGACGAGCTTCCTTCTTCTCCATAGGATGTTTGACACGTATCCTATGCTCGTATCATTTAATGCGGGTAGTTGGGGGTAACCTGCCCGCGTCAGGCGGCTGTCCGGTGCCCCTGTCAGCGAGACTCATCCCTACCCTTGATCTTAGATCTTCCTTGGGATAGAGTAAAGCAGATCTCTCAGTATTCTATGGTACTTCGCAGCAGCTTGTTCCTCTGGTGCTCCTTAATACTCCGTCGTTGGATTTGTCTGATGATTGACAGGTGTGAACGGCGGGTACCCTTCGAGTGTTGGGACATGGCATCATATCTTGATGTTCAGGAGTGGTGTGTCTTCCACGTGTAATTCTTTTGACGCGTGGCAGATGGTGAAATATGTGTATACAATTTGCTCATTTTCTTCAAGTTTTGAAGTTGGTCAAAGATTGGAGAAAAACCGTCTTCACAGTCTTCCCACTCTTTTCATTAACTCCTCCTTATTCTTAGGGCACGTTTCCCATTCCTAGTAATAACTTCTCCTAGAATTATGGGATTGTTTTATCGTTTTTGTTATAAATATGAGAGAGGCTACTAGCCAAATAAATTTTATTCCCTTCTTCATTTTTTTGTCGGTTCAAAAAAACTCTTCATTGTCTTCTTTGAGCCTCTCTATTCTTCTTTTATGTTCTTTTGCTCTTAACTTCTACAGATACTGCTTGGAATCAAGTCTGATAAGATCTTTAGAAGTCTACTGTTGTTGTTGTCCGCCAGGTGCTTATAGATCGTCTTCGTTCATTCATAACGCTTCTGATTCAGGTATGGTGTTCTTCTTAGTTTGATTGATTCTCTTTTTTCTGTTGCTGTTTCTGGGTTTTGTAATGAAGAACATGATATACGAAAGTATATATACTTGCCCTTATTCTTTATCACAAAACCTAGAACTTCTCTAATGATTGTTAGAGCGTTGTTCTCATAGTCATGGTCGGACTAGGGTTTTTAGATTTCGTGAATTTCATTAAGACTAACGACATATTCGATATGAAGATGTTCTTGGTGTAATGGTTTGAGTCTTGTTTGATCCCCATTAAACCTATAATCTGACCTTTGTTCTATTTTTATGCCCCTTGCAGATATGGCTGATCATCATCGGGCTTCTTATAAAACTCCACCCTCGATCCCTTATAGGTCTCCTCCTTCTAGGATCCATGATGTATCTCTACCGAAGGGTGGATCGTCCAGACTTCCTCAACCAGACCTCCATGCTCACAAGACCTCTTCTCCATCCGGTCTTAAGGTTTCTTCACAGAAGAAGGGGGATCCGCCGAAGGGTTCTAGATATGCAGTTAATCGTTCCTTTGCCAATCTTCATCAGCGTACATAACCGATAAATGTTCAACCTTTCCGCTCGTTGCCTCCTCAATCCACGATGCCTCATCAAGATACGATGCCTTCTTCGAAATCTAAAGCTTCGCAGGCCACTTCATTGGTGAAGGATTCTTCTTCTAAAGGTGCAATTCCGAATGCATATTCGTCAAGGAATCCTTCAACTAAGAGAAAAGCTTCGGATATGAGTCCTCCAAAGAATCCGTCGTTGGGTAAGGCTGTATCTTCCAATGTTGCCCCAGTTATACGAAGTATGCCAGTTCCCAATAAAAAGAAGAATGTTACTTTTAGGCACATCGATCTTGAGGTCTTCAAAGTAAAGCATGATCTTGTAGCCTTCGAAGTTAAGTTTTAGGATCAAGGTGACGATCTTACTTATGATATGATTACAAACTATAAGTATGATGACTTCCATTTATTGACGACCATGGGGGCCTTCGAAGCTGGCTTGATGTTACATATGTATAAGTCTGGTCATTTCTTTTATTACGATGTCCTGGCTCATCGTGATGGCTCTAATCCGCATACCTACTGTCGCTCGGTGGTGTAGCTGATCGGGAATTATCTTCGGATGCTCAAAGAGTGCTACCTTTGGAGTAAAGGGGAGATGATGATGTCTTGCTACGTTCCCAACCCAGCTGAGAAAGATTGGCACACTCCTAAGAACTTCAATGCCTCGTTCGGAGACTACGTCAATGGTAGGAATCGTAAGCCATGGAGCGTCGACCTTCGTACTATTGCAGATACTCAAGGTGAAATTCGTCTCTTAAACGAAGTAAGTGATTCAAAGCTTCGATACGTTCCTAGTACCGAAGGGACTTCTCAGCAAAAGATTTTTCCCCATCGTGAGCGACTCAAGCGTGATCATGACTATGAGTGGCATGCCACCATTATTGAAGTCATCGATCCTTTGGCTTATGGATGGGTGCCTGGTCAGCATGGATGGCGTCATGATGCTAGTAGTCAACCTCGTGATAGTACTCCGGCGCGTTATGGTAATTTATGTCATTGGCAGTTGAATTTTGCTGGTATGAACTTTGAGTATGTCGTTGATGCGGTTGATGATGAAGAAGAAAGTTCTGATGCTACTCTTCCTTCGAAAAGTACCACCACTGTCAAGGTATGGTTCCTTGTGATATTGTAATGTGTGTACTTGCCCCTTTTCTTCTTAGTTTGAGATTAATCGAAGTATGGAGAAAGTTATCTTTGTAAATCACAATAAATAATATATCTTTATATACCGAGGAAAAAAAAGATATGTCCGGTTCAGTCTTATACTGCCGTTGTTGAGGAGACTGAAATTCCCGACGAAGTTTCCAGTCCAGTGAATGATGAATTAGTCGAGGAGGAAGAAGAAGAGGTTACCGATGATGAGGAACATACATATACCTCTCCGCCCAATCGTGAAGATGGTGAGGATATTTATGACGGAGCTACTGGAGAAGAGACTGCCCCCGGCGGTCAAGGGGATATTCCTTTTGATGATCCTAAACTTCATTCTTCCCCGAATCAGAGGAACGACGATGCTGATTATCAATCAACTATCCCAACTGGGCCGGTTCAGGAGTTCTCCTTTGGAAAGATTTATTTATCTGGTAGGCAGGTTGATATTGGTGATGCCATGGGGATAACTTAAGACTTCTCTTTGTTTTCTCCAAACGATGAGTGAGACGTCCTTGCTGAGACCGGGTGTGAGAAGGCAGTTGATACGGAAGTGATCGGTTGTCAGCCGAGAAAAAATAATTTCACTTTGTCACTCTACTAAATATAAATGAAGTACTTGATAATAAAGAGTTCGTATCCACAGAGAGGCGATTGTTGTTATGCAATTTTCAGATTCTTAAGTAACCAAGATAACCCAAGAGTGTGTTTTGTTTTTATCAAAGTAATAAAACAAAATAAAGCAAAGCAAATGGTTAGAATAATCAATAAGGAGAAGATATTGGTCACGGGATAGTATCATTCACAAACATGTATTTTTCATCAATGATTAGAATTGGTAATTTAATCTCGCAATTATCAAAAGTACTAGGATATCTTGATCGCAAGAGTATCCCATTTATTTCCTGATTTTATCACAAACAACATTAAAAGATGCTATTGTGAAATCTACTTAAAAATCAACCTAAAGTGTAAAAGCACAATTAAGTTTAACTCCCTAAGAGCAATAAGTTCTATGAAATAAGACTAATCAATGCAAACAAACGTGTAAAAGCACTAATTCGTTTTAACAAAGGTTATGATTCATATGCGATTAAAAATATGTATCACTACAAGTATTAACCACAAGATGCTACTAGGAATCAGAGATAAACAACTTTTACGTATTGAAAACCCTAATATAGCTATAGAGATGAAAACAAATCCAATTTATTTCGGACTCAACCAAACTAGCATTCAAATCATATGATAATATAAATAATGAATCATAAACGATAGAATTGAGACAAAACTAAATCATAGAATCAAATAACATGCTTGATGAAATCAACTTTATCCCATAACCAATAATTGTATTTAGCTACTCATATTATTGGAGTTCATCATCATAATATTCAAAAAAAGAAGATGAAACATAAAAGAAAGCAAACACTAGAAGTAGTTCTCTGCAAAAGCTCCAAGAATAGAATAAAACGTGATCCCAAGTTGTAGAAGTCTTTTTCTTTTTGTAGCTTTTTCTCCCTTCCAAAATTAGGTCTAGTCTTCAAAGTCCATTAGATGGAAATCCACCCGGCCCACAAGTGAGATAAACCCGTGTAGAAAATATGTCCCAAAAACGCTCGCTGGAAAACTAGGTCTTTGGTCGGAAATTGGCCGAAATCCGGCTAAAAAAAATCGCCGCCGGTAACCTGAGATTCCTCTCCGTCGACGGAATATTCCGTCACGGCGCCATTAAATTTAACCGTTGACCTAACGGTCATCATTAGTCAACCAGGTCAAAATAAACTGAGTCAGAACCGAGTCAGATGGCTAACTCGGCTGACTAGTCTTGGCTCATGCCAAATGTTGTTGCACTATCACTGTGCTTCATTGCCAGCCATGATGGTTGTGCCGTCCCTACATAATTCCATTCATACAGAGTCTTCTTTGTGGCTCACTATCAACATCTCAAACACATTCTTGAGCCATTTCTTAGCAGCAACACATTTCAAACCACACATTCTAGCTTCTCCATTATAGTAGCAACAATCCAGATTTGTCATTCCCATTAACAACAACTTTATCACCTCACCTATACTGCCATTTAAGATTCAGTCTTTGCAGTCTTCACAACTCCCTAATAGCACCACTACACCACCTGTAACTTCATCCTTTGTGCAGTTTTCAAACCACAGACCCAACACCATTTGAGTCATCTTAGCTGCATCACATTCCCAGGCCAGTACCACCTAAAACAGTAACTTGTCCATGCCATACTCAAAACCTTGAACTGCAACCCCATGTCACTGTGCCAAACCATTATAACAACCACATTCCATGTTCTTCTCTGTTAATCCCCTCAAATTGCACAGTCACAACACAACATCACCACCAAGACCCCTGCAACACAACAGCTACAACCAGAACAACAGCAACACCACATTTTCAGCTCTTAGCACTTGAATCTAGTTTGAACCCATTATCTCACAACATCAACCACTTGAGCATCACCAGATTGCGGCTATCCAACTCTTCTCCCAGCTGCAAATCCAGCTGCTGTAATTCCCCATTAGCAGTACACAATCACTGATACACCAATAGCCACAATCCATTAGCTCATTCAATACACCATCCCTTTTTCTGCAATCTCAACTTCCATTAACTCAGCTCTTGACTCCACCAGCATCATTAGTGCATCAGTTCCATCACAGCTTGCATTCCTTTCTCTAGCTCCATCTACTCATCAATATCATCCCTTTTGCATTTCCTGAACTACCAGATTCACAAGTGCTGAGAACAACCACCATCTTCATATCTTGACTGCAACACTTCCTTCAGCTATTACACTCCATTCCAGACCATCATAAGCTGTAGCATACTCTTCCATGACAATCACCACATAGTATCATCTATCACACCCATTTCTGTAGCTCCCAACTGTAATTCACTAACTCCGCCTGCAATTTCATTCCCAAAGCAAACAACAATACATTTGTAACTCAATTACCAACATTTCTTCCATCTATGGTACAAACAACATCATTTCATAGCCACCAATACACATCTCCATATCTTGTTATATGAACTTCCCTGAATCACCTTCAACAGTTCCACCAACCCATGGAACTCACCATTTGTGCATCTCAGAATTCAGCTGAGGCTCTAAAAAGCGCACCACCAAAGCACAACTAAAATGCCACCAAATTCACAAGTGCATTCATCTGTTCAATTTATCCAAAACTCTAGTTGCACTTTCTGTGACCCTAATTCAAAAATTTGTCTTGATTCATCATCTTTACTGCTTGAATTCGAGAACCCATTCTTCCTTCTTTCGTAACATGAATTTGAACAGGACCCATCTCCTAATTTGTACCAGGAATCAACAATATCTTCCTTCTCTCTCATTTATATCAAACCCTAACTTTTTCTGTAACTCTTTCCTGCGTCAACAGTCTTCATCTCTGGCTTTATTTCCACTCACAAGTTCACCCAATTCGAATACACATTCATCTGATTCTTCAACAATTGAATTTCTGGCCATCAACAACTTCAAATATCTCTGGTTTTCACCAGAAACATCCATCAGCTAAAACTCATATGATAAAGCCGCACAGCAACCCTTTCTCAATTTCACAAACAAATGATTGAGATAATACCTTCTTGATTTAGGTTAAAGAATTGATTGGGGTGGTTATTTACACTCCAGTCAATAGGCTAAGGGACACCCCAACGGGTACCCCATAACAACTGGCCACCCCTTAACATCAGCGGTCTTTAGTGCTCCTGTAGAACTGGTCGACCCTTAATCATGACCAGGCTCCAGATATTGTTGGTGTATGAAATGACACTTTCATCCCTCTTTGAATTCTTTCATCAGCAACAGATTCACTTCTTCTCTTCAATTTAAATACATCACTAAAGCTGTCGTGCTTTTCAGACAAAATATGCATCACTAAAGCTGACGTGCTTTTCAGTCAGAGATGAAGAAATAAAAGTAAATAATGAGAAATATTTCTCCTCCAACCGCAGTTGCACTTGAGATGAGACTTTTGCACTGTTTCTTCTTCTTTTGTTCCAAATGACTCCAAAGTACCTAAATACTCAAAAACAAAACATAAGATACATAATTTACAAGAAAACTTGCAGAGAAAGCATAAACAATAGATAAATAATAAGGTGTTTTGGACACCTATCAAATTCCCCCGCACTTAGACTTTGCTATTCCTCGAGCAAATCAAACAAAATAATTATAAAACATACATACAACTCCGTCTCGTCGAGGCTACGGTTACTCTACGCATAAATAAAAAGCATTTGAACCCCTAGGTGTCCCTAGTGGACGAGTTTTAGTCTCGTAAAGGTTTACAAGAGGTCTGCCTACAAAACCTATATTTTCAACTCCGTCTATTTGTGACAAATCAATGAACGAATCCAAAATGACTACAGGAGGAGGTACCTTGCACAAATTCAATTCATATATTAGTAAATAAAGCTCTATTTAGATAGTCGAACAAGCCACAATACTCGGAAACTAACAAACCACAATCACAATGAAAATATTAAGAAGATGGATATAGATGTAGATGTTGGCGAATGTTCACAAGTGATTGGTGTTTCCTATATCTGTCTGAAGGTCACCGCCAAGATGAACCTATGCATCCTATTGGATTGAGCTACTGGTCTGAATTCTAGTGTCAAGACACTGGCATATACAAGGGAACCAGTGGTCAACAATCTTATTTCTACATCAACTCAACCGGCATATACAAGGGAACCAAGAGTGACTTTATTCAATAAATATAATTTATTTTATTTATTTATTTATTTCACTTTTTTTTTAGACTGCATGATTAGATCTTTTGGACCCAAGCGCATGCTTCTTGTCAGCAAGTACGTGATAGTTGCCTTGGATCCTGCATTTCACGCTTGTTTAGGCGACGGAGACAAGGACAACGTTTAACACATACTGCTATCCAAGTGTCATTTTTATTCCGTTTGGTCTAATTGGTCGGTCTCTTCTTTCTTTCTTTTTTTAGCAACTCAATAACTCTATTTCATCCTAGCAGTAATAACAAGTAGATATTTAGTGTCCCACCAAAGCACTTAGAGAACAATAGATAAATATGAAAAAATAAAAATAGAATGTGATATGGTGATATTCCGAGATATGGTAACAATTATCATGTTATTTGTGATTTCTGAGCTATGTTCGTCCCTTTTAGTTAATTGGTTCCTCAACTCTTGTAACCAAGATGGTTCCATCCACTAATGGTGTCATCCTAAAGGCACAAATTTCTAGATTTCGGAGTTCAAAAAGCACAAATTTTTTCTTGGTTTTTTTTATTTTACTAAAGGCAAAAAAAAAAAAACTAAAACAAACTATACAAACATATAAATGCTCCCCCACACTTAAACTTTACATTGTCCTCAATGTAAAATTGAATCGTCCAAAGAAAGTTCAAGGTGGGAAATTCCGCAAATGATATGCAAAAACAAAGAAAATCAAGATAAAATGCTTAAAAATAAAAAGATAAAGATACACAACCGGTGGGTTGCCTCCCACTTAGCGCTTGGTTTAAAGTCTTCAGCCCGACTTTCTCCTTGTTTGCTAAGACTCCTCCAAAGAGAATGCCTCCACAAAGTTCACACTTTCCACAACTTCGGAAGTAAAGTTCTCATAATATGGTTTCAGTCGGTGTCCATTCACTTTAAATTCCTTTCATGTAGCTATGCTACGAATTTCTACTGCACCATGAGAAAATCACATTAGTAACAACAAAAGGTCCAATCCAACGTGACCTTAATTTACCTGGAAATAATTGCAAGCGAGAATTAAACAAAAGCACTTTCTTCCCAACACAAAATTGTTTTCTAGAAATCATAGTATCATGAAATGCCTTAGTTTTCTCCTTGTAAATGCGCGAGATTTCAAATGCATCATTTCGAAGCTCCTCTAGCTCTTGGAATTGTAACTTCCTTTGCTTTCCAGCACCATCTAGCTCCATATTGCATTGCTTAATAGCCCAAAACGCTTTATGCTCAATCTCCACGGGTAAGTGACAAGGTTTACCGTACACAATCCTAAAGGGAGACATCCCAATAGGTGTCTTGTATGCGGTTCTATAAGCCCACAAAGCATCATTAAGTCGCATGCTCCAATCTTTCCTTGTTGGATTCACCGTATTTTCTATAATAGATTTCACCTCTCGGTTAGACACCTCGGCTTGTCCATTGGTTTGGGGATGATAAGGTGTTGCAATCTTGTGCGACACATTGTACTTTTTCAACAATCCTTGTAAGAACTTGTTTTTGAAGTGTGAACCCCCATCGCTAATTATGGCTCTTGGAATTCCAAACCTTGCAAATATGTTAGTTTGCACAAAATCTGAAACCACTATAGAATCACTAGTTGGGGTGGCCTTAGCTTCCACCCATTTCGAGAAATAATCAATAGCAAGTAAGATATAAAAATTCCCATGGGAGTTGTGGTTGGTTGTTAGCCGACACAAAAATAATTCACTTTCTTACTCGACAATATATGAATGAAGGATAAAGTAAGGAAGAGTTCGTATCCACAGAGAGGTGATTGTAGTTATCAATTTCTTGTTTCTAAGTAACCCAAATGGGGATTTCTGATTTTTGTAAAATTAAAGTAAAATAAAATAAAAGCAAAGTAAATATATGAAATTATCAAGGAGAGAAAGATATTGGTCAAGGAATTCATTTTCAATCTTAAACATGTGCTTGCATATATGATTAGAATTACAATTTAATCTCTTTTATTATCAAAAGCCTAGAAAATCAAGAGAGCAAGATAATCTATTTATTTCCCAAGTTAATCAACACACACATTAGAGTTGCGTATGTGAATTCTATCTAAAGAATAACCTAACGCCTTGCGCTAATCAAGTTCAATTCCCAGGAGCATTAAGTTTTGGAAATAGGCTAATCAAAGAAATTGTCATACATTGCGCATAACAATTCGGACAATGGTCAAACTCTACATATGATTATAAGAGTGTATCACTACAAACTATAATCATATCATGCTACTTGTATTTGGGGTTATCGCTCGATGAAAAACCCTAAAATAGCTATGGATAAGATGCAAGTTCAATTAATTGGCCACTTAACTAATCAAACATCTATATCCTACCACAATACATCATTTATGTGATTATAAAAACAGTAGAGATATGAACGAAAACAAAGAGAGAAAACTAATACATTAATCAAGCACGAGTTATAGATATAGGACTACATCCTTAACCAATAATAAGAAATTTAGCTACTCATAGCTATGGAGTTCATCATAATCAATAATCAAATAAAGGAGATGAATATTAAATACGAAAGCAAACCCTAGTTGTAGTTTCAGCGGCTCTCTCCTCTGCTCCAAGAATAAAAAAAACGTCCTATCTTTTTTGTAGAAACTCTCTTTTTATAGCCCTTTGCTTTCCAAAAATAGGTAAAAGTCTTCAAAATCTTCAAGTCCACGTCCATCTACCAGTCCACCAAGCCCATGTGTGAAAAATATATCTTTGGAATTTTCGGGTCCAAAACGGGTCGTCGGAGTGCTGACGTCATCACCGGAATCCGGTCACTGTCGCCGGAATCCGGTCGCCGGAAAACTTTCTCCGATCACTTTTGCCATCTGAAACTATCACCAAGTAATTCTGCACTTTCAGTAGCTCAACTTTTATTTCCTGCATTTCAAACATTTGCATAACCCATCTAAATCCAATTTTCTATTCTTGCGAAAACGTACCCAAAAGCGTGACGCGTAACTCATACTTCCAGCCATCAATTCTTGCATCCGACTCATACCCCCCTCGCGATTCACTGAAATATTACGATCGACACTTTAACCTCTGAAATCCGACTACCGGAACTATGCTCACCGGCGTGCCATTTTCACTCCATTTTCGCACTATTTCTGCAGCATGTAGTCATACCACCAACCGCTGCCATACCATGCTCAATCACCCACTGTATCACTACCAGTCCTTATACTGCATCTCGGCATTTTAGCACCACAGTCGATACCTTTCACTCGTTTCAGTAACTTCAAAACCACAGTAGCAACTTCAAATCCACTCCTGCCATTTCACCTGAACCTGACTTGACTGCGACTCCAACCATGTACTGATTAACTCATCATCGTAACACTAGCTACTCATTTAACTCCCCTACAATGCATAGCTCGACCGCAAAATACTCCAGCCTTGCCTGCACTGCTAACCTACTCCTACAGCTTCAATTCTAGCCCCATTGCACTGCCTCCCTTACACTCATACATTCTGTAGTTGTAGCTTCCCTGTGACACAGCCACACCACAACCAGTTGCTCGATCTGCACCTATATCCAGTTCACATCATCACCTGCAATTCACCACTGCAGCACAAAACACTGCTCTTCCCAGTATCCTCCACAATCAACACCACCAGCATTTCACTCCCAGCTGCTTGTAAAATCAACTTAACAGCAAACCAGCTGAGTCAACTGCAACTCTAGAAAACAACAAGGCCTGCAACTGCAAATTCATTGCAGTCTTCCATCTCCTTGCCATAGAAACATCACCCACCAGAATTTCCATTTAGTTCACCCCTTATCATTGCAGACAACAGCTACAACACCACCCAATTCTTAACCATCTCTCAATCGAATCCAAGAATGACCCAACGTTTTCTACCAGAACTGAAGCCATAATCATCATCGGTAGCTTCGTTTCTTGCCCCTCACCATTTAACCGTTAATTACAGCAGAGAATCCAGAACCCATACTCACCTTCTTGTTATTCGAAATCGAAACCAACCACAAATTACACTCTGAATTGACTCCATCTCCACTAGCAGGAACGTAAACACCTTGCAATTTCAGAGTTCAGTGGAGAAACCCAGCGATCTCTTTGTTTTCAGTTCTTGGCTTTAATGGAGATAGCCGCTGCTGATTTTCTCCTTCTAAATTTCAGGGAAATGGTGAATGTTGAGTGAGTGAGACGATTTTAGATTCAGGGTATTGAAGTAGGGCTATACAACACTTGGTAATCCTAATAAGGGATAACTACTGGCTGTCCCTTAACCTCAAGATAGTATATTTTTATTACTCCTCCAAATGGAGTTACCCCTTAACCTACAGATAGTGATAGCCTGGGAAATGATGACTCTGACCTTCTTGCTCAATTGTAGCTAGCTTCGCTCGCCTGTGAATTAGTCATTTGTGCTCCTTGTCGCTCCAAATGAATGCTCTCCATATCGCCTACCAGCTGCAGCTGCCTCTTGCATCTCAAGCCCACTTCTTCTCTTCAATTTCTTAACATCATTAAAGCAGCCATATTTTTAGACATAATTTGCATCACTAAAGCTGGCATACTTTTCAGACAGAGATGAAGAAATAAAAGAAAATAATGAGATACAATCCGCCTCCAACGCTTTTGCCATATTTTCTCCTCTTTTGATCCAAATGATTCCAAAGTACCTAAGTACTCAAAAACAAAACATAAGATACATAATTTACAAGAAAACTAGCAGAGAAAGCATAAACAATAGATAAATAATAAGGTGTTTTAGACACCTATCAAATTCCCCCACACTTAGACTTTGCTAGTCCTCGAGCAAATCAAACAAAACAATTATAAAACATACATACAACTCCGTCTCGTCGAGGCTACGGTTAATTTTAGCATAAATAACAAGCCTTTGAACCCCTAGGTGTCCCTAGTGGACAAGTTTTAGTCTCGTGAAGGTTTACAAGAGGTCTGCCTACAAAACCTATATTTCCAACTCCGTCTATTTGAAACAAATAAATGAACGATTCCAAAATGACTACAGGAGGAGGTACCTTGCAAATTCAATTCGTATATTAGTAAATAAACTCTAATTAGATAGTCGAACAAGCCACAATACTCGGAAAATAACAAACCACAATCACAATGAAAATATCAAGAAGATGGATAAAGATGTAGATGTTGGCGAATGTTCACAAGTGATCGATGTTTTCCATATCTGTCTGAAGGTCACTGCCAAGATGCACCTATGCCTATTGGATTGAGCTACTTGGTTTGAATTCTACATCAACTCACTGGCATATACAAGGGAACCAGGAGTGACTTTATTCAACCATATAATACTTTCTTTTCTTTTCTTTTTCACTTTTTTCACTTTTTTTTTTAGACAACATGATTGGATCAAACTGGATCCAAGCGCATGATTCTTGTCAGCAAGTACATGATAGTTTCCTTGGATCCTGCATTCCACGCTTGTTTAGACGACGGAGATAGGGACTACGTTTCACACATACTGCTATTCCCAAGTGTCATTTTATTCCGTTTTGGTCTAATTGGTCGGTCTCTTTTTTTTTTTTTTCATTCATTTTTTTTTTTTCTAGTAACTCAATCACTCTATTTCACCCTAGCAGTAATAACACGTTGATGTTTAGTGACCCACCAAAACACTTAGAGAACAATAGATAAATATGGAAAAACAAAAATAGAATGCGATATGGTGATATTCCGAGATATGGTAACAACTATCATGTTAATTGTGATTTCTGAGCTATGTTCATCCCCTTTAGTTAATTGGTTCCTCAACTCCTGCAATCAAAATGGTTCCATCCACTAATGGTGTCATCCTAAAGGCACAAGTTTCTAGATTTCGGAGTTCAAAAAGCACAATTTTTTTTCTTGGTTTTTCTATTTTTCTGATTTTATTTTTATTTTTTAAAATCATAAAACACACTAAAACAAACTATATAAACATATAAATGGTCCCCCACACTTAAACTTTACATTGTCCTCAATGTAAAATTGAATCGTCCAAAGAAAGTCAAGGTGGGAAATCCCGCAAATGATATGCAAAAACAAAGAAAATAAAGATAAAATGCATAAAGAATAAAAATATAAAGGTAAAGATACAAAACCGGTGGGTTGCCTCCCACTTAGCGCTTGGTTTAAAGTCGTCATCCCGACGTTCTCCTTGTTTGCTAAGACTCCTCCAGAGGGATCACTTCCACAAGGTTCACTCCTTCCACGACTTCCGAAGAGAAGTTCTCATAATATGGTTTCAACCGGTGCCCATTCACTTTAAGTTCATTTCCTGTAGCCAAACTACGAATTTCAACTGCACCATGAGAAAACACATTAGTCACAATAAAAGGTCCAATCCAACGTGACCTTAGTTTACCCGGAAATAATTGCAAGCGAGAATTAAACAAAAGCACTTTTTGCCCAATGCAAAATTGTTTCTTTGTAATCATATTATCATGAAATGCCTTAGTCTTTTCCTTGTAAATCCGTGAGCTTTCAAATGCATCATTGCGAATCTCTTCTAGCTCTTGAAGTTGCAACTTCCTTTTCTTTCCAGCACCATCCAACTCCATGTTGCCATTGCTTAATAGCCCAAAACGCCTTATGCTCAATTTCTACGGGTAAGTGACAAGGTTTACCGTAAACAAGCCTAAAGGGAGACATCCAAATAGGTGTCTTGTATGCGGTTCTATATGCCCACAAATCATCATTGAGGCGCATGCTCCAATCCTTCCTTGTTGGATTCACCGTCTTTTCTAGAATGAATTTCACCTCTCGGTTGGAAACCTCGGCTTGTCCATTTGTCTGCGGATGGTATGGTGTTGCAATCCGATGCGACACATTATACTTCTTTAACAAGCCTTGCAAGAACCTGTTTCTGAAGTGTGAACCTCCATCGCTAATTATAGCCTTTGGAATTCCAAACCTTGCAAAAATATTTGCTTGCACAAAATCTGAAACAACTTTAGAATCATTAGTTGGGGTGGCCTTAGCTTCCACCCATTTCGAGACATAATCCACAGCAAGCAATATATAATAATTTCCATTAGAATTGACAAAAGGGCCCATAAAATCAATTCCCCATACATCAAAGACCACAACAAATTGAATAATAGTTTGTGGCATTTGATTTCGGGAACCTAGATTGCCTGTTCTTTGGCACCTATCACATGTTATACAAAATGCATGCGCATCCTTAAACAAAGTCGGCCAATAAAAATCACATTCTAGTACCTTGAGAGCGGTTCTATTGCTCCCAAAGTGTCCTCCACATGCATATGAGTGGCAAAAAGACAAGATAGAGTTAAATTCGGATTCGGGAACACACCTTCGTATTACTTGGTCACTACAATGTTTCCATAAGTGTGGATCATCCCATATGTATTGGTTTCCTAGCTTCTTAAGTTTGTCCCTCTCAGCACGAGACAAGTTCTTTGGGATTTGTTTAGAAACTAAGTAATTAACAATATCAGCGTACCATGGTTCTCCAAAGGCAATTGAGAATAGTTGCTCATCCGGGAAACTTTCACGCAACGGGATAGCTTCCTTGTCCACAGCAAGACGGCTCAAATGATCCGCAACGGTGTTCTCGATTCCTTTCTTGTCCTTGATTTTAATATAAAACTCTTGCAAGAGTAAAATCCATCGTATGAGCCTCGGTTTCGCCTCTTTCTTTGTAAGCAAGTACCTAAGTGCTGCATGGTCATAAAAAACAACAACTTTTGTACCAATTAGATAAGAGCGAAACTTTTCTAAAGCAAAAACAATAGCTAATAACTCTTTTTCAGTGGTTGTGTAGTTTTGTTGGGCTTCATTTAACGTTCTAGAAGCATAATAAATGGCATGAGGTATCTTCCCCACACGCTTCCCAAGCACCGCACCAACCTCATAATCACTTGCATCACACATAAGCTCAAAAGGCTTGCTCCAATCCGGTGGTTTAATGATAGGGGCTGAAATCAAAAGTTCTTTCAAACGATTGAATGCCGCCATACACTTCTCATCAAAGTTAAAAACCACATCTTTTTGCAATAAGTTACAAAGTGGTGATGCTATCTTGGAAAAATCCTTGATGAATCTACGATAAAAACCTGCATGACCAAGAAAAGAACGTATCTCCCTCACCGTAGTGGGAGGGTTTAGAACACGAATAAGGTCTATCTTAGATTTATCAACTTCCAAGCCTTTAGAAGATATTATATAGCCTAAAACTATGTCATGAGTTTCCATAAAATGGCACTTCTCCCAATTAAGAACAAGGTTTGTTTCAACACATCGTTCAAGGATTAGTGACAAATTGTTCAAACAAAGGTCAAATGAATCACCAAAGACACTAAAGTCGTCCATGAACACTTCGATTATGTTTTCAACATATTCTGAAAATATACTTACCATACACCTTTGAAAGGTAGATGGAGCATTGCATAAGCCAAAAGGCATCCTTATATAAGAAAAAGTACCAAAAGTACAAGTGAAAGTAGTTTTCTCTTGATCCTCCGGTGCTATCACAATCTGATTATAACCTGAATAGCCATCAAGAAAGAAATAATAAGCGTGTCCAGCTAAACGTTCAAGCATTTGATCAATAAAAGGTAATGGAAAATGATCCTTCCTAGTGGTGGCATTCAATTTTCTATAATCTATACAAACCCTCCAACCAGTTTGCACACGAGTTGGGACAAGTTCGTTCTTATCATTCTCCACCACCGTCACACCTGATTTCTTTGGTACAACTTGTACCGGGCTTACCCACTTACTGTCGGATATGGGGTAGATAACACCCACTTCCAAAAGCTTGAGTATATCCTTTTTCACAACTTCCATCATGGGAGGGTTCAAACGACGTTGCGCTTCCCTTGTAGGCTTTGCATCGTCTTCCAAATGAATCTTGTGCATACAAACGGCAGGGCTTATACCCTTGATATCGGCAATTGTCCATCCTATGGCCGTCTTGTATTTCCTTAGCACCCTTAGAAGTTTTTGCTCCTGTAATTCACTAAGCTTGTTAGAAACAATCACAGGAAACTCTTCATTGTCACCTAAGTACAAGTATTTTAAATGACTAGGAAGAGGTTTCAATTCTAACTTTGGAGATTTAACAATTGAAGGTTTAAGCTTTTCATCATTGCGAGGTAAAGAAACATATGAAACATTCTTAAGTGCAGATTTTTCCGGTAATGAGTTAAGAGAACCAATGGTTTCCTTAATCTCATCACCGTACTCCAAAATGTTATCAATAGGTGTAGTGAGCACGGTTTCCAAAGAATCAGCGTCATTCAACTCAAACATTTGTTGCGCCAATGTGTCCATCACATCAACGGAGAAACAAGAGTAGATATCACTAGGATATCTCATCGTCTCGAAAATGTTGAAAAGTATTATTTCTCCATCAAACTCCATAGTCAGCGTTCCCTTATCAACATCAATAATGGTTTTCGCTGTTTTCATGAAGGGACGCCCAAGTAGCAATGGAAGAGAAGAATCCGGTGAACCTTCATCCATCTCTAAGACACAAAAGTCATCTGGAAATACAAGTTGATTAACCTGCACAAGAACATCCTCAACAATACCCATTGGGTAGACATTAGAGCGATCGACTAATTGCAACACAATTCCAGCCTTTTTAAGAGGACCTAAATCAAGTGAGTTATAAATAGATGCAGGCATAACATTAACGGATGCACCTAAATCCAACATAGCTTTATTAAATGTTTTGGTACCAATTGTGACGGGAATGTTAAAGCTACCCGGGTCCTTGCATTTCAGTGGGAGTTTGTGTTGCAAGATTGCCGAAGCATTCTCCCCCACACTAAGCACTTCATTACCCTTGAGCCTTTCTTATTGGTACACAAGTCCTTCAACACTTTTGCATACTTTGGAACTTGCTTGATTGTATCTATGAGCGGTATGTTCACATGAATCTTCTTGAGAATGTCTAAAATATCCTTTTCTAGTGCCTCCTTCTTGGAATTTTCAAATCTGCGAGGAAAAGGTAAAGGAGGAACATAAGTAGAAACCGGAGTTTTAGAGCTAGGAATAGGTACCTCAGAAATTTTGGGAGAGTCGTCGTTCTTCTCCTCCAAAAAAGGTTCCTTTGGTGTCTCCACCTTGCCCGAATCAGCAGCTTCGGGTTGCACAAGTTGTGTACCACTTCTCAATGTAATTGCATTTACACCCTCCTTTGGGTTGATAGGTTGAGAAGGGAGTTTCCCACTATTTTGTGCCTTCAATTGGTTCAACTCAAGATCCATAGAACCAACTTGGGTCTGCAACTCCTTCATCGAACTCTTGGTCTCTTGTATAAACGATTTCATCAACTCCTCCATACTTGACCCCTGATTTTGAGGTTGTTGTTGTTGAAATTGTTGACGCGGATGGAATTGTTGTTGTTGAGGTTGGAATCCACCCGAATTGTTGAAATTAGGTTGTTGGACCGCTCCTTGCTTGTTGGCATAGCTAAATTTGGGGTGATCTCTCCATCCCGGATTGTAAGTATTGGAATAAGGATCATACCGTCTTTGCTAACTTGGAAAGACCACGTTAGCTTGTTCATTGGCTTCTTCATACCCTTGATGAGAACTTGGTATCACCACGGCTGAAACTTGTTGTAGCATTGCTGAGATGTTACCCATTTTTTGACGAAGTTCCTCGACCTCGCTCACTTCATTGACTCGCCGAAGAAGCACATCCGAGCCACGACTCAAGAATTGTTGGGAGTTTGCTGCCATGTTTTCAATCAACTCTCTAGCTTGTGCCACCGTCTTGTTTACTAGTGCACCACCACCCGGAGCATCAAGAAGATTCCTATCACTTGATTGGAGTCCTTCATAGAAGTATTGGATAATCATAGCGTTGCTGAATTTGTGATGAGGACAGCTTTCCACTAATATCTTTTACCGTTCCCAACATTCATATAAGGATTCTCCCACATTTTGCTTCATCCCACAAATATCCTTGCGAATTTGAGTAGCCTTAGACGCAGGAAAATATCTCTCTAGAAAGAGTTTCTTCAACCCATTCCATGTTGTGACACTTCCGGGAGGCAAGTAATATAACCAATCCTTAGCACAATCCATTAAAGAGAATCGGAAAACTTTCAACATAGCACCATCTGCCTCAACATCAGCTGGAAGCATGGCCGTGACAATGGTGTGGAAGTCCATAAGATGCTTGTTTGGATCTTCATTCACCATGCCATGGAACTTTGGCAATTCCCTAAGCAACCCCGGTTTGATCTCAAAAGTAGAGTTTGTTTGAATACAACCCTGTTGAGTATCAAGCTTGTGCGAAGCCAAGTCCTTGAGTGTACGATTTGCAGCGTCACCCATTGCTTATTATCCTTCTCCTTCTCCTTCTCCTTCTTCTTCAAAAGGAATTTCGTGTTCTTCTTCCAAGTTGTGTTCTTCCGTTGTGCCTTTCCTTGGTTGGAGTATTGTGCCTTTTCGAGTAGCTATCCCGCACCTTGGATAATTCCAATCTTTAGAAGCCAGAGATTAGGTACCTGAAAAACAATTCTCGCAAACAAGGGAGAAACAAGACAAGAAACGAAACACAAGTATGCAAGCAGAAAAATAATAAAACGAAACTAAAAACTTAATAACTAGCCGAATGCCTCCCCGGCAACGGCGCAAAAATTTGGTCGGTTGTCAGCCGACACAAAAATAATTCACTTTCTTACTCGACAATATATGAATGAAGTATAAAGTAAGGAAGAGTTCGTATCCACAGAGAGGCGATTGTAGTTATCAATTTCTTGTTTCTAAGTAACCCAAAGGGGGATTTCTGATTTTTGTAAAATTAAAGTAAAATAAAATAAAATAAAAGCAAAGTAAATATTTGAAATTATCAAGGAGAGAAAGATATTGGTCAAGGAATTCATCTTCAATCTTAAACATGTGCTTGCATATATGATTAGAATTACAATTTAATCTCTTTTATTATCAAAAGCCTAGAAAATCAAGAGAGCAAGATAATCTATTTATTTCCCAAGTTAATCAACACACACATTAGAGCTGCGTATGTGAATTCTACCAAAAGAATAACCTAACTCCTTGCGCTAATCAAGTTCAATTCCCAGGAGCATTAAGTTTTGGAAATAGGCTAATCAAAGCAATTTTCATACATTGCGCATAACAATTCGGACAATGGTCAAACTCTACATATGATTATAAGAGTGTATCACTACAAACTATAATCATATCATGCTACTTATATTTGGGGTTATCGCTCAATGAAAAACCCTAAAATAGCTATGGATAAGATGCAAGTTTAATTAATTGTCCACTTAACTAATAAAACATCTATATCCTACCACAATACATCATTCATGTGATTATAAAAACAGTAGAGATATGAACGAAAACAAAGAGAGAAAACTAATACATTAATCAAGCACGAGTTATAGATATAGGACTACATCCTTAACCAATAATAAGAAATTTAGCTACTCATAGCTATGGAGTTCATCATAATCAATAATCAAATAAAGGAGATGAATATTAAATACGAAAGCAAACCCTAGTTGTAGTTTCAGCGGCTCTCTCCTCTGCTCCAAGAATTAAAAAAACGTCCTATCTTTGTTGTAGAAACTCTCTTTTTATAGCTCTTTGCTTTCCAAAAATAGGTAAAAGTCTTCAAAATCTTCAAGTCCACGTCCATCTACCAGTACACCAAGCCCATGTATGAAAAATATATCTCTGGAATTTTCGGGTCCAAAACGGGTCGTCGGAGTGCTGACGTCATCACCGGAATCCGGTCGCCGGAAAACTTTCTCCGATCACTTTTTCCATCTAAAACTATCACCAAGTAATTCTGCACTTTTAGTAGCTCAACTTTGCTTTCCTGCATTTCAAACATTTGCATAACCCATCTAAATCCAATTTTCTATTCTTGCGAAAACGTACCCAAAAGCGTGACGCGTAAATCATACTTCCAGCCATCAATTCTTGCATCCGACTCATACCCCCCTCGCGATTCACTGAAATATTACGATAGACACTTTAACCTCTGAAATCCGACTACCGAAACTATGCTCACCGGCGTGTCATTTTCACTCCGTTTTCGCACTATTTCTGCAGCATGTACTCATACCACCAACCGCTGCCATACCATGCTCAATCACCCACTGTATCACTACCAGTCCTTGTACTACATCTCGGCATTTTAGCACCACAGTTGATACCTTTCACTCATTTCAATAACTTCAAAACCACAGTAGCAACTTCAAAGCCACTCCTGCCATTTTACCTGAACCTGACTTGACTGCGACTCCAACCATGTACTGATTAACTCAGCATCGCAACACCAGCTACTCATTTAACTCCCCTATAATGCATAGCTCGACCGAAAAATACTCCAGCCTTGCCTGCACTACTAACCTACTCCTACAGCTTCAATACTAGCCCCATTGCACTGCCTCCCTTACACTCATACATTCTGTAGCTGTAGCTTCCCTGTGACACAGTCACACCACAACCAGCTTCTCGATCTGCACCTATATCCAGTTCACATCATCACCCGCAATTCACCACTGAAGCACAAAACACTGCTCTTCCAAGTCTTCTCCACAATCAACACCACCAGCACTTCACTCCCAGCTGCTTGTAAACTCAACTTAACAGCAAACCAGCTGAGTCAAATTCATTGCAGTCTTCCATCTCCCTTCCATAGAAACATCACCCACCAGAATTTCCATTTAGTTCACCCCTTATCATTGCAGAAAACAGCTACAACACCACCCAATTCTTAACCATCTCTCAATCAAATCCAAGAATGACCCAACGTTTTCTACCAGAACTGAAGCCATAATCATCATCAGTAGCTTCGTTTCTTGCCCCTCACCATTTAACTGTTTATTACAGCAGAGAATCCAGAACCCATACTCACCTTCTTATTCTTCGAAATCGAAACCAACCACAAATTACACTATGAATTGACTCCATCTCCACTAGCAGGAACGTAAACACCTTGAAATTTCAGAGTTCAGTGGAGAAACCCAGCGATCTCTTTGTTTTCAGTTCTCGGCTTTAATGGAGATAGCCGCTGCTGATTTTCTCCTTCTAAATTTCAGGGAAATGGTGAATGTTGAGTGAGTGAGATGATTTTCAATTTAGGGTATTGAAGTAGGGCTATACAATACTTGGTAATCCTGATAAGGGATAACTACTGGCTGTCCCTTAACCTCAAGATAGTATATTTTTATTACTCCTCCAAATGGAGTTACCCCTTAACCTCCAGATAGTGATAGCCTGGGAAATAACGGCTCTGACCTTCTTGCTCAATTTTAGCTAGCTTCGCTCGCCTGTGAATCAGTCCTTTGTGCTCCTTGGCTCTCCAAATGAATGCTCGCCGTATCGCCTACCAGCTGCAGCTGCCTCTTGCATCTCAAGCCCACTTCTTCTCTTCAATGTCTTAACATCATTAAAGCAGCCATGTTTTCAGACATAATTTGCATCACTAAAGCTGGCATACTTTTCAGACAGAGATGAAGAAATAAAAGCAAATAATGAGATACAATCCGCCTCCAACGCTTTTGCCATATTTTCTCCTCTTTTGATCCAAATGATTCCAAAGTACCTAAGTACTCAAAAACAAAACATAAGATACATAATTTACAAGAAAACTAGCAGAGAAATCATAAACAATAGATAAATAATAAGGTGTTTTATACACCTATCAAGTTGACAAAAGGACCCATAAAATCAATACCCCATACATCAAAAACTTCAATAAATTGAATAAAAGTCTGTGGCATTTGATTTCGAGCACCTAGATTTCCTGTCCTTTGGTACCTATCACAAGTTGTGCAAAATATATGTGCATCCTTAAACAAGGTTGGCCAATAGAAACCGCTTTCAAGTACCTTGTAAGCTGTTCTTTTACCCCCAAAATGTCCTCCGCAAGCATAGGAATGACAAAAAGACAAGATAGAGTTAAATTCAGATTCGGGAACGCACCTTCGTATCACTTGGTCGCTTCCACATATATTGGTTTCCTAACCTCTTAAGTTTGTACCTCTCAGCACGAGACAAGTTCTTTGGAATTTTTTTAGACACCAAGTAATTCAGAATATCCGCATACCATGGTTCTCCAAATGCAATTGAGAATAGTTGTTCATCCGGGAAACTTTCACACAATGGGATAGCTTCCTTATCTACAGCAAGACAGCTCAAATAATCCGTAATGGTGTTCTCAATTCCTTTCTTGTCTTTGATTTCAATATCAAACTCTTGCAAGAGTAAAATCCATCGTATGAGCCTCAGTTTCGCCTCTTTCTTTGTAAGCAAGTACCTAAGTGCTGCATAATCTGAAAAGACAACAACTTTTGTACCAATTAGATAAGAGTGAAACTTTTCCAAAGCAAAAACAATAGCTAATAACTCTTTTTCAGTGGTTGTGTAGTTTTGATGGGCATCATTTAACTTTCTAGAAGCATAATAAATAGCATGAGGTATCTTCCCCACACGCTGCCCAAGCACCGCACCAACCGCATAGTCACTTGCATCACACATGATCTCAAAAGGCTTGCTCCAATCCGATGGTTTAATGATAGGGGCTGAAATCAAAAGTTCTTTCAAACGATTGAATGCCGCCCCACACTTTTCATCAAAGTTAAAAACCACATCTTTTTGCAATAAGTTACAAAGTGGTGATGCTATCTTGGAAAAATCCTTGATGAATCTACGATAAAAACCTGCATGACCAAGAAAAGAGCGTATCTCCCTCACCGTAGTGGGAGGAGTTAGAGCACGAATAAGGTCTATCTTAGATTTATCAACTTCCAAGCCTTTAGAAGATATTATATGGCCTAAAACTATGCCATGAGTTACCATGAAATGGCACTTCTCCCAATTTAGAACAAGATTTGTTTCAATACATCGTTCAAGGATTAGTGAAAAATTGTTCAAACAAAGGTCAAATGAATCACCAAAGACAATAAAGTCGTCCATGAACACTTCGATTATGTTTTCAACATATTCTGAAAATATACTTACCATACACCTTTTAAAATTAGCTGGAGCATTGTACAAGCCAAAAGGCATCCTTCTATAAGCAAAAGTACCGAAAGGACAAGTGAAAGTGGTTTTCTCTTAATCCTTCGGTTCTATCACAATCTGATTATAACCTTAATAGCCATCAAGAAAGCAATAATAAGAGTGTCCAGCTAAACTTTCAAGCATTTGATCAATAAAAGGCAATGGAAAGTGATCTTTTCTAGTAGTGGCATTCAATTTCCTATAATCAATACAAACCCTCCAACCGTCTTGCATACGAGTTGGGACAAGTTTATTCTCATCATTCTCCACCACGGTCACCCTTGATTTCTTTGGTACAACTTGTACCGGTCTCACCCACTTGCTATCGGATATGGGGTAAATAACACCCACTTCCAAAAGATTGAGTATCTCCTTTTTCACAACTTCCATCATTGGGGGGTTCAAACGACGTTGTGCTTCCCTTGTAGGCTTTGCATCGTCCTCCAAACGGATCTTGTGCATACAAACGGCAGGGCTTATACCCTTGATATCGGCGATTGTCCATCATATGGCCATCTTGTGCTTCCTTAGCACCCTTAGAAGTTTTTGCTCATGTAATTCACTAAGCTCGTTAGAAACAATCACAGGTAACTCTTCATTGTCACCCAAGTAAAAGTACTTTATGTGACTTGGAAGAGGTTTCAATTCCAACTTTGGAGATTTAACAATTGAAGGTAAAAGTTTTTCATCACTGCATGGTAAAGAAATAAAAGAGATATTATGAGTTTCCGGGCATCCTTGTAGTGAGTTGAGATCACCAAGGGCTTCTTTGACTTTATTACCACACTCTATACCATTATCAATGGATGTAGTCAGAACGTTTTCCAAAGCATCATCACCATTCAATTCAAACATTTGTTGTGCCAATGTGTCCATAACATCAACGGATAAGCAAGAGTGGACATCACTAGGATATCTCATCGTCTCGAAAATGTTGAAACATATTACTTCTCCATCAAACTCCATAATCAGCGTTCCCTTGTGCACATCAATAATGGTCTTCACCGTTTTCATGAAGGGACGCCCAAGTAGTAATGGAAGAGACGAGTCCGGTGAACCTTCATCCATCTCTAAGACACAAAAATCTGCTGGAAATACTAGTTGATTAACCTGCACAAGAATATCCTCAACAATACCCATAGGGTAGACATTAGAACGATCGGCTAATTTCAACACAATTTCAGCCTTTTTGAGAGGACCTAAATCAAGTGAATTATACATAGATGCAGGCATAACATTAATGGATGCACCTAAGTCTAACATTGCTTTGTTAAATGTAGTGTTACCAATTTTTACGGGAATGTCAAAGCTATTCAGGTCCTTGCATTTCAGTGGGAGTTTATGTTGTAAGATTTCCGAAGCATTCTCCCCCACACTAACCACTTCATTACCTTTGAGCCTTTGCTTATTGGTACACAAGTCCTTCAATACTTTTGCATACTTTGGAACTTGCTTAATAACATCAATGAGTGGTATGTTCACATGAATCTTCTTGAGAACATCTAAAATCTCCTTTTCTAGTGCCTCCTTCTTAGAATTTGCAAATCTGCGAGGAAAAGGTAAAGGAGGAACATAAGTAGGAATAGGAGTTTTAGAGTTAGGAATAGGTACCTCAGAGTTTGGGAAGAATCCTCATTTTCTCCTCCAAAACAGGTTCCTTTGGTGTTTCCACCTTGTCCGAATCAGTAACTTCGGTTGCCACAAGTTGTGTACTACTTATCAACGTAATTGCATTCACATCTCCTTTTGGGTTGATAGGTTGAGAAAGGAGTTTCCCACTATTTTGTGCCTTCATTTGGTTCAAATCAAGATCCATAGAACCAACTTGGGTTTGCAACTCTTTCATCGTGCTCTCCGTTCTTTGCATAAAAGATTTCATCAACTCTTCCATACTTGACCCCTGATTTTGAGGTTGTTTTTGTTGTTGTTGAAATTGTTGACGCGGCTGGAATTGTTGTTGTTGAGGTTAAAATCCACCCGAATTGTTGAAATTAGGTTGTTGAACTGCTCCTTGCTTGTTTGCATAACTAAAGTTGGGGTGATCTCTCCATCCCAGATTGTAAGTGTTGGAATAAGGATCATACCGTCTTTGCTAATTTGGAAAGACTGCATTAGATTGCTCATTGACGTCTTCATACCCATGAGAACTTGGTATCACCGCGGCTGCAACTTGTTGCATCATTGCTGACATGTTACCCATTTGTTGACGAAGTTCCTCCACCTCGCTCACTTCATTAACTCTCCTAAGAAGCACATCTGAACCACGACTCAAGAATTGTTGGGAGTTTTCTGCCATGTTTTCAATCAAATCTCTAGCTTGTGCCACCGTCTTACTCACTAGTGAACCACCACCCGCTGCGTCAATAAGATTCCTATCACTTGATTGGAGTCCTTCATAGAAGTATTGGATGATCATAGTGTCGCTTAATTGGTGATGAGGAAAGCTTTCCACCAACCTCTTGTATCGTTCCCAACAATCATATAACGATTCTCCGACATTTTGCTTCATTCCGCAAATCTCCTTGCGAATTTGAGTGGCCTTAGATGCAGGAAAATATCTCTCTAAGAAGAGTTTCTTCAACCCATTCCAAGTTGTGACACTTCCGGGAGGCAAATAATATAACCAATTCTTAGCACTATCCGCCAAAGAGAATCGAAAAACTTTCAACATAGCACCATCGGCCTGCATATTCGCTGGAAGCATAGCCATGACAATAGTGTGGAAGTCCATAAGATGTTTGTTTGGATATTCATTCACCATGCCATGGAACTATGGTAATCCCGGCTTTATCTTAAAAGTAGAGTCGGTTTGAATACAACTTCGCTGTGTATCCAACTTGTGCGAAGCCAAGTCCTTGAGTGTACGATTTGCAGCGTCACCCATTGCTTCTTCTTCTTCTCCTTCTTCTTCAAAAGGAATCTCGTGTTCTACTTCTTATCCTTCTTGCTGAAGAGATTCTTGTTCTACTTCCAAGTTGTGTTCTTCCGTTGTGCCTTGCCTTGGTTGGAGTATTGTGCCTTTTCGGGTATCTATCCCGCACCTTGGATAATTCCAATCTTTAGAAGCCAGGGATTAGGTACCTGAAAAACAATTCTCGCAAACAAGTGAGAAACGAGACAAGAAACGAAACACAAGTATGCAAGCAGAAATAATAAAAAAAAACTAAAAACTATATAACAAGCCGAATGCCTCCCCGACAACGGCGCCAAAATTTGATCGGTTGTCAGCCGAGCAAAAATAATTTCACTTTGTCACTCTACTAAATATAAATGAAGTACGTGATAAGAAAGAGTTTGTATCCACAGAGAGGCGATTATTGTTATGCAATTTTCAGATTCTTAAGTAACCAAGATAACCCAAGAGTGTGTTTTGTTTTTATCAAAGTAATAAAACTAAATAAAGCAAAGCAAATGGTTGGAATAATCAATAAGGAGAAGATATTGGTCACGGGATAGTATCATTCACAAACATGTATTTTTCATCAATGATTAGAATTGGTAATTTAATCTCGCAATTATCAAAAGTCCTAGGATATCTTGATCGCAAGAGTATCCCATTTATTTCCTGATTTTATCACAAACAACATTAAAAGATGCTATTGTGAAATATACTTAAAAAGCAACCTAAAGTGTAAAATCACAATTAAGTTTAACTCCCTAAGAGCAATAAGTTCTATGAAATAAGACTAATCAATGCAAACAAACGTGTAAAAGCACTAATTCGTTTTAACAAAGGTTATGATTCATATGCGATTAAAAAGATATATCACTACAAGTATTAACCACAAGATGCTACTAGGAATCCGAGATAAACAACTTTTACGTATTGAAAACCCTAATATAGTTATAGAGATGAAAACAAATCCAATTGATTTCGGACTCAACCAAACTAGCATTCAAATCAAATGATAATATAAATAATGAATCATAAACGATAGAATTGAGACAAAACTAAATCATAGAATCAAATAACATGCTTGATGAAATCAACTTTATCCCATAACCAATAATTGTATTTAGCTACTCATATTATTGGAGTTCATTATCATAATATTCAAAGAAAGAAGATGAAACATAAAAGAAAGAAAACCCTAGAAGTAGTTCTCTGCAAAATCTCCAAGAATAGAATAAAACGTGATCCCAAGTTGTAGAAGTCTTTTTATTTTTGTAGCCCCCTTCCAAAATTAGGTCTAGTCTTCAAAGTCCATTAGTTGGAAATCCACCCGGCCCACAAGTGAGAGAAACCCGTGTAGAAAATATGTCCCAAAAACGCTCACCGGAAAACTGGGTCCTTGGCCGGAATCCGACTAAAAATAGTCGTCTCCGTGCCTGAGATTCCTCTCCGTCGACGAATATTCTGTCACAGCGCCGTTAAAGTTAACCGTTGACCTAACGGTCATCGTTAGTCAACCAGGTCAAAATACACTGAGTCAGAACCGAGTCATATGGCTAACTCGGCTGACTAGTCTTGGCTCAGGCCAAATGCTGCTGCACTATCACTGTGCTTCATTGCCAGCCATGATGGCTGTGCCGTCCCTACACAATTCCATTCATACAGAGTCTTCTTTGTGGCTCACTATCAACATCTCAAATACATTCTTGAGCCATTTCTTAGCAGCAACACATTTCAAACCACACATTCTAGCTTCTCCATTATAGTAGCAACAATCCATATTTGCCATTCCCATTAACAACAGCTTTATCACCTCACCTATACTGCCATTTCAGATTCAGTCTTTGCAGTCTTCACAGCTCCCTAATAGCACCACTGCACCACCTGTAACTTCATCCTTTGTGCAGTTTTCAAACCAAAGACCCAACACCATTTGAGTCATCTTATCTGCATCACATTCCCAGGCCAGTACCACCTGAAACACTAACTTGTCCCTTCCATACTCAAAACCTGGAACTGCAACCCCATGTCACTGTGCCAAACCATTATAACAACCACATTCCATGTTCTTCTCTGTTAATCCCCTCAAATTGCACAGTCACAGCACAACATCACCACCAAGACCCCTGCAACAAAACATCTACAACCAGAACAACAGAAACACCACATTTTCAGCTCTTAGCACTTGAATCTGGTTTGAACCCATTATATCACAGCATCAACCACTTGAGCATCACCAGATTGCGGATATCTAACTCTTCTCCAAGCTGCAACTCCAGCTGCTGTAATTTCCCATTAGAAGTACACAATCACTGATCCACCAATAGACATAATTCATTAGCTCATTCAATACAACATCCCTTGTTCTGAAATCTCAACTTCCATTAACTCAGCTCTTGAATCCACCAGTAGCATTAGTGTACCAGTTCTATCACATCTTGCATTCCTTTCTCTAGCTCCATCTACTCATCAATATCATCCCTTTTGCATTTCCTGAACTACCAGATTCACAAGTGCTGATAATAACCACCATCTTCATATCTTAACTGCAACACTTCCTTCAGCTATTACACTCCAGTTCAGACCATCATAAGCTGCAACATACTCTTCCATGACAATCACCACACAGTAGCAGTTATCACACCCATTTCTATAGCTCCCAACTGTAATTCAGTAACTCCACTTGCAATTTCATTCCCAAAGCAAACAACAATCCATTTGTAACTTAATTACCAACATTGCTTCCATCTGTGGTACAAACATCATCATTTCATAGCCACCAATACACAGCTCCATATCTTATTATATGAACTTCCCTGAATCACCTTCAACGGTTCCACCAACCCATGGAACTCACCATCTGTGCATCTCAGAATTCAGCTGAGGCTCTAAACATCACACCACCAAAGCACAACTGAAATGCCACCAAATTCACAAGTGCATACATCTGTTCAATTTATCCAAAACCCTAGTTGCACTTTCTGTGACCCTAATTCACAAATTTGTCTTGATTCATCATCTTTCCTGCTTGAATTCGAGAACCTATTCTTCCTTCTTTCGTAACATGAATTTGAACAGGACCCATCTCCTAATTTGTACCAGGAATCAACAATATCTTCCTTCTCTCTCATTTCTATCAAACCCTAACTTCTTATGTAACTCTTTCCTGCGTCAACAATCTTCATCTCTGGCTTGATTTCCACTCACAAGTTCACCCAATTCGAATACACGTTCATCTGATTCTTCAACAATTGAATTTCTGGCCATCAACATCTTCAAATCTCTATGATTTTCACCAGAATCATCCATCAGCAAAAACTCAGATGATAAAGCCGCACAGCAACCCTTTCTCAATTTCACAAACAAATGATTGAGAGAATACCTTCTCGATTTAGGTTAAAGAATTGATTGGGGTGGTTATTGACACTCCAGTCAATAGGCTAAGGGATACCCCAACGGGTACCCTATAACAGCTAGCCACCCCTTAACATCAGCAGTCTTTAGTGCTCCTGTAGAACTGGTCGACCCTTAATCATGACTAGGCTCCAGATATTATTGGTGTATGAAATGACGCTTTCATCCCTCTTTGAATTCTTTCATCAGCAACAGACGCTTCTTATTTCTCAGATTCACTTCTTCTATTCAAATATATACATCACTAAAGCTGTCATGCTTTTCAGACAAAATATGCATCACTAAAGCCGACGTGCTTTTCAGTCAGAGATGAAGAAATAAAAGTAAATAATGAGAAATAATTCGCCTCCAACCGCAGTTGCACTTGAGATGATACTTTTGCACTGTTTTTTCTTCTTTTGTTCCAAATGACTCCAAAGTACCTAAATACTCAAAAACAAAACATAAGATACATAATTTACAAGAAAACTAGCAGAGAAAGCATAAACAATAGATAAATAATAAGGTGTTTTGGACACCTATCAGGAAGACTGCTCCGATGGTGAGGATGCCGAAGCTCTTGCTTCCAAGGAGGTCGAGGCCAATAAGGGTTCTGATGGTCGAAGGAACATTGCGAAGGATGGTTCTTCCACCGATGCATCTTCTGAGGGCTTTGAGAGGCTGTGATGCATGACGGTGATGATGCGACATTTGCTTGGTTGATGAAAAGAAACTTGATGTGCATGCCTAATCCCGCTCATGTGATCCCTAGTGAGAAAAATTCGGATGCCTTCACCCATCAAAGAATGCAGTTATCATCTCAAGATGAGGTTGCAGAAGCCTGGGAGAAGGATTTTGGGGCTACTTATACTAGTCTTCTAGTCGATCCACCCTTTTCCATTGCTGATATGATGGTTGTATCTGTTGGGAACCAGTACGGTTCCCCTCAGCAGTGTATTCTTGAGGTAAGTCATCATAAATTTCCCTAAGCTGAGTGATGTGATGTCTTTTTTTATTGATAATCATTATTTGTTTATCAACACAGTTGGTGAGGAGCGAACACTACAACCATACTCTGTACCAGTTCTTCAAGGCGAAGGCCCTTATATTGGAGGCAAAGCTTCGTCATAGACAAGAGGAGCTGAATTCTGCTGAGGCACTTGTCGCTGCTAAGGACAAGGAGATATTGGAGTTGCAGAATTGTCTGAAGAGGAAAGAGCATCTTGGCGCGTCCGAGGAGAAGCTTCGTCTTGAAATTGCTCTTGTTCGCAGTGAGTTGGAGAAAGTCTGTGGTGAGTCCACATCTTCCAAAGGTTCATTTTATTTTCTAGCACCCCTCTTTGCCTCTTCCTTTCATCTTCTTAGTGTGTTGTCTGAGGCTCCCGACCCTATCTTCAGCGGGCAATGTCGAAGAATTAGCATGGCTTCGAAGTGAGAGGATTCGCCAAGCTTCCCGGATTAGAGAATTGGTGGAGAAAATTAAGGATGAGGCTGGTAAATGGAACTCCCAGGCCGATGATCATAATATCCAGGTGGTTGAGTGGTGAGAGAGGCGGAGTCAAATGGTTGATATGCAGAATAGTTATAATGCCGATCGTCGCCAGTTCAACGGTACTCTACTGTGGACTCGCGAGAATCTGCATGAAGCACGTGAGGATATTTCTCATTTAGAGGCTAAGGTAAAAAATTTGGAAGAAGAGTTGCATCAATATCGTTCGTCCCATGACTCTGAAGTTCAGGGTTGTATACAACAACTTGTTCGGAAAAAGGACGATGCCAGAGCTGAGGCCCATGCCCTTAGCAATGCTTTAAGTGCTTATCGGGCTGATGTTGCTCGTTTAGTCGAATCTGAGAGGGATATTGAAGTTAATATGTACATGCTTACCAAAAGGATAGAATAAATGAGTAACAGAGTCAATCATCTTCAATATCTAGACTCTATGAAGCAGGTAGAGTTGGATGAGTGTCAGTTTGCTCTCACAAATCTTTGATTGGATTATAAGAAAATTTCATATGAGTATGATTTTCTTGACAAAGCCCGGGACGCTGTGATTAATGAATTTGAGATAGCTTCGGCAATTTTCAAAGGTATATATTTGTTTGGTCATGGGCGATCTTGTAATTATAATTTTCTAACCAATTTGTATCTTCTTTTTCAGAGATCGGGGGACAACTTAGCTTTGCAAATAAAAATCTTAAAGAGGCTCAATCTTCCTTAGTGTATCAAGAGGGACAGACCAATTACTTCAAAGGGTTAGAAGGATCTTGGGATGAAGCAGTAAAAGAGTCAGCCAGGGAAGTATCTCGGTTGAAGTCTTCGTTGTCACAGTATGAGCTCAAGGTTACCGTTATTGCGCATAAGGCTTGTTGTCAACTTGCCGAAGAGATTAATAAGACCTTAACCAATTCTAAAGGACTATAACATCACTAAGAAGTACCCTCGTCGCCCTATACCTGAGACCCTGGCCTGCATCTACGATCCTTCTTCAGGAAGAAGTGTCCCTTCGTCTCAGAAAAAGGGCCCAACTGATCACGTCGAGTCTTCCAATGGGAAGTAGGTTTCGATGTTTGATATAGGGAGTTGATATTTATTAATTACTTGTCTTTTGGCCATTTTGTATTTCTTGTTTAACTGCCAATCAACTTTTATGGAATGGATCATCGTTCGTTTGGATATGTACAACTCTGATTCATCTGCATTGTTAGTCCATTTATCTTTTAGATAGCGAGTAAATCTAGTTATTGAGAAATTAATAAGTAATAAAAAGAGTTTGAAGGTAATAACGAAGATGAGCACCTTCATTACTAACTTTGAACTTATCACCCCGCTGGCTAACCCCTGGCCGGGGGATTACCAAACGGTGGGGGTTGATGCAGTATTCCCGGATATGTGATGCGTTATTGAAATATTTACATGCATCCATTCCGCTGAACCACTGACTTTTTGATAGGTTGGGTATCTCTTTCTGCTGGAATACTTCCCCATGGTCCTACACTTATACATGCTGATAGGGGAGTCCCGAGAGATTGTTTATGATTACTTCCCCAATAGTAATGTTGGAAAAAGCTCGTTTTGATTGATGTGGTGAGGTTTGCGACTCTTCGTCCAGAGATAGAAACATGTCGAGCGAGTACGCTGTCTTCTTCTTCCGGTGTCCTTCACGCATATACAGGACTGCATTACTCTATGGATAATATGGTTGAGATATTTCGCATTCCATGGGTGTATGAGGACTTTTCCTTTTAAATTACGCAGACAATAGGAACTGTTCCCCGCGATGTCGTATATTATAAATGGTCCTCCCCATGTTGGTGCTAATTTACCTCACTTTTTCTCTCGTTGGTATTGGGGTATAGTTCTCAGTACATACTGTCCTTCTACAAAATTTCAAAGCTTAACCTTCTTGTTGTATTCTCTTGATAATCTTCGTTGGTTGTTCTCCATCCTTTGTAGCGCTGCTTCCCTACTCTCTTCTAGGTCATCGAGTCTTTCAAGAATCATGTCTGCTGTGAGATTTTTCTCATATGCTTCGGTCTTTCTAGTTGGAATGATAATCTCTATTAGAATTACTGCTTCGGCCCCATAAGTGAGGAAGAAATGGGATTCACCAGTATCGGACCTGCGTGTGGTTCGATATGCCCATAGTACATTATGTAACTGTTTATACCATCGGCCTTTGTGTTCGTCCAACTTTTTCTTAAGGATGGGAGCAAGAGCCTTTTTTGTGGCTTCTGCCTGGCCATTACTTTGTGGGTAGATAGGGGTCGATTTATTCTTTCTGATCTTAAAGGTATCGAAGAGCATGTCTATATTCTTCCATTTTAATTGTTTTCCGTTGTCGGAGACAATTGCTACGGGGATTCCGAACCTGCAAATGATGTTTTAAAAGATGAATGTGAATACATCCATGTCCCATATTCTTTCCAGAGCTTTGGCCTCCACCCACTTGATAAAGTAGTCTGTGGCTACGATCATGAATCGTCTTTTCCCCGACCCTTCGATCAGGGGTCCAACAATATTTTGCCCCATTTTGAGAAGGGCCACGGACTATCTACTGAATTCAGTTTCGTCGCAGGAGCATGGATATTTTTAGAAAATCGTTGGCACTCCTCGCATCTTTTATACATCCTCGCGGTGTCTCGTATCATTTGTGGCCAATAATATCCCCACATTTTTGCTTTATCCGCTAGTGATCTCATTCCACTATGGTTTCCCACGTCCTCGTAATGTATGTCTTTCAAAAAACGATGCCCTTTCTCTCTTGATAGGAAGCGTAAGAGCGACTCAAGGAAATATTTCTTGTATAAGATTTCGTCACGAAGATCATATCTCCCTACCTTCGATTGTATCTTTCTGGCTTGCTTCAAGTCCGTAGAAAGCTTATTTTCTTTGAGATAAAGGTGAATCTCGGTTCTCCAGTCCTCCTCGTTGCTGAAGTCCTCGTCTTCGTTCGCCATTGTCAATATATCATCTTCGACGAAGTCTTCGGAAATATCCTCCCCTATGTCATCGTCAGCAATGTATTCTTCTATATTGTCTTCACGATTTGTAGTAAAGGACTGTTGTGGAGTGATCAAAGGTTCGTATACTCTTGTTACTTTTATGGCTTCATCATTTTCATATTTTAGTACGGATGATATATATTCCAAGGTGTCGGCAAGCCTGAGATCCTTTCTACATAGATGTCAAAACTTGAGGCTTGGTATCTGTGATGCTAAGGTTTGTACCAAATCCATGTATGCGGAGAGGGTGTCATCGTAAATGTTGTATTCTAGTTCTATTTGTCGAATGACTAACTGAGAATCACTTGTCAAGCGTACATCAGTTATCCCTATTTATATTATTAACCGGAGGGCATGTAGTACATCTTCATATTCTACGACATTATTGGTGTGTTCCTTGAATTCCAATCTTAGCTTATGCACGATCCTGTCTCCGGCTAGAGAGGTAATCACGATACCTATGCCTGCACCTTTTATATTCCTTGATCCGTCGATGAAGACCTCCCATCTCCTTTTGGTTTGAAGGCTCTAGTGCGTTGGCCGGATCTTTTCCATCCTCGTCAGCTTCTGGTATGTCCTTTACTTCTTCATCATCGTCCAATGGTAGGTCTGCTAAAAAGTCCGCCAAGACTTGCGATTTTTGTGCAGTTTGGATCTCATGGATAATATTGAACTAGTCGAGATGAGTATTCCATTTCGCTATCCTTCCTACTTTCCCTGCATTTTTGAGGACATCTTCTAGTGGTTATTTACATGGAACACGAACATAATGAGTCAGGAAGTAGGTCCTCAACTTTTGGGTTGCCCATACTAGTGCCAGAATGAGTTTCTCAATCTTCGTATAATTTCTTTCCGCTGGGTTGAGAGTCTTGCTGACGTAATATATTAGTTGTTCTATCTTTGTGTTCGTCTTAACCAGTACTGCACTGACTGCGTCCTCCGTTGCCGCTATGTAAAGGGCCAATACTTCATCGGGGTCGGGTTTCTAAAGGATCGGGATTGTGGTTAGATATTTTTTTATTTTTTGGAAGGCTTCCTCGCATTCTGCGGTCCATTCGAACTTGCTCCCTTTTTTGAGGATGTTGAAGAAATGTTTGCATTTGTCCGATGTCCTAGCGATAAATCTTGCCAAATCAGCTAAGGATCCGTTGACCTTTTGGACTTCTTTCAGGTTCTTTTGGGATGGCATCTCCATGATGGCATGGATCTTAGCGGTATCTACTTCAATGGCCCTCTTCGGTACTAGATACCCAAGGAACTTCCCTGAGGTGACGTCAAATGTGCATTTCTCTGGATTCACTTTCATGTTGTTCTTCCTCATTGCCTCGAATATATCCCTCAAGTCTTGATGATGGTCCTTGCGCAACTTACTTTCGATGAGCATATCATCAACATATACTTCTAGAGTGTTCCCGATCCATGGTTTGAAGATAGCATCAACCATTCTTTGGTACGTTGCCCCTGCGTTTCTCAGTTTGAAGTGCATCCTTGTGTAACAATAGAGGTCGTGCGGAGTGTAGAATGTCGTATGTTGTTGATCTTGTTCCATCAGGGCTACTTGGTTGTAGCCATAGTATCCATCCATGAATGATAATTCTTCATATCCTTCTATATCCTCCACCAGTTGATCGATGCTTGGGAGTGAGTAATTATCCTTAGGACATGCCTTATTGAGGTTAGTAAAGTCGATGCATATTCTTACCCCTCCGTTCTTCTTTGTCATGATGACCATGTTCAAAATACAAGTTGGATATTTTACTTCCTTGATGAATTATGCTTCTAACAGCTTGCAGAGCTCCTTCTCGATTGCTTGGTGATACTCTGGTGCTACTTTTCGTATTTTCTTCCTAAAGGGGATCATGCCTGGATTTATAGGAAGTTCGTGTTGGATTATCTTTGGATGGATTCCTGGAATATCTCCGAATTTCCACGCGAAGATGTACGTGTATCCCATGAGTAACTTGATTAGATCCATATCTCTTCATTCATTAAGGTTCCTATTTTGATCATCTTCGGGTTTTCTCCGGTCCCTATATTGATCTCCTTCGTGGGTTCTACAGATGTGAATGTAAGCTTCGGTTCCCATAGGAGAGGGACATTCTTTAATTGCTATTTGGAAGGCTCTTCAACCCCCTTTGTTGTTGAGGTACCTGCCTCGGTGTTTAGGATGAAGCTTTCCTTCGTCAGGCTTTTTCCTGAGATTTCTTCAATATAAAGGTCAATTGATTTTTCCTTGGCAGCCTCTTTGTTTTGGTTTCTTCGGGATCTCTGCTGTTCATCTTATTTGTTGTTGAGCTGATTTTATAGTACCTGGCATTCTCGAGCGGTGACCTGATCTCCTTTTATTTCCATTACCCCTTCGGGTGTTGGGAATATAAGGTACTGATGATAGGTCATTGACACTCCTTTGAGCTTGTGCACCCATCTTCGGTCGATGATTGCATTGTAGGGGGAAGGAGCGTCCACTACACTAAATCGAGTATCAACCTTCATTGGACCTGCACCCACTTGTAAAATAATATCCCCTAAGGGCTTGGTTGGTGCCCCATTGAATCCGTAGATGGTATAATAGGTTGATATCAGTTGTTTATCGTTCAACTCCATTCTTTTGAACGTGTCATAGAATAAAACATTAATCGAACTCCCTCCGTCTATGTGGATCTTCTTGACATTGCACCCTTCCATTGGTAATGTGAGAACTAAAGGATCATTGTGGTCTTCCATGTCTTCCTCGATATCCTCGACCTCGAAAATCAAAGGCGCATTCATCCATTACTCGTGTTCATCCACTTCTATCCCATCGATATTGTACAACTCGTAGTAATCCTCAAATTTCTTTCTTAACCTTTTCCTTATCTAGACCGTCAACGAGGGTCCATTAGCTTCGGAGCATGAAATGGTATTGAGCGTTCGATTACCCTCAGGTAGCTGTACTTGCTTGCTTCGCTTAACCCTTTATTTTGTCTCGGTCTTCTGTATATATTGCTTGAGGTCACCAGCGTCAATCAACTTTTGGATCATTATCTTAAGATTCTTGCATTTCTCTATTTGGTGGCCGTTGAAACAATGGTATTCGCAGTAATCCCTGTATTTCTCTGTCTTTGGTGGCTGCTTTCCCTCGGACCATGGTCATTCTAGGTTAGTTCGATCTTTGATTTCTCTCAAGATGTGAGCGTGGCTGGTGTTAAGATTCGTATAAACTTGATCTTCGAATTTATTTTCACCACGTCGAGGATCATCTCTTAGTCCTCTCTTATCTTCGTTAGATCATTCAGCTGAGCCGCCCCTCTTGGATCCACTGGCTTGCTCTACCGAATTAGTCCGATGAGATATTTTTGTTTGGGATCTGGGGTTTTCCCGCTGGATTTCTTCCAACCTAGCATGCTTTTCAATGATTACTCGAAGATCTCCTTCCATGGTAGGTACACTTCCGTGGATCTCGACAAATAGTGGGCTCATTCTATCCAATCCTCATTTGTAGCAATTGTTGCTGACCACCGGATCCACATTTCCTATTGCTTGAGAAATCATGTGCCACCATCTGTGTATTTTATGATCTTTTTTTATGCGACTGCTAGCAAGAAGAGTTGGCCCATCCCTGCATTAACGACCTTGTTGTACATGTATGTTCTTAAGAATTTCTCAGTATGTTGGTTGTAGGAGTCGATGGAGTTTGGGGGGAGGTTATCAAACCAGGATAGTGCTGATCCTTTCAAACTTGAAGGGAAGTATCGGCAGAGGACCGTGGCATCCTTATCCCATCATGCCAAAATACGATTGTAGTATCGGAGGTTGGCAGCAGGATCTCTGGATTCTCAGCTGATTGATAAAAAAAAAAAAAGATCGCTGGATCCATCGTAACATTCGATCGCAGGGATAGGACATTTCTGAGGAATGAGAGCTTTGGCCAGGTGTGGAGTCAGTGGTTTGGTGTTGGATTATCTCATCACATCTTCTAGTCTCCCTCCCCCTTGTCTTGCTTTCAACAACCTGATATCTGTCATCATTTCAGCACGAAGATTTTCCATTGCGAGATGATGTCTATCTTATACTGTTGATTATCCTGATATTTGGTCCTCTTCGTCGAAGTAGTCTGAATAGAGTCTATGTTGGACAATATATTTCCCCTTGCAACTCTTCGTTTTAAGGGCTCGGGATTGTGCACCTTGGAAACTACCATTCTTCGGTCACGGTTTTGTGGAGGTGCCTTGGATTTTGCTTCGTTTCGTTGGTCCTCCACTTCAGCACTCCTGGCGATTCTATCTTTGAGTTTGTGGTTTTATTGCGCGAGTAATGCCACAACGTCCGCGTACACCCTTTGGTTTCTACTTACTTATTCAAGTTCTACTATGAGTTGGAAAGAGTGATTCGATCCTTGTTTTGGAGTCCCCACATGCATCTGTCCACCGGCGGCCACCGTATGATCTTCATCAACGGTCTGTATTAGAGGGGTCGATGGTTCGATGGGTTGAACCTGAAATCCTTGGGGTTGTGCCATTGGATCGTCCGCTGTCAGAGGGTGTTTAATGGTCAGTAGAGTCTGGTTTCGTTCATCAGTGCGCGAAATTCCTAGATTAGGTTGTTGTATCGTTGATTCTGCCATTCCCTCTCTTTGTTCGTTTGCTCGAGTCATCGCTGCTGCTCTGGAAGTATCGGGTTTGGCTGCTGAATATTTTAGGGCCATTATTGCTATTGCGCTGGCATCTTGAGGGGCCGTACTTTGTGCTTCCTCTGGCCTCTTCGTTGTTGTCTTAAGCTTTTCCCATTTTTGATTGCTACGTGTCATAACATGAGTTGTTCTTAGTGTTTATTTTGATGATGCCTTAGCTTTTCCCATATCCTTTGCTTCGTCCATCTTCGATTTTTTCCTAGGAAAACAAAATATTGTCGTGGAAACAATATACGTACAGGCTTCGTTAGCAAATTCAATCCTGGAAAGAGTGCGCAGATCACAACATTCTTCTAAAGGTTTTTTAAAGAAAATGGGAAAAAGTGTAAATCCCAAAATCACAAACATATATCTACTCAACCACAACGTTTTTATAAAGATTTTTTAAGGAAAATGGGTAAAAGTGTATATCAAAAAATCATAAACATAAACGTGATTGAATGCTTTTTAATGAGACAACTTCAAAGGTGTGTTATTAGGTTTTCGCGAAAGCTAACACAGATTTAAAGGGTTTTCGAAAGAGAAAGCAGTGATAAATTCCTCCAAATCCTATTATTTAAGAAACAGCGCTGAGAGAAAAAATCCACAATGTAAAATCACAGGGATAGATAAATCTTTTACCAGGACTAAAGTCCCTGTTTCTAGCACCATATTGTGAACACAGAAGTAACGATGGAGTCTTCATGCCCACAAATAATATTCGCAACAATATTTGTAATATGATTAAAAGTACTTTTATGATCGAGATATAAATAAAACAGCATATGGTAGAGGTAAAGGAAACTCTGATCCTTCGGGCTCGTCCTCATATCGCATCATAAAAGAGTCTATGAAGGGTTAAACATTGCATGATTTGTAAAATATAAGATTATAACTGAGGAATGTAAATTAGACGATGATTTACGTAGTTCAGCACTAAGGCCTACGTCCATGGGAGTTGGTTTTGCACTATATATGTGTATTATGAAATTATAATGGATAGTCGAATGACTCTGAGTAGGGAACGAAACTAGAGGGATTAAAGGTGAAACTCATACTTACTCTTCCAATTCCTCAACTATAGTTCTCTCTTCCTAAAATTGGTCGACCTCTTCTCCCTTGGTGGGTTGAGGTATTTATAGGATTCTTCTATGGGACCCGCTCTTAGAATGCAGCTCTCCTTATCGTCTTGGTGGTTGTGACATTACGATGCTACCTTCGTTATGGCCCATCGTCTTCCAAAGGTATTATGCTGAGGTGAATATGAGTTTCCTTCTTCTCCATAGGATGTTTGACACGTATCCTATGCTCGTATCATTTAATGCGGGTAGTTGGGGTAACCTTCCCGCGTCAGGCGGCTGTCTGGTGGTCCTGTCACATCCCTGACAGCAAGACTGATCCATACCCTTGATCTTGGATCTTCCTTGGGATAGAGTAAAGCAGATCTTTCATTCTTCTATGGTACTTCACAGCAGCTTGTTCCTCTGGTGCTCCTTAATACTTCATCGTTTGATTTTTCCGATGATTGACATGTGTGAACGGCGGGTACCCTTTGAGTGTTGGGATGTGGCATCATATCTTGATGTTCAGGAGTGGTGTGTCTTCCACGTGTAATTCCTTTGACGCGTGGCAGATGGTGAAATATGTTTTTTTATACATTTATGGCTCTACTTCTTCGTTTTGTCACCATTTAAATCCCTTGTTCAGTATTGTTGAATAGGCAAACCCTTGGCGATTTCGTTAAAATGAACAAGAAACAAACACCGTAGCTCAACCCACAATATTAGTTGTTTTTTTCTTCTTCTATGTAGTGAAGTTTAATTTGGACTCATGCACAAATGTATTTATCCCGATTTTTTTATTGATAAATTGATATTTATTTATTTATTTTTTGATAAAACTCTTCTTCTTCTATTAATGATTCAAAGTTGAGGTTACAAAGATTCAAGTAACATCAAATTTTAAGAACCAAATTAAAATATCATATAATACCAGTACAACATCAATCATTCTAACAAGAAAAGAGAAAGAAGACCTAAATAAGACTAGAAACATGTATGAGTAGAGAATCGATTGAATCGGAGGATAAATGGTTTTCAGATCAATAGTCCACCATTTTTGTTGATTATCTTCTTCTATATAAAGAGATGCTCCAAAGTAGAAGTGATTTGCTTTGAGTCTTGACCGGAGTGATGAAGATTCCGACGTAACTTCCGGTCGCCGACGGTAACCTTTGATATACCTAAAAACAAAAAATCCCAACAGAGAACGACCATTAAAGTCGACGAAAGAAGCTCGAAGAGCATAGAAAGAAACGTCATGAAGACGCAGACAACTTATCACCGACCAGGGAGGGTAAACCCCAAAACTAAACCTAAAAAGCATGAAACCCTAACTAGACTAAGAACTAATGAACTAAACACTGAAAATGAAATAGAGTACTTCTTAGATCTACTCCAAGAGGATCAGATCTGAGCAGTTAGAGCTTCCCGACGTGGAATTAAAGTATTGAGTTATTCCTTTCGTATTTGTAGATCAAAATGATCTGATAGAATTGAATTTCCACTCATGAATTACTGACATTAAAAAATATTTTCTAATTTTTGTGATTTGTAATGTAAATATTTTTAGGATTCAAGCGATTATTTTATTTTATTTTTGTTTTAGGTGAAGATTACCGAGACATCACAATGAAGAATATGATGAACGGTACTACGTGAAGCCATACCACTAAAACTCCAGTAAAATTAATGGTGAAGAAAATAACCAATATTCCATGTAGATCCTTTTTCGTATAGCAAAATTCAGTGATAAACACACGAGGAAGATTATTTTTTTTCCGAGGAAAAAAAGTTATTTTAAAGAGAAAAAAACAGGTAAAGCCTGAGAACAAGAGTTACAAGTTTAAAGTCACAGAGACTAGCCTACATATGTAGTACCATTCCCCAGTTATCTAAAATTGAGCTGATATCAACATATTTGAAGATATTTGTGTCATATTTCCATAACACAATAGTCTTCTTAACCAACATGATAATCTCTTCCACGGACTTTTTTATAGAATCAAACATTCTATTATTTCTTTTGTTCCATATGTTCCAGAAGATACCGTAGTGAGCTACATCCCAAATCGATCTGCTTCTTCCACCTAAAATGTTCCATTCCCAAGAAGTAAAAAATTGAAGAATCGTAGATGGTAAAGGACATGATGTATGAAAATTTTTAATGAGGTAATCCCATACCTCAAATGAAAATCTATAGTGTATGAGCATATGGTCTTCCGTTTCTCTTTCACAGATGCATACCACGGTGAATAAGCATAGTTCTAGTAGGAAGAGAATTACAGAATGCCGCCCATAACAAAAAACTGACCTAGTTGGGAATGTTATTTATCCAAAGAAACTTCTCATCCTTGCAGTCTTCCACTGTATTTTCAAATGACTCATAACATTTCTTGTAACTGAAGTTATCCATAAACTTTTTTTCATCTTCATCTTCTTCTTCTTCCAGAACTGCTTCTCTACATAAGTCTCTTTTAAGTAAGTCCTACTCCATTTGCTCGTTCAAATTTAGAGAAGTTCTGAAATTTCCTTCCCATCTTCAATCTGAGATCGTCTCAGCAATAGTAGCTTTCTTGTTTTTAGAGGCTTTACAAATAACAAGAAAAAGGTCCTTAAGACAAACTCCATCAACCCATTTATTATGCCATAATCTAATGTTTCTGCCATTCTTTAGCTTGAAAGTCACAAATCTTTGAACTTCTGGAACCAAATTAGTAACATTCTTCCATAAGCATCTCCCTTGAACATGAGAGTCATCAGCATGCAATGCAATATCTTTATTTACTTTACATTTTTGTTGTCCAATCTTCTCTCAAAGTGCATTTCTTTGAGTAGAGTATTTCCAAACCCATTTGCAAAGTAAGGCTTTATTGGTAATCATAATTTTTTTAATTCCTAATCCACCACTATTTTTAGATAAACTGATCCTTTTCCAAATCTACCCAAGCCATTTTTTTTTACCTTTTACAACACCCAAAAAAATAATTACGCATCAGCTTGGTCATATTCTTCTTAATACTCACTGGAAGATGAAAAAAAGACAAGAAATAAATAGGTAAACTAAAGAGAAATCCCTTGATCAGAGCAAGTCTTCTTGCTTTATTGAGGAACTTCTTTTTCCAAGAATCAATTCTCACTTCCATTCTTTCTAAAACAACATCCCAGAAAACGATATTTCTAGAACTAGCCCCAATGGGTAGTCCAAAATACTTAATTGACAGCGCTTCAATTTTACAACCCAATTATTTTGCTAAGAGAGTAACAACTTGATCAGTACCCACACTCACCATTGTTCTTTTCTATAAATTTAATTTCACATATGTTAGGTTTTCAAAGATGGTTATAATGACAAATAATCTGGTTACCTCCTCTTCCTTAGCATAAACAAAGATTTGGGTGTTTTCAACAAACTGGAGGTGAGATATCACTGCACTAGTGTCAGCAACTTGAAAACCATGCAGCTGGCCTCTTTGAATATCATCATTCATGAGTTTAGATAGCACCTCCACCAATAGAAGAAAGAGATAAGGTGAAAGAGAGTCACCTTGTCTTAATCCTTTAAAAGGCTTAAATTTTTTCGTAGATGCACCATTAAAAAGAACATAATGGTGGGTGGAAGAGACATACCACTTAATCCATGTTTTCAATTCATCACCAAATCCATGTCTCTATATAGTTGAAAAATGAACTCCAATCAACATTATCAAAAGCCTTCTCCACGTCAATCTTACAAATTAATAACACCTGGTTTCTTGGATTTAATCCTACTATCAACACACTAATTTGCAATGAGTATACCATCCAAAATTCGCTTTTCTTTAATGAAATCACCTTGATAGTCGGATATAAGACTTGGCACAACCACTTTAAGTCTTTCAGTGAGTACTTTAGAAATAATCTTATAAGCACCACTGATCAAACTTAAAGGTCTAAAACCCTTTGGGGTACAAGGATCTTCTTTCTTATAATTAGAGTGATGAATAAAAAAGCTGTTTAGTCTCCAATCCACTGAATGAAGACTAAACAGAAAACTTAAATTAATATCTCTAAATTTAATTTCACACCTATTAGGTTTTCAAAGATGGTTATAATGATAAATAATCCAGTTACCTCCTCTTCCTTATCATCAACAAAGATTTGGGTGTTTTCAGCAAACTGGAGGTGAGATATCACTGCACTAGTATCAGCAACTTGAAACCCATGTAGTTGGCCTCTTTGAACATCATCATTCATAAGTTTAGAGAGCATCTCCACCAATTGGAGAGATAAGGTGAAAGAGAGTCACCTTATCTTAATCCTTTAAAAGGCTTAAATTTTTCCGTAGATGCACCATTAAAAAGAACATAATGGTGGGTGGAAGAGACATACCACTTCATCCATGAGATCAATTTATCACCAAATCCATGTCTCTATAGAGTTGAAAAGTGCACTCCAGTCAATCTTACAAATAACACCTGGTTTCTTGGATTTAATCCTACTATCAACACACTCATTTGCAATGAGTATACCATCTAGAATTTTTTTTTATTTAATGAAAGCACCTTGATAGTCGGATATAAGACTTGGCACAACCACTTTAAGTCTTTCAGCGAGTAATTTAGAAATAATCTTATAAGCACTACTGATCAAACTTAAAGTTCTAAAATCCTTTGGGGTACAATGATCTTTTTTCTTATAATTAGAGTGATGAAAAAGTTGTTTAGTCTCCAATCCACTGAACCATATCTATGAAAATCATTAAGCGTGCTCATGAAATCCATCTTGATAATATTACAACAGCTTTTATAAAACTCTAAAGAGAAGCCATCAGGTCCAGGTGATTTGTTGCAACCCATTTTCTTGTTAACCCCTCAAAATTCATCCTCTGTGAAACTTTTTTTCCATCCGCACTCTTCTATCATCATCTAATTTGGAAAGTGAAGATGATCTAGAGAAATTGTTGAACTATTGTGAGCAGAAAAGAGGTTGATGCAGTAATTTTTGATTTCTTCATTAATCACATTCTAGTCAAGGCAGTCCATGCCACTTATTTGAAATTTAGCTATCGTGTTCCTATTTTTCCTTGCACTAGCAATTCTATGAAAGTAACTAGTGTTCGCATCCCCCACTTGAACCCATTTTGTTTTGCTCTAAGTTGCCGCTTCCTTTCTTCCATATTCTATATACTCTTTGACTTAAGCTTACTATGATTGACTATTGTCCACATGAGTCGCCGCGCAGGTGCATACTATGTACATGCACTCTTATTAGGAAAATTAGTGAATAAAATGATTAAAAAAATCACATAGACCCCCATGTTTGTATATAATATGGTTAATTAATTTTGCTACAAGGCTACACACATATAAAATGTGAAATAACGAGGGTACCAAGTACACCAAAATCTTTTTAATATCAACCTACACACCTTGTATACACCTTGTATAATCTAATAGATACAACATTGAACAAATAATACTTATTAAGTAGTCAAAGTTCGAAACTGAGATAACTATGGGTCTGTTACCAAGTGGATTAATATAAAAGTGTAATTATTTCATTACAACTATAACAATAATTATAACGGGTAAAGTAAAGTAACAACACAGCACACAAGATTTTGTTAACGAGAAAAACTGCATATCAGAAAAAACTCGGAACCTAATCCAATTTTGAATACTCTCATAATTAAGTCGCTATACAAATTGACTACCACAACTTCGTATAGTTGAGAGCAATTAAACACTCCTTCATTACTTAGTTCCTTCAGTAACCATGTGCCAACAATTAATCATGCCAATGCACATGATTTCCAAGACAAAGTTCTCTATAGTTGTTTCACCGCAATGAAGACTTCCGTTCTCAAATCATTTTGATCGTCACCCGAAACAACAAAGGACTAAAATTGTTTAAGTTTCCAACTCACTCATCAATCCCCAGAATCATCTTTAGATCATAGATAAATTATAGCAAAGTGAAAAGGAGAAGGTACCAAGTACACCACCAATTTTTTCGTTCGACAACCTGTATGGATAAAATTTAATACAATTGCAAGTAGATATAATTAAAGATCCTTGATCAATATGTATATTGAGTTTTTATATTATGTATTCCATAATCAATATATATAAAAAACGAAGTCCGTGAACCTGATTGTGTATAAGAGTTCTTGGACGATCTCATAAATTAATATCCAAGACCACTCTAGTCGTATCCAAATCAAGAGGATCCGGATTTTTCCAAGTACGAAACTTGTTATCTATCTTTCAAGATACGAATTCTATAAGACCAAGTCTCGTAATTGATATCATATAATAAGGACTTAAACTACCTATATTGAACACGTACTACTTGTGTTATTCTATTATAAAGAAAACAATATAATGTTGAAAAGAAAAAACACAAGACATCGGAAGTTTTGTTATTGAGGAAAAATACACTTGGAGAAAAACCTGGGACCTCATCCAGCTTTGAAGACCAAACTTTATTAACCCACTACAGACACTAGCTTACTATCGAACTTCGTGCTGGAGTATAGTTAAGACTGAATTAACCCTCCAATCAATTCAGTAGTCATGCTTCTTTCTCTTGTTGAACATCGCAACGATGAATGCAATTTCCCCCCTTAGATGACGTCCTTTACATCCTAAGAGTTGCTTCAACTTAAGTGAAGACTTTTGATACCAATCTTCCTATGATAGATAAGTCTATTTGATTTCCCCTTAGATCATTTAGATCAAGGCTTGGAAATCTGTTTAAAATAGACAAATATAGCAAACTTCACAAATCCGAAACACTTACACTCACTTAGCTGAGAAGCTTGGATTACTAACCATCTCTTAAGAACAATCTTAAACCGATCAACAAAAAAGAGCTTTAGAGGAATCATAAAGTCTGAGACGAAGAGAACTTTGCGATTTCTATCTATCTCATTCTTGATTGGAGATTGAAAAAAAAAACTCAACAATCAACAATCAACAAGATAAAATTATTATACAGAACTATCAATGCAAAGATATTCGTATCTGGTTTCATGAATCCCTAATTGAAATATTTAAGTTGTAAACCTAATTATGTTTCTCAGAAGAAACCCCAGTTTAATAGAGGGAAAATCTAGTACACAACTATGATACTTTAATGTCAGGGATTGAAATTTTCGGTTGTTTGAGTCTCTCAATTGATGGACTTTCAAAAATATAGGTATCTTTGAATTCAAGCTAAGAGAACTTAAGATTCAAGCGAATATTTTCTTAATTTATATGAAACTCTTGTAAGGATTTCATGTAAGAAGTTCGTCTTGAAATTACATAGAAGAATATACACTATGGTCTAGGGTACTGGAACAGTATACAATGATATAGTTCATAGAAAATATGCAATATGAACATATAAGTATAATCGTGTTCATTTAACACCCAAGACTTAAATTATGATTCACAAACACTTAGTGATTTAGTGATCAAATATATCTTAGAATTATTTATGAGAGTTCTAGCAATGCCAAACATATTTGCGAAAATAGTTTGTAAGTATCTGCTTAATTCATATTGGGTAAGTATGTGTAGGGGTACACGTACCTATTGACCAGTTCATAAATTCAGGGTGCTAGGATACGCCTAATGAGTATGTGTATCCTTAGTATTTTATAAATTCAAGGCATGTGTACTGAGTATGTGTACCTCCTCTCATTCACGAATTCAGAACCTTAGGGTACCAGTACGGGTACCCCTATTCTGGAACTCAGTTGACGAGGGTACGCATACCGGGTGTGCATACCTCCATGTGTCCAGAATCTCAAAAGTTTTGGAAACTCTCTTTCAATGATTCTAAACATTCCCAATGGCTAGAAATATGAAATATCATTGCTTGGACAATTTCCAAAAGATCAAGTTGAAACAAAAAAAGTTCTTAAATAATATATTATTCTTAACTATGATAGCTAAGGATCTATGAACATCCATTGCTTGAATCAATATTCGAGATATTTAACAAGACAAGCTTGACTCGAAACTTCTTCTTTGCAATATGAAATCTACTAAAATGATACGACACAATCTCATATAGATAAAATGGTAATTATGATGAGTAAATAGGATGGTTCAGTCTTTACATACCTTTCCGCGAGTTCAATCGAGCAGTGCTCTAACACAAAGGATATTACGTTTAAATAATATAAACTCCTTTGGTCAAAGATCAAACTAAGACAGTGATTACCGGAATAGTAAATCTCAGTGAACTAGATCTATCCAAGCAACTTAACAAAAAGAAGCAACTAGATAGTTTGTTCGATCTTTAAATAAGCATTATGTCTATCAAGATAAACTGCTTATTGGATCCCAGAGAATCAAGTGTGCAAAGAATCATAAAGACTATAGACAAAAATATAAATCTTTAAGTCTTCAATATTCAAAGTAATCGCTGCAAAAAACTTGATTCCATTATTGATTAACACACAAAGAACAGATTATGTTAACATTGACTGATAAACAATTATATCTACATATCTTGAATTATGAGATATCTATAATAGTGAAATCCTAAAACAAACTTGAGTGGCCTTATATCAGAAAATAAGGACCATAGAATTAACAAGTTTGATCTACTAAGGATAACTATACCGTTAGTCCTTAATCAAATTAGAATCAATCGAAAAACTAAAATAACAATATGATTTAGTTTCCCACCAACTATTATTTGATTATTCATATCTCTTAAAAAGTTGGATTCCCACACGATCAATCAAGCTGTGTGTCAAGCTAAGAGGTTGTAGGAATACAAGCTCCACTATTCATAGTATTATGACCAAGGTTTGATTGGAAGACAAGGTATTACCAATTCCGAAAATCCTTAAGATATGCAACATAGATGTAATTCCAAAATTAACAAATATCAATTGTATTCCAACTATTGTACCAATATCTCTCTTAGATGAAAACTAATATTAGATAACACACATCCATGTACTTTATTAAAATAGTAACTATAGATATGCAAACCCCTGAGATATGGGAAGTATATAATTTCGATATCCAAAAAGATATTGAAAAATCGGTTACAGTATCATGCCTTGAGTATCAAATAACAATACTTGAACATTAAGATATTAGAATTTAAGGCATGTTGAAATCGCGATGTCAACATATATGAACATTTCAAGTCTAACCAATGTACACCTCGATGTCTGATAAAACCCAAAGATAATAGACATATCGATAGTGAAAAGTTCGGTCAGACATGTTAGGATCGGTACTGGTTTAAATCTTTGCTAGAATTAATCATGAATTAGATCCTTGGGATCGGTCCTGGATTCTGGATTAGATCCTTATTTTGGATATGTCCTAAATTAGATCCTTACGGGGGATGAGTCCTAAATTTGATCCCAAATCACCTTTTCAACTACAAAACAAATTCGCAAGTCTATTTCCTTAAACCATGTAATTGAAATTTCTTTCAAACATAATATAAAGGTATGAATTCATCTGGAAGTTCAACATACTAAATAATAATGAATTACCAATTAGTACCATGTCATTAACATGAACTCCATATATAAATTATACTTCATAACTACATATACTCAAGTTGTATAAACAACTTGTATATCATTTCTTAATGATAGTTTGATCATAATATAAGGACCAAGTCACTAATACTAAAGTCATTGTAAACAAAATTTACTTCGTATGTTATGTTTTCAATAAATATTAACTTGCAAGAACAAATATACAAATGGAACAAGTCAAATCTGCAGTTACTAACCTCAAATTTCTTCGTCACTGTCAATATGTCTTCAAGTTCTTCGTGAGTAACAACAAAAAGTATCAACACTTTTATATTGGTAGTCTAACCTAAAGAAGTTGACTTTAGTAATCAAATCAAGTAGCTTCGAGTTTTGGAATAAAATATGATAACCAAACTTGACATATCAATGCTTGGTGGGTTCAACCGAGCAACGCTCTAAGAAAATCTACGTATTAGTATTTGAACGACCGAAGGGAGTCCTTCTGTATAGTGTCTGAAATGCATCTCGTCACAAAATGGTTGTTTCAGTTTCGTTCTATTTTGATCATTATTTTCAAGATTAATTAGATAATCAAAGATTGGAATTCCAAGGTTTTCGTTAAACTCCATCAAATCAATCTAAATAGATCAATTCACTTTGCCTATCCGCGTGGCTTACCAAACAATAGGATTAAGTGATTTCCATAGGAACTTCCCTAACATAGTAATTCCCTTTAAATAATAATGATATTGGAAAGTACTAAGCTTTTGTTGACGAAGGATTGTGATTCGTTTTCTATTCCGTATGTAGTTGCGAGACGATGAAGGCTTCGTAAATTCTGCATTGTCTAAAGAGTAGCCTAGAGACCATTGTATAAACAACTCATTAATTTCCCATCATAGCCCATTAATAATGCTAATAAAAATGTGTTCATCAATTCAATATGAGTTGGCAAATAATATCATTGAACATTAGTGTTGGATGTGGTAGTGTTGGTGAGTGGTGATGGAGGCATTAACAGTAGTGTATAGTCCAACCTCGATAAACGAATGTTCGATAAATGAATAGCCTCGCAAAATGAATAATTTTCTCCGATCCTGACTTGGGCCAAGATGATAAATGAATAACCTCGCTTAATGTATTAATGACTTAATGACTTACAAAAAATTAAATCCTTATAGGCCCTATAGAAATATAAACGAATAATCACTAAATTTCGTATCAAAAATATATATAAGAATAATCTAAAATACAAAATCAGTAAATTTTACATAAAAATATATGTAGAAATAAACTAAAAAAAAGATCATCTATGGTTGGTTGTCTTTTTCTTCCATCCAAATCAATCCTTAATTTTATGCAATGCTTGCACAATTTTTGGAATATTTTTCTCTTGTTGTAGCAAGTAATTTTTTAAAGTGACCATCGGTTGAAAGGCATCTTTAGATGACACATTTGGTACGACGCTACTATCATCTGGTTCAGGATCATTCTCATAATTAATTACTGACTCAATAATTTCTTCGCCTATTGGAAGTTGGAAATTCCATAACTACATCATTCTCATCATGATAATTTAAAAAATACTCGACGCCCATCACATTCATAAAACGTAAATTAGAAATAACACCAGTGGATCTTTGGATATATTCTTCTAATTGACCATTTTATGGTACGGGAATATCAATATATTCAGATGGAATCTTGCAATGATGGAAACAATTTGCAATTATTTTTGACGTCTCATCAAATCTCCAAGCCATAGTCTATAAAATTAATAACATACAAATTGTTAATCTTTTCAAGATTCGGAGGGTAAACTACAAGGCTTTGCAATATGCTATAATAAAAATAACGCTGGTAATGAACTTTGAATCCTCGAATAATCCCAGCATCACATGGTTAAATTTTAGATGTAGTGTTAGGGGGGAAGATAAATGACTTTGCATCTTTCAAGCCTTCGACTACCCTCTAGGTACATTTGTACATCTTCTCTTAAACAATTTAACTTCTTAATTAAAAAAATATTTTCTAAATAAATAAATATTCATTTATCGATAAATAAATAACCCCGCTAAACAAATATTTTTTCTTGGTCCCGAGGGCATTCATTTATTGAGGTTAGACTGTACTAGTGTTGTTGGGTGTTGGTGAGTGGTGGAGGAGGGACATGAGACGATGGTGTTAATGAGTGGAGGCAGTGGTGGTAGGCAGTAGTGGCAGTGTATATATATATATATAGTAGTTTTTATGGTGGCGGTGGGCATTGGTAAGTAATGAGCCGTTACACCACAAGAAATGTTGTACCATAGAAGATGTGAATAAACTCAGTTACATTATGGTTCTAGGGAGGCTGGAGAGGTATGATGGTTCTCAAGCTTCTTCCCATATGGAAGGTTTGGGATCAAACCTTTGTGATGCCATAATCCTAAGCTAATGTATTTACGTGTATTTTTAGGGACCACTGTTTTAATCTATCAAAAAAATAATAATAATAACTCAGACCGCATTACAACAAAAAACTTAACAACAAAAAATGCACCAAAAAATATCACTTAATGCCGCAACAATAAATGAATAGTACAAGGGAAAATTAGGCGCAGACCCAAAAAAAATCTCATTGTCAGGCCCACAATTAATTTTAGGTACCGTGATACCCATAATTATTTCCGTGACACCCATAATTATATGAAATTATTAAAAATGTCTGCATGACGGATTATGCATCCGCATGACGGGTTATGCATCAGGGGTATAATTGGCAACGTAACTTGGATATAACATATCTAAAAATCTGCGCCTTGGAATTTTACAAATTTTATATTGTTGGAAATCTTTTTAAGAGAGCTACGCAACGAGTACAAACAACAGTATCAAATTTTTGTTTTTCACGAAAAAATCGGAGGTGATCATCATTTTAGGCAAAATTTCGAATGCTTACTACATAACGATTATGCAGCCACCAAAAAAGATGCATAACACATTATGTAGACGCATAACGAATTACGCAACCATTTTCTCGATTGCATAACAAAGTTATGCATCTATAACAAGTTATGTAACCATTGTTTTGGTCGATTTTAGCGCGTATATAAAAAATTGATGCATAATGCAGTATGCATCCATATATACGGATGCATATCAGGTTATGCATTTATTTTCTCGATGCATAAAAGATTGTGCCACAATTTTCTCGATGCATAATGCATTATGCAGTCATATTTTAGGATGGATAACTGGTTATGCATCCATTTTCATGACTGCATAACATGTTATGTAGATATTATTGTAGGTGCATGACAAGTTATGCAACCTTATTTTTTGTTGGTTTCAATACTAAGAAAAAAGTAGCTGCATAACGTGTTATGCAACCATTTTATGGAATGCATAACAAGTTATGCAAAAAAAACTGCACAATGTGTTATGCAACCAATTTCGAGAATGCATAACAAGTTATGCAACAAATTTGTATATGCATAACAGGTTATGAAACCATTTTCATAGCTGCATAACAGATTATTCAACCATTACGACCAAACATCAACACCAATATGACCAAATACTTCCGTAGCTTCCCAACCAACAACAACAACACCTTTGAAAAACGATAACTAAAACTACAAAGTACCATAACAACTCTGAAAAACGCAACAATACAAAAGCATTATAGTTCACTAAAATGCGAGATACAAACTTTTCAGGTTCAGGAAATTCTAACACATCTACCAACTGCATGTAAGCTGAAACATCATCCGAGCAATCAAATAGCTTATCTCCTTGCAACAAGTTTTTCCATGAAGCTATCAGCTACAACCCAGCAATACTGTTAGTTCCAGCTTAACATCAATGCCGTCAGTTCGATAATCACCTTCTCTGTCAGTACACTTTAGTCTTATAGAACAATTCACAGCAGACTTCATAAAATCTGCATATAACCGACCATAATTGAGTTGAGAACGAGTTTGAGACAATGTTTCATTTGTGTCAATGTTCTGGGACATAGAAGGAGATGAAAATGAAATTAAAATATCTTAAGAAACTTGCTTGAATTCTTACCAGGGATAAGGCAGTGAACTCTCCCGATGGGCAATGGTTGTAGTTACACTTATCTGATGGCCACCAATCGATAGTAGCTCAAACAAAATGATCATAGGTCTCAACAACCTTTGTAGAACCCATAACAACAACTGTTGCATATGGAGTTTCTTGAGAAAAAATCACAGGGAGACAACAAGTAGTATAGAGAAACAAAGGCACCCAAAAATCCATCACTAGACAACAATTACAATTCCTTCAAACACTAGGTAATTACTCGATCAATTTAGCCGCAAGAAAACAAATCCCCAAGAGATTCTAGAGTCTTTATTTTGGGTTTATAACAATAGAATTTCTTGTTGTGAGACGACAGTAAAACTGAACCAGTATTTGTGAGCGAAATCGTTTTATAGTACCAAGGGCGTGGTTGTCGATCGTTAGGAGTTATACTAAACTATTCAGGGTCTCTAGAAATTAGCTTGAAATTAGGGTCTTTAGAATAGATCATTGGATAGGCGAGGATACACTTGAAACTATCTTCCCAAACCTATTTAGGGTCTCTAGAAAAAAGGATGTTGTTGTAAGTAAGTTTTGTACAGTTCATGAGGGCTCTATAAACTGGAACTTAGATTTGAGAAGAAGACTTACTGATGTAGAGATACTAGAAGCCGTAAGACTTATTTTCCTGCTGGATACAGTTATCCTTAACGAGTGTGAATATTCTAGGGCATGGAAGCATACAAAGGATGGGATTTTTACGGTGAAGTCTTGCTACAATTCTTTGTCTACAAAAAACCTTGCTTTTTTTCCCCAAAGGGAAGTGTGGAATAGTAGGGTACCAACTAAAATATCATTATTTATTTGGCTAGTACACCACAATTCCATACTCACCCAAGATGTCCTCATGAGAAGGGGAATACCGTTGGCAAATAGGTGTTGTATGTGCAAACATGAGGCAGAGACGATGAACCATCGATCTATTACTTCATTGTTCAGTGGCTACTAAGATATGGAATTTCTTTTATGATGCTTTTGGAGTGTATTGGGTTCAAGGGGAATCTGTTCAGATGGTGTTTCAAGAGAACAAAACGAAGAGTTTCTCGTCAAAAGGAAACTTTATGTGGGATGTTCTACCTTTCGCCATCTGCTGGGGTATTTGGAGGGAAAGAAACTCTCGGACTTTTGAAGACAAAGAACTGAAAACCCACTTGATTATACAAGACATTAAAGCTACCATTTTGTATTGGGCTATTCCCTCTAAAATTTTGCAGGGAATCCGTTTTGAAGATCTTATGTGCAGATGGGAAGCTATTGTGAGAGAGTGAATCTTAAGGTTTCAGTTTATGGTCACACACAGTGGCCTTGATATAAGGGTCTTTGTGTTTGTTTTCATCTCCTTGTAATTCATTATTCTTTTATCTATATATTTATTTTTGCTGATCCAAAAAAAAGGAGTTATACTAAACTCCATACACCATCTCCAAGAGTCATACACATTGTCGGTAATTGTTGTCGCTTTTAATCAACTCCTCATTGTTACTTACACAACAAATCAGTTTAATTTCAAAATATCGATTTCATTTTGGATTTTGCAAATATACCCAAAAGAAGAAATCCTTGCAGCCGAAAAAGGAAGGCTTGGAATTGATCCCACCATATAACGAAGTAGCAAAATAAATCAATTAGTTCCGGCGAAGAGATTTTGCAGTGAATGAATGAATTTAATCTCAAATCTCCATTACCATTCGTAGAAGAACAAAGTAGTCCCGACGTAGGAAGTAGCAAGGAAATAATCACGAAGTAATGTTTACTGGAAAAACCAAAACTACATCGCAGAAACAATACTCCTCGAGAAGGAAATCACAAAACTTGTCTGGGCGTGGAAGAAGGAATAACCTAATTTTAATAAATATGGGTTTGTGGAAAAAATTTCCTCGGATAATGAGTGCGTGCCTGAACTTTTCTGGACGTGGATTTCTTAGTGTAAGAAATCTGAAAAATGGGTGTGGTAGTAGTATTCACATATTACAAGCCACTTTTAGCACAAAATTTATATTTATTTACTTAATACGGGCATGGTTCATGCTCTAATAAATTTTGCAAAAGTCCAAATATTTTAGGACGACCCACAATTGTATATTTCTTTTCTGGGATCTAATGTCCTTACTTAACAGGCATGTAGTTTGGTGATCTTTTTTGCTAGCTAGTTTACCTTGAGTATGCAAGCAAGGTCTGTGTGACGGTTCTGTAAGCCCACAAGGTTCCATTTTAAGCTTTATAGCGGTTCGGAGGTTCCTACTTGGGGAAGAATATATCCTCCCCAAGTATCTATCTTTGGGTCAAGCAAGATACACACAGTGACACAAATTTTCATAACAAAAACCAAAAGCAGTTCTTAAATTCTTCCTTCTCTTGCTCAAAGTGAGGTATATAAAGTAAGGAATCCTAAGAATAAACCCAAAACCAAAAGCCAACGACACTTTTCCTCACTCAGATGAAAGTAAAGTAGCTAGGCCAGGATATTCACACACACACATATAGACAGAATCTTATTCTCTATAAACTTTAACTCCTCGCTATCTATCTGTTATGGAATAATTTCAGCTTTAAGGTGGCCATGGTGATATTTTCAGCTTTTAATTTAGTTTTGTCTAGTTAGCTTAATCATACAACATGCTGGTGGGGTTTTGGGTAAGTGACCTGATCAGTAGCTAGCTAGGGTCCAGCATGAAAGAAGGGTCAAAAGCCGGCATGATACTCAATGCGCTCCATCGGCATGATACTCAATGCGCTCCATAGATGTACATATTCATTGTGCACCGATATCCATATATCCCATTTCCGAGACAATGTGTACCTCAAAAGGCCCAAATGAAAGAGTGCGGTATGCGCGCAATAATATATCGATAGATTACTATGGATTTTTCGAATAAGTAGGCCATGAATGATACTTGAGACATATACAAGACATTTGAGTAATGCCAACAATTATTATAAGCAAATGAGCATGTGTATGATCATCAGCTTGAATAAAATAATCATGGAGAGAACTAGCCAGTTATTTTGCTGATTAAGGAGTACTACCAACGTCTATCTACTTTGGTTAAATTTAAAAATCAAATGATCCCAAAATTTTAGGGTACGTACCCAACAGCTTTACAACTCACATTATATTCCCCTTTGCAGACATATTGCAAGGATTTGCTGTGAAGATCTTAAATGTGGTGGTTTCTTTTAACTATTCTAATATATGTCATTTAGAATCAGTGCTTCTTTTAGAGCAACGTTTCCCACTTTCACTTTTTAAGTTTCGCCACCCAATGGATTAGTTGATGGTGGAGAAAGAAAAGACTGCTTCCTGTCGGATTTTAAGCAACTACTAGCCAACACATCTTCTGTATGAACAGTTGTAACTTGGCCTTTTTATGTTGCGACCCCAACTCTTTTTTTTTTAATACGAAAATTGATTGATTGATGATAAAGTTTAAACAACAGAGTTTTTATCTGATTGAATCTTTAGATCAATCCAATCCGGAACTTGGGCGTGAGAGCTCCATCTAACAAATTGGTTTAAGTTTATCGAATATTTAGCTAATGAGTGAGCCACATCATTGGCTTCTCTGGGTGCATGAGTGCATACCCAATTGGTGAAACTACTACTTAGAAGATCTAAGATATCAATAATGATGTTATTTGTTGTCCATTTCACGGCATCTCTGTTCCCATTGACAGCAGAAATGACATTTTGGCAGTCACCTTCCAGGTGTAGATTTCTTATTCCCATGTTGCTTGCCCACTTGATTCCTTCATATGCTGCAAGTGCTTCCGCTTGCTCCGCATCCATAGCTCTGTCTGGTTTGCATCCTATTCCATGATGTTCACCTGCAATATTACGAAAAATTAGACCAAGCCCTGTTTTCTTAGTTATTAAATCAAAAGCCGCATCAAAATTTATCTTTAGAAAGTCTTGAGTTGGTGGTTTCCAAACTTCCCTTTGTACCATATTGTGGACATTTCTATTTAGGTTATGCCTTGTTGTACAACACCTCCATTCACTATAAAAAGCGTTAATTATGTTGGATAAATTAACCACATTGACTTGCTGCTGATCAAAAACCAAAGAGCACCTGCTTTTCCATATATGCCATATGAAGATGCACACTTTTTGGTAATTTATGAGATCCACCCCATTCATTTTCTGACTATTATGTCTAAATTTATTAGATAACCATTCATCAAGCACACAGTTACTTACTATACCAGCTGTGATTGAATCCGTAGCCAACCAAATATTTTTAGTAACAGAACAGTCTATGAGAAGGTGTTGCATGCTCTCAACAGAGTTATTACATAGTGGGCAGGTAACATCAATATGTTGAACAAATCTAGACAAATTATCATTTGTAGGGAGAATGCCACTAAGGCATTTCCATATGAAATGTTGGACTCTTGGTGGAAGATCAGTTTTCCAGAAAAGTTTCCAGTTTAAATCTCTATTACTTTTTGAGTCATCAAGAGAGTCATTCAAAATTACTCAGTAAGCAGATTTGACTGTAAATTTACCATTATTTTCAGGTTTCCATCTAAGAATGTCATTACCTCTAGCCGGAATCCTAATGGCACTTATATTTTGAACAGTCTGGTTATCAAAAAGGGCTTCCAAGATGTGGACATTCCAACTCTTAGTGTCTGAGTCTAATAGTTGACTCACAATAGACATATTAGTGGAGACCATTCTATTGCCTATTAAATTTTCATTACAAGGAACCCACTTATCTTTCCAGATGGAGATATCTTCTCCATTTCCTATTTCCCAACAACTAAATTTCCTCACATACAACAGGCCTTTGGTGATGCCTCTCCAAATCCAAGAACCATTACCAGAAAATTCATTATGCAAAGGGTTAGAGTTATGAAAATACTTACCCTCCATGAGTTTGACCCATAAAGCATCCTTAAAGTTCACCATTCTCCAAGCAAGTTTGGTAAGGAGAGCATCATTCATGATTGCAGATTATCTAATGCCAAGTCCACCAAGGCATTTTGGTAGAGCAACATTTTTCCATCTTTTAGAATATACACCCTTACCATTTTTCTTCTTGTTCCACCAAAATTTACTTTGGATGGAATCCATCTTTTGAGTAAGTTTTTTTGGCATTGGGAAAACAGACATATGATAAGAGGATATAGTACTTAAGACAGATTGAGTTAAAACAGTTCTTTCTGGTTGACTTAGAAACTTAGATTGCCAAGGATCAAGTATTCCATCATATCTATCCATAAGTCCACTAAAGTTCTGAGTTTTGTTTTGCTGAATCAAGAGTGGCACACCCAAATATTTGTCGTTTAGAGCTAGTTTGTTTATGTTTAAAATGTTGGATATGTCATTCTTAATACTATTAGGAACTTTGGCACTAAAAGACATACCTGATTTCTCATAGTTGACCGCTTGCCCAGAGAATAAGCTGAATTGATCAATAATAGTAGCTAAGTTTCTAGCTTCCTTGGAATTGGCTCTAGTGAATAAGAGACAATCATCTGCAAAAAATAGATGAGACACAACAGGACAAAACTTGTTAGCTTTCATGCCATGAATTTTATTATCTTGTTCAGCTTTCATTAAAGCTCTAGAGAAGGAGTCCATACATAGGATAAATAAATAAGGAGAAAGGGGATCTTCCTGTCTCAATCCTCTCTGTGGGGAAAAAACATTACCAGGTGAACCATTTAGGAGGATAAAAGTTGTCACCGTGCTTAAACATTGTTCAATCATCTTACACTAGTCATCACATAATCCTAGTTTTCTTAGAGTTGCTAGAAGAAATGGCCACTCTATCCTATCAAAGGCTTTGGGCATGTCCAACTTGACTGCCATCCAACCATTCATAGCCTTACAGTTTTTCATAGAATGGATTAACTCATGTGCTATAACAACATTGTCCGTAATCAACCTTCCAGACAAAAAAACAGTTTGGTATGGTGAAATTATCTTATCAAGAAGACACCTAAGTCTAGTAGCTAAAAGCTTTGAGATAATTTTTTAGGCTACATTACATAGACTTATAGGCCTAAAGCCAGCCGCATTTTTAGGACAATTGTACTTGGGAATCAGATAAGTGAAGTTATGGTTCATTTGTTTCAGCATAAACTTAGATTGAAAGAAAGATTGCACCATATGCACAGTGTCATTACCAACAGTTTCCCATATTTCTTGGTAAAATCCTGGTGGAAAGCCATCTGGACCAGGTGTGGTCCAAGGATGCATACCAAAAACAACATGCTTAACTTCCTCATGAGTAGGGGTTTTTGTCAGCATGATGTTATCTTCTTCACTCACACATGGAGAGATGAATTGAAGGTACTCACTAGGATTTTGTGGATTAGATGTTCTGCTCATATTTATGAAATGAGACTTTAGATTATCTGCAATTTCGATTCTGTCAGTAAGCCAAATACCAATCTCATTTTGAAGACAATCAATATTAGTTCTTCTTTCCCTAAAATTTGCTTTATTATGAAAGTAAGCAGTGTTGCTATCACCAAACCTGAATGCCTCCTCTTTGCCTCTTTGTCTCCAATAGTCCTCTTCAGCATCATACCACCTGTTTAGATCCCTACTCAACTCAACAACACAAGGAGAATTCATGTGAGAACCATTTTCCAATAAATGTTTTATTTTGGCTTCTAATTTTGTAAGTTTAGTTGGTATATGACCAAAATGGTTATAATTCCAATTCCTAAGTATCTGTTTTGTACCAAAAAGAGTTTTTGCATGTCTAAATGCAGCCGAGCCACTACCACTGTAACTCCAATTTCTTTCAATGAGAGTTTTACAAGAAGCATATTTAAACCATGTTATGTTGAATATAAAAGGCTTTTGTGTAGGGTTCTCATTTCTTGTTGTACATAAAAGAATTGGGCAATGGTCACTAGCATTGGGAATCATGTGATAGACTATTGCATTGGGGTAGTTATTTATCCAATTCACACAACTTAAGGCCATATCCAGTCTTTCTAGTAATAGAATGTTAATATAATAGTCGAAAAGATGCAAGTGTCTAAGAATTTTAAGATTTAAGATAATTTTTAAACTTTCAGATAAGGGACTGCAAATATTTGAGTTATTGATATTTTTGGTGGTAATAAAAAATACCTGATTCTCTCCTGCATTTAGAACAACTTGTTTAATCTTTTGAAATCCAAGTTTGTTTCCAGCAGTGTTCTTGATCATTGTTGTAGATAATTCAAGTTGATCATTTTTCTCATTAGGAGTAACAGGATCAGTCCGGTTTAGAACTCTTTCAACCCTTATATATTCTCTTATTCTTTCCCAGAAACTTGTATCTCTTTTACCTTTATCTTATGTGTCAGCTAATTTTTCTTCTTCAATCATAAATTTTGAAGCCATGCTTATTCCTTGTGATGTATAAACAGGAGTAGTTTTGACCCTTCTCTTCTTATTCAGTATTCCAGCAATATTTTTACCCTCTATATTTGAAAGCCTGATCCCGAAGCATTCCCTGCATATTTCCACCTTTCCTTCCGCTATGCAATTCCCTGTGAACTTTATATGTTTTTCAACAATTTTTGAGATTATGATTATACCCGTTAGACTGTTATCCAAATCCTCTTCCTTTGCTACATTATTTCCAATTTCTTCAAATTTGATGAATTCATAAATTACAACCTCATGTTCCAAAATGTATCTTCTAAATTTGGTGATGATTCCCGGAGCTTGATTAGGCTCTCCAGGTGAAGATAATGATTGGGTTTTCACTGTTGATTGAATGGGATTATGAACTTCACTGTTGTAAATCAGATTGTAAACCATCTTGAGATCCATACTAAATTTAGAAAGATTGGGATATTGGGTCTCCGGGTTAACACCGTATCTTTGGTTACTTGTAATTGAGAGATTTCTTCCAATATTCACTGGTATGATTTTAGGTAATTTTGGTATGCAAAGGGTCAACAGGAAAAATTTAAGGAAAGGGATTCTTTTTTGGTAATTGAAGTTTAGGCGGATAAAACTAAACCTGGTATTCCGATTCATCACTCCGATTTTGTGCCAGACTGATTCTGTAAACTCCCAATAATACTTGATCAACCATGATTGCAAACGCCTAATATCTTTAGCTTCAACAAGCAATAGACAAACGATAGCAAACGCAATGAACACCACTGTGATTTCGGAAAACGCCATTACTTTGATTTCGGCAAACGCCATGTTTATATTAAACAAGCTGCATAAACAGGAGAGAAAAAGATGAAGATTAGTTAGACATATGGTCGGAGAAAACAATCAAATGGTATTTAAATAGAGATTTGGAGATGAACAATAGAGAAATCGTTGAAAAAGAAACAGAAAACCGCAAAAAAAATTCAGATCCAGATCGAAATCGCCGTTGAAATGGTATTTTGCTGTAGCACTCGCTGCATAAGTCGTTGTTATAATCGGGGAAGAAGTTCTTGCGACCCCAACTCATGTTTCCTTTATTTCAGCTAGTTTATTAGCTTAGTCTTTTATTTCCTTACGTACTTAGTATTAGGTTTCCCAGTTTACAGCTTTTCTTAAATTAGTTTGCTTGCTTATCAAGACTATTCAGCTATATATAGCTTAGGTCTAAGTTTGTACAAATCAGTTATCAATATTAAGAAGTTATTTTGTTAGTTCTTCAAAGGCAGAGACTGCTAACCCCAGGACAAAGGGTTTTATCCTATTTTTTCTTGATTTTTCTCATCTTCAATCCAGTGTAAAGGTTTAGAACCCTAACACCTGGATCAAATCAGGTTGATTCATATTCAATTTTCACCAATTTTTTTCTTCTTCAATGGGTCATGATTATACAGAGAACCTTAAATCTGTAAACGAGAATATTAATATCTTAGCTAAAACAGTTAATGATTTCATCCAAACCTTAGCCCAACAAAAGCTTGATGACCAAGAGACCAACAAGACTAAGGAGGTTGCAAAGCGTCAGCACGAGGTCCTTAAGCGTCAGCAAAGGGAGGAAGAACGTGAGACTCGTAAGTAGGAACTTGAAACTAACAACACCGTATTAGCAACCGCCCTCACCACATCAATTTCATCAGCTATAGCCACGCAGCTGACTCAAACTACCACCGCTATCACTACACAAATTACTGCTTCTCTTTGTTCTGCTTTTGCTGATCACATATCTCAGTTGAATCAACATAAGGGTCATGGTGCTCATCCTCCTCCATTGCCACCTCCACCTCCGCCTGGTGCTAATGGTCATAATAATTTTGCAACTGCTAGGGCCAATCCAATAAATCTTAAATTTCCTACCTTTGATGGAGAGGACCCCGATGGATGGATTTTTAATGCTGATAAGTACTTTACAATTCATCAAGCTGATGATTCCCTTAAGATAACTATTTCTGATTCTAGTTTGAAAGGTGATGCTAATGTGTGGTATCGATGGAAGCAAACTAAAACTACAATTGTTACTTGGTTGGAATTTTGTGCTCATCTTCGTGCTCGTTTTGCGCCAGAAAAGTTTTTCGATGCTCGTTTGGCTATTAGTACCATTAATCATGTTGGTACAGTTCGAGAACACATACCAGTTTTTGAAAGATTATTAAATTTTGTTGATTTTCCAGAGGACTATTTGATCAGCTACTTCATTCGTTCTCTTAAACCACATACTGGTAGTGTTGTTAAGTTGCTTTCCCCATAAACTTTGAATGGGGATTTTACTAAGGCTATTCATCAAGAAGAGGCGTATGCATCAGCTAATAGGACGACTGCTCGCCAACCTTACCGCCCCCCTACACTTCGTAGTGATACTTCAACTTCTTCAACTCCAATTAAGAAGCTTACACTTCCTCCTGCTTATAAGAAGTTGTCGTGGGAAGAGATGAAGGAAAAACGAGAGAAAGGCCTTTGCTTTAATTGTGATGCACCTTTTAAATCTGGACATATTTGTCCTAATAAGCCTGGATTTTTACTTTTGGAGATGGATCCTAACTCTTCTGAAGATGCCACTGAACTTGAGCATAATACTGAGGATTTCCAAGTAAGTGACGATAATTTTGTTGAGGAAACTCCTCCAACTATCTCTCTTCACTCACTTTTGGGTTCTATATTCCCTAATACTATGCGTATAACTGGGTATGCTTAGGCTCGCCCTCTCACACTTCTCATAGATTCAGGGTCTACCCATAATTTCTTGCATCCCAGTGTAGCCAAACAGTGCGGGTTTACAGTTTCTTCTTCTGATGATGTTTTGCGTGTCACTGTGGGTGATGGTGGTCAGCTAAAAACTAAAGGTTCTTGCACTATCCCTGTTCAGCTACAAGGTACTACTTTCTCTATTGAATTTTATTTGTTGGAGATTAGTGGTTGTGATGCAGTTTTGGGCGTTCAATGGCTGCGCTCATTGGGTGAAATTAATTGGGATTTTGAGAAATTAACTATGCAGTTTAGCATTAATGGCACATCAATTAAATTAACTGGTAATCAATCATCGTCTGTAATGATTATGGACGTATCTCCCATGCAGCGTTTATTATCAACTGAAAATTATGGAATTCTATTGGAACTGGTTGCGTTAAATACTTCTGGAGTCAAGCAATTAGTGTCACCTGTTATTCAACAATTGCTTTCGGATTTCAGTGATATTTTTTCTACTCCATCAACCTTGCCTCCAGAAAGATTACAAGATCATAAAATTTCCTTATTACCTGAAGCTGGACCTATCAATGTACGCCCTTATAGGTACCCACATTTTCAGAAAGATGAAATTGAGAAAATTGTGAATGAGCTTCAACAAGCTGGGTTTATCAGGCCTAGTTCTATCCCTTTTTCTTCACCTATTCTTTTGGTTCGAAAAAAGGACGGCTCATGGCGTATGTGTGTCGACTATCGTGCTCTTAACAAGATAACAATAAAAGATCGTTACCCAATTCCGGTAGTGGATGAATTGCTGGATGAATTGCATGGTAAGAAAGTATTTACCAAGTTGGATTTAAGATACGGTTATCACCAGATTCGTGTACATGAAGCTGACATTCCAAAGACAGCGTTCCGTACACATGATGGCCACTACGAGTTTTTGGTCATGCCCTTTGGATTATCTAATGCACCAGCAACATTCCAGAGCTTGATGAATGATATATTCAGGCTTTACTTACGCCAGTTTGTGTTGGTTTTCTTCGATGATATTCTCATCTATAGTGAGGATTTTGATTCTCATCTTAAGCATCTAGAGTTGGTGTTTGAACTGTTACGTACTCACAAATTATTTGTTAAGGAATCCAAATGTACTTTTGCACAAACCACTGTTGGATACCTTGGTCATTTAATTTCTTCCGACGGGGTATCTGTGGAACCAGAAAAGATTCAATGCATTCTTTCTTGGAAGCTTCCCTCTTCAGTTAAAGAACTTAGGGGCTTTTTGGGCTTGGCTGGATATTATCGAAAATTCGTGAAGGATTTTAGGAAAATCAGTGCGCCTTTAACTCAGCTTCTTAAAAAGGATGCATTCAAATGGACTGAGGCAGCAACTGTTGCTTTCAAATTACTTCAATAGGCCTTAACTACTACACCTGTTTTGCTTCTACCAGATTTCTCGAAGGAATTCTATTTGGAGTGTGATGCTTCTGGTGGTGGCATTGGTGCTGTGTTGATGCAATCTGCACGACCCATAGCTTTCTATAGTAAACCTTTATCTGGTAAGAATCTTAACTTATCTGTTTATAACAAAGAAATGCTGGCAATTATATCTGCAGTAAATAAATGGCGACCCTATTTTCTTGGTCGACATTTCAAGATTTATACAGATCGTAGAAGTTTGAAATACTTTTTGGAGCAGCGTCTTTCTTCCATCGAACAACAAAAGTGGTTTTCCAAGTTATTGGGTTATGATTATGAAATCATTTATCGCAGTGGCTCAACCAACAAAGCTGCAGATGCTTTGTCTCGACTTGCTAATCCACAGTTATTGGAAATTACTGCACCAATTTTCTCTGGTGTAGATGACATTATTGTAGAATGTCATACTGATCCAACTTTACGTGCATTAATTGATCAGTTGCCGCTAAATCCTAATAGTAAACGTCATTATTCTTACTTAAATGGAGTGTTGCATTATAAGGGAAGAATTGTGGTTGTTTCTTCTTCAGAATGGTGTAAAAAACTTCTTCATGATTTTCATTTTACACCGTTGGGTGGTCACTCTGGTTATTTGAGAACTTTCAAGCGACTGCAATGCAATTTTCACTGGTCTAGCATGAAGCAATCAATTAAGGAATTTATTCTGCACTGTGAGGTTTGTCAACGTAATAAAACTGAAGCTGTGGCTCCTCCTGGCCTTTTAAGTCCACTACCAATTCCTTCAGACGTTTGGATTGACATCTTGATGGATTTCATAGACGGATTTCCACCTTCTCATGGTAAGAGTTCCATCTTAGTAATTGTTGATCGTCTAACAAAATATGTGCACTTTGTTGCATTGTCTCATCCTTATTCTGCATGTACAATAGACGATTTATTTGTGCGTGAAGTAGTCAGACTTCATGGTATGCCAAAGACAATTACAAGTGACAGAGATCCTGTATTTATGAGAAATTTTTGGGAAGCCTACTTTACAATGCAAGATACACAACTCTGTAAGAGTTCGGCTTATCATCCCCAAAGTGATGGGCAAACAGAGGTTATGAATCATACATTGGAATGTTATCTTCGATGTTTTGCAGGAATGAAACCAAAGGATTGGTTCAAATGTTTATCTTGGGCTGAATGGTGGTATAACACAAGCTACCACTCTGCTATTAAGATGACTCCATATGAAGACCTTTACAGTCGTCCTCCACCAACAAATTCAACTTATTTTCCTGGGTCAACTCCTGTGCATGATGTGGATTTGAATTTACGTGCCAGAGATCACACACTTAAGCTCCTTAAGTCTCATTTATCTGATGCGCATGATAAAATGAAGAAATATGCTGATTCTCATAGAACTGAAAGACAGTTTGCAGTTAATGATTTTGTTTATCTCCATCTGCAACCTTACTGTCAGATCACTGTAGCTAATCAGTCTTTTTCCAAGCTCTCACCTCGTTTTTATGGCCCTTTTAGGGTTCTTGAGAGAATTGGAACTGTGGCGTATAAACTGGATTTGCCTACCACTAGTCGAATACATCCTGTATTCCATGTTTCTCAGTTGAAATTTAAGTTAGGCTCTACTGCTGCTATTGAAACTACATTTCCTACCATTATTGATTATGACAAGTGGGAACCAGAAGAAATTTTAGACAGGAAGATGTATAAGAAGGGAAATCGAGCTGTTACAAAATGGTTGATCAAGTGGAAAGGTCATTCGGCTGATGATGCAACTTGGGAAGATGCTTATGATCTCGTTGCACGTTTTCCATAGCTAGAGGCTTGAGGTCAAGCCTTGTTTTAAGAGGGGTGGGATGGTGCGACCCCAACTCCTGTTTCCTTTATTTCAACTAGTTTATTAGCTTAGTCTTTTATTTTCTTACGTACTTAGTATTAGGTTTCCCAGTTTACAACTTTTCTTAAATTAGTTTGCTTGCTTATCAAGACTATTCAGCTATATATAGCTTAGGTCTAAGTTTGTACAAATCAGTTATCAATATTAAGAAGTTATTTTGTTAGTTCTTCAAAGGCAGAGACTGCTAACCCCAGGACAAAGGGTTTTATCCTAGTTTTTCTTGATTTTTCTCATCTTCAATCCAGTGTAAAGGTTTGAAACCCTAACATTTTATTTCAGGAGGTTTGAGGTTCTAATATTATCACGGTAATGAGCAGCAGAGTTAGTGCGCCGAGCAGGGCCGTCTCTGATATTTAGACAACCCAGTGCGAAAAAGCTCAAAACGCCATTTGATCCCAATATTGGAGTAATAACATGACACATTATCCCGCCCTATCCATCCATGTGAAATAATACTGCTCAATCCCGCCCTGTACGGGAGCCCAAGAAGCCCCCCCTCAGAACCGGGCCTGGAGCCGAGTGTGAATGGCCTTGAATCCATCTTGATCTTTGTATTCTCGTGTTATTTTGTATGTAACATATTCGACTAATGGGCTTAAGGTGTGAGCAACGGGTAAAATCTGTAGATTTGGCGTCACCCACATCTAGTAGATTTCGGGAAAGACACCCGCATCCAAAAGGATTTATTTCCATCACACCAAGTATTCATGTGCACCCATGATCCAACAATAGAAGAAAAAAGTGTGTGTGGTGTCTGAATAGATAACTTTGAGTACATTGCCGCAGCAGCTGCACAAAGACCCCAATTCACAAATTTATTCGACACCTTAAACTTCATTGCGAAACAAAGACAAGTCGCGGCAATTCTTAAATTTTGATATGTAGATCAAATTCAAGATGGATATCATTGCTATTAGAAAACAATGAAATTAAAATCAATGATAATACTAAACTACATATCAAAATCATAACAAACACAATAAAAATAAAGACATACCGATATTACGTGGTTCGACACTAATGGCCTACGTCCACGGAGAAACCCCTTAGGGTGAATTAGATTACTGATCTCCAGTTTGATATCACTGGGATAATTTTACATTAACATAGTGATTCCTATTTATAAGAATTATAGGATAAACAAGAAACAGTAAACCCTAGAACAAACTAAATGCGTGTGACTAAGAGAAGCTTCTAGATAGAATATCTTCTAGATTTTATACTGACTTGGTCTTCTGACATCTTCTATGCACACACACGGTCACTTGATCTTTCCCGTGCATTATGTGTCTTCCATATATTCCAACACCCCCCCCTCAAGTTGGACACGGAAAGAATTGTGTGTTCAACTTGAAAAAAAATCTTGAAACCGGAATTTTGTAGCTTGACTGCTGGCTGAATTTTGATCTTCGACGATGGACCATTGCACTCTTTTCTCACGGCTGGCTTTCATAAGAAAATGCCAATGATTTTTTTTTTTTTTTTTTTTTACATACATACATTATAACAGCGTTCTTCAACAGAGCAGAGCAGGATAAAAAAGAAAGAGTTTTGTGGTTGAGTCAATTTCAGGAGATATTTTTGGAATGAAAGGTTTTGGAAAGAAAATATGTGATCACACTAATATATTCAGGATAAGAATTTGTTTAGAAACAATACTCGGGATTGAATATTGTTGAAAGAGAGGGAAATATCATTTCATGATATGATAAACAAGGATCTTGACGCGGATAATGGCAAAGAGAAAATAGTGATAACGTTAAGTTTGTGACAGTACCTGTGAGATGCCACCGACACAAACGATCAATGCACATGACCTACTGTGGTGACAGCACAAAGCTAAAAAATATGAAGAGAATTTGATTTGATCAAATGACTGTGCCGGATGAACATGGCATAATGAATAACAAAGGGAAGTATGCAGTTGAAGAAAAACTAGCCATGCTTTGAAGAAATATGAAGAGACATACAAAACTTAATTTTGTTTCAATATCTCATTCGATCATGATGAAAATTGATCAGATATTAATTAAAAATTTCGAAATAGGTGTCAGGAAAGAAATCCACCATATTCGTCTCCAAGCTTTTTTTTTTTTTTTTGAATAAACACAGTTAAGTGATTTGAGAAAATGTAGACTTTGCCATCATTACTTACAATTGTAGCAATATTGGCGGATTATCAAGTGGACTTTGTGAAAGATAACAAAGATGGTAGTTATTTTTGGAAAGAAAATAACCATAAAGTAGAAAATAATTGATGCTGCGAGAAAATTTAGCAAGCAAATAGCAGGTATTTCCGGAAAGAAAATAACCATTGACTAGAAAGAATTAGATGAGATCTTGGCTTAGGAAAACTCATCGAATGAAAATATTTTGGAAATATTTGGATTACCGTAATTAACAAATAATTCTCAGAGAAGAGATTGACACAAAATAATGACCCATGCAGTGAACGAGCATATTTTTGGTGATTGATTTGGTTGTGGGAACCATAATTGAAATTATATTTAGAGTCCATAAAAATCAATGTTTGAGTATGACCATAACTCCAATAGGAGTAATACCAACCGAGGGCATGCTTTCCCATAATTGAAGCAACAAATTTGGGAGAAATATCGATAAAAATGATTATTACCATAAATGGCAAAGCATTTGAAAATGCGATTTCAATATTCTTGATATCAAGAACAAAAGATAGATGAAAAATAAAAAATCCTTTATGAACAATAAGATGCTACAAATCAGTTTGAAGAATATATTTGCACCTAAAAATAAGAGCAAGATGAAAAAAAATTGAACTTTGGTTACAGATCCAAAAAGAGAGATATTTGGCTGTCTATTGATACTGAAACAGAAATAGGAACAACTGATTGATCATTTCAATAGAGCAAGAACAATAAGATAAATTGAATTGCGGAATCGATTGGATCGAGAGCATTTCTGCTCTGATACCATCTTAAATTTTGATATGTAGATCAAATTCAAGATGGATATCATTGATATTAGAAAACAATGAAATTAAAATCAATGATAATACTAAACTACATATCAAAATCATAACAAACACAATAAAAATAAAGACATACCGATATTACGTGGTTCGACACTAATGGCCTACGTTCACGGAGAAACCCCTTAGGGTGAATTAGATTACTGATCTCCAGTTTGATATCACTGGGATAATTTTACATTAACATAGTGATTCCTATTTATAGGAATGATAGGATAAACAAGAAACAGTAAACCCTAGAACAAACTAAATGCGTGTGACTAGGAGAAGCTTCTAGATAGAATATCTTCTAGATTTTATACTGACTTGGTCTTCTGATATCTTCTATGCACACACACGGTCACTTGATCTTTCCCGTGCATTATGTGTCTTCCATATATTCCAATAGGTATTAACTAAATCTAGCATTAAATAACGGGATACAACAGTACCTTAATAAGAAAATACACGCTTCCAAATGATATTATTACTGTCTCAGAAGAGGATTGCAGGGTCGATTACGACCACACAAGACATTTGCAGGATTCGCCGTGTTACTGCGTCAATAGCATCTGTCAACCCAGCTTTCTGTATTACATGAACAGAAAACACATTCTTTGAAAGCGTTCTGCCACTGTCTCCCTCTTTTTCACCAGGATATAATTTACCGTATGATGCATTTCTTGCAGACCTTGTAGACAAGACCACAACTATTTCTTTTCTTCGTCATAGACTGAACAACAGAAGCAGCTAAGCAACCTTACTCAGAGATGAGCTCCAGACTTGTTAAAAAATGTCGCAGATTCTTCGAGGGATATAGCATACAAGTGATCACATGAAATCCATCCTTCCACGGGACAAAGATTCCTCCAGATAAACCAATAGAGCCATAGATACACACATATGGATATCTAAAAGAATTAGCACACAGTTGCAAAATATTGTGGGGAAGTATTTTGTGGCAAAATATCTCCTTGCTGCTGCAGTATTAAAGTGTGAGACTTGGGTTTCAATATAGGTATAGTCTTTGACTAACTAGTCTTTTTTTCCTGTCATCCCAACTTTCTGACAACAATAGATAAGTGTCATAAAATGCTTTAACAATCACAATATTAGTCCATTGATTGCATGCTTCCTGGTTTACTTCAATAACAGCCGTTCTTGGTTCATCAATAAACCTGAGCTGCGTGTGTGCAGTACTACCGTAACCATTAGATTTTTTCTTATACAATAAACCTAGCGATGTCTGAATATCGTTTCGCCAGCTGTAAATTTTTAAATGTGCGTCAATTTCTTAACGGTGAAGCTCCTGGACCATCGTTTTCTTCCTCTAAAATTATGATAATGAGTTACATGAGATCAGCACTATGGTGTATTATTACCAAAACAAAAGGGAAACGATGCAAAACCTGTGAATTGAGTTCTATCGATGCAACATGCAAGTGTAGCTGACCTGCATTAATCGAATTTCTTATTGGTGGATCAATTACTATCGTTCTCTACTTTTCCTAATTAAATTCTTGAACTGGTTTTTGCTCTGATGTTTTTGTGTCGATGCCATATTTTTTTCCTCCACCATACACCTTAAGTTCTTCATTAACTTTACCTAATTCTTCATTAACCTCAAATATATGTTTCTGTTTCAGGATGATGCGGAAAGATGCAAATGCATCATATGGTTAAGGTTCTTTTTTTCTTTTTCTTTTTGAATGAATGAGTTAAGATGCATCATATGGTTAAGGTTCTCCGGGTGTTGCATTTTAATCAACATGGACACAGAAGTCAAACAGCAGGACAATGGGCCTCATTGGAATCATCTAGTGCTCGTCTTGAGAGAAGGTAATTACTGTAGTTTATACTTTACAAAGATTGCTGCACCCTGATTAACATTACAACAGTTGGTGTACAATAATTCACACTTCGCATATATCATCAGTTATGGAGCTTACTAATAGGAAATATTAGAAGTCAGCTCAAGTCAAGGCTATCTTGACTTGAGTATTATTGGTCAGGTTTTATCCTGTCTTAATCAGACAGCTGGATGAGTCTTTGTCTGTATTATATATGTCTGTAAAATAAACCTTTATGGTTAACTTTGGTTTTGATTTTATTATCCTTCTGTAATACAATTACATTCTCAAATAATTCAATTCAATCTTCTTTAATCTTGATCATCATGAGAGCATAACAATTCTCATGGTATCAGATAGGTAACGATTCTGTGTTTACAGCTTAAGAGCATAAAAAAATTTCATTAACAACTTTCTGCTCGATTTCTTGGGTAACATCTTATTCAAATAATTTTTCCACCAAGGTTTCAATTTAGGGTTCTTGCAAGATTTTTATGGTCTCAACTCGCAGAACCACTTACAACAATAACAATCTCCGCAATAAGGGTCGTCGATTGCATCGTAATATCAGAAATTCACCTACCAGAATTGTTCAAGATCTGGAAAATTTGCAGGATCAACATAATTTTCATCATAATAACATAATCATGTCTTCCGCTGGTAATACTCCTTCTCTTCCATTTACCAATATTGCCAATTTTATTTCTATGAAGTTAGATCATTCAAATTATCTTCTCTGGAAAGATCAATTTGAGGGTGTATTATTTTCTTGTGATCTCTATGGGTATGTTAGTGGTGATATAGTAGAACCACCTCAGAAAATTACTGTGGATGGTGTAGAAATTGTTAATCAAGAATGGGTCTCTTGGAGAAGGTTGGATCGTTTTGTCTCAACCTGTCTAAAGGAAACATTTACACCTACAATTAGTGGAGATGTTCTTGGCCTATCTACTGCTAAAGAGATCTGGGATTTTCTACAGATGAGTTTTAGAACACAGTTTCTTGCTAGGAAAAGTATGCTCAGGAATCAATTGCATAGTATTAAAAAGGGCAATCTGTCTATTGTTCAATATCTTCAGAAAATCAAGACTATAGCTGATTCTTTGGCAGCAATTGGTGAAAAAGTGAGTGACACAGATTTGTTAATGTTTGTTTTCAATGGGATGGGCAGTGAGTATGATATGTTTGTAATTTCTTCACAGAACAGAGAAGTTCCATATACTTTTGGTGAAGTTAAAGCAAAATTATTGTGTCATGAGCAATTCTTGGCTGATAGACATCAACATAGTGTCTCCATGTATGATGATGGTAATTCAACAACTTTATATGCAAGAAATGGTTCAAATACTTCCAATAATAATAGAAGGTATGGTGGTTCCAATAGAAATGATGGTAATAATAACTATAAGCCTAGTCAATATCAGAATGGTTCCTCTATTTCTTCTACTGGTCAGTATCAGAATGGGTCTCACTCAGGTGGAGAAAGAAGACCATATATGGACTATTCTAAGATGTTTTGTCAAATTTGTAAGAAGACTGGTCACATTGCCACAAGATGCTTCTTTAGGTATCATCCACCTCCGACTGGTAATGCAAATGGTCAAAGAATTCAGGCACATTTTACTTCTTCTGAGAGTCAAGCACTGTCTCAAAATGCAGCTATTCCTTCTAGTTCTTCTCAGCATACTTTCACAGGATTACATGTTAATGATGTTGCACTCAATGATGATCCTTCTTCATCAAATTCAGTCTGGATTTCTGATAGTGAAGCTTCTACTCATATGACTGGTGACAAGTCACTTCTTCATAATACTTCTATCTATAAAGGAAAGGAACATGTTATGCTAGGAAATGGTAAGGCTTTAACTATCTCTCTTACTGGTAGTGCAAATCTTCATACACCAAAAACCAGCTTTAGGCTAGAGGATGTTTTACATGTTCCTGATATGAGACATAATTTGTTGTCAGTAGATAGATTTACTAGGGAGAATTCTTGCTATATTACTTTTGATCCTTATGGTTATGAAATCAGAAGTTTGCATAGTCATGAATTATTAGCACATGGGAAAATGATAAATAATTTGTATCCTATCACTTCTACTATGCTTCAATATGCCTTTTCTTCTCTTGTTGCTTCTACTGATATTTGGCACAATAGGATAGGTCATCCTTCTTCCAAAATTAATCAACAACTTCATAATCATAAGAGTATCATTGTCAAATCATCTCCTTCTTCTTCTCTATGTTCACCTTGTCAGTTAGCAAAAAGCAAAAGGCTACCCTTTAATCTATCTGCTTCTCATGCTTCTTCTCCTCTTGCTATTATTCATTGTGATGAGTGTGGTCATGCTCCTGTTTCTTCTCTTGCTGGTCATAGATATTATATTCTATTCATTGATGATTTTAGTCGTTTTCATTGGATTTATCCTATGCAAGTCAAAACAGAAGCCTTACAATGTTTTCAGCACTTCAAGAGTTTAACTGAAAATTTATTTCACACCAAAATACTTGCTTTTCAAAATGATGGTGCAAGTGAATTAGTAAAGGGTCTCTTTAAAACTTTTTTGGATACAAATGGTATTCTTTTGCGCATTTCTTGTCCCAAAACTCCAGAACAGAATGGTCTTGCTGAAAGAAAGCATAGACACATTACTGAAATGGGGAATACATTGTTGTTTAATGCTTTTTGTCCTAAGGAGTATTGGTATGATGCTTTTTTAGCAGCCACTTATTTAATCAACAGAACTCCTACTCTTATTTTGAATGACAAATCTCCTTTTCAAATTTTGTACAATACTTTGCCAGATTATTCCTTTCTTAAAGTATTTGGATGTGTTTGTTATCCATTTCTTGGACATTCCAGAGTTGATAAACTATCTCCTAAATCTGTCAAGTGTGTCTTTGTGGGTTATAGTACCTTACATAAGGGATATAAGTGTTATAATCCTTTGACTAAAAAGCTCTATATTTCTAGACATGTTGTGTTCTCAGAAAATGAGTTTTATTTTTCTGCTTCCTCTATTTCTTCACCTGTTTTAGAAGATGTCATTTCAGTACCATCTATCATTACTCCTTCTTCTAGAATTGTTACAAGAGATGAAAGTGGCATTTCTAAGCCAAAATATTTTCCTGATCATGTATTACATCATTCTGTTCATCCTTCTTCATTTTCTGCTTTTACTTGTCTCCTTAATACTCCTTCTGAACCTAAGAATTATAAGGAAGCAATGAAAATTCCAAGTTGGCTTGTATCTATGGTTGATGAACATTCTGCTTTACAAAGAAATGGTACTTGGGATTTGGTTGATCCTCAACCTCATATGAATGTTTTGGGTTGCAAATGGGTTTTTAGAGTTAAGCTCAAGTCAGATGGAACTGTTGATAAGTTGAAATCTAGATTAGTTGCTCAAGGTTATAATCAGCAGGATGGTGTTGATTATGCAGAAACTTTTAGTCCCGTGGTTAAATCAACTACAGTAAGAGTGGTTTTGTGTTTAGCCATTTCTAGGAATTGGAAGATTAAGCAATTGGATGTTTCTAATGCATTTCTTCATGGTGATTTGACTGAAAATGTTTATATGAGGCAGCCACCAGGCTTTGAAAGTAAAGAATTTCCCAACAAAGTTTGTCATTTAAGAAAGAGTTTGTATGGTTTAAAACAGGCACCCAGATCCTGGTTTCAAAAGTTTAGTTCATCATTACTTTCTTATGGGTTTGTTAGAACAGTGTCAGATTTTTCAATGTTTGTGTATGTGGCTGGTTCTGAGATGATGGTACTACTTCTATATGTTGATGATATAATACTTACTGGTTCTTCTTCTGCTTTACTTGATCATCTTATTACCTATTTGAGTTTTGCTTTTGCTATGAAAGATTTAGGAGATTTACATTTCTTTCTGGGAATATAGGCAACTATAACACAGAATGATATTTTATTGACACAGAAAAAGTATACACTTGAATTACTGGAAAAGGCAAATATGACAGAGTGTAATTCATGTACTACTCCAGTTGCTAAAGGTCCTAGAGCTTCTGTTCATGAAGGTCAATTATTATCCAATGCTACTATGTACAGAACTCTAGTTGGAATGCTGCAGTATTTGTGTTTAACTAGGCCAGATATTTGCTTTGGAGTGAACTATGTGAGTCAATTTATGCATGCCCCTACAGATGTTCATATGTTGTTGGTCAAGAGAATTCTAAGGTATTTAAAGGGAACTGTTGGGTATGGTATTACTCTGAGAAAATGTGATATTAATCAGTTAAAAGCCTATACTGATTCTGATTGGGGCAGTTGTCCTGAGACTGCTAGGTCTACATGTGGGTATGCAGTGTTTCTTGGAAGCTCTTTAATTTCTTGGTCAAGTAAGAAGCAGCCAACAGTGTCTAGATCTACAGCTGAGGCAGAATATAAATGTTTGTCAGTGGCTACAGCTGAACTGGAGTGGCTTTCATCATTACTTTCAGAATTGCATGTTTCCTTACAGTTACCAATTTCACTTTACTGTGATAATACTGGTGCAATATACTTGTCTGCTAATCCAGTTTCACATTACAGGACAAAGATACAATATCATGTTGTGAGGGAGCTGGTACATAGTGGTTTTCTCAGAGTTCAACACATAGCTTCAGAAAGTCAATTGGCAGATATCTTTACTAAAGGTTTATGTGCTCCTGTGTTTCATTCTTTGCTGAGTCAATTTCTTGGGTTTTCTACTTCAGATATTTCTACTTCAACAAAATCAGGAACTGTTTCTGCTCCTGGAATTCTTGTACCTGATCACCCTACTTATGATTGTACTACTTCACTTGCCTCTGCAACTATTCTACCTGCTTCTGGTTCTACTATTTCTCACAGCACTGTACCTGTTCATCCAATTTGTGGCTTAGCTACTGTTAAACATGTTTCTTTTGCTGTTCCTTAGATTTGTTGTTTTTCAAACTGATTTCTGTACCCCTTATCAGTTTGAGGGGGGCTAATAGGAAATATTAGAAGTCAACTCAAGTCAAGGCTATCTTGACTTGAGTATTATTGGTCAGGTTTTATCCTGTCTTAATCAGACAGCTGGATGAGTCTTTGTCTGTATTATATATGTCTGTAAAATAAACCTTTATGGTTAACTTTGGTTTTGATTTTATTATCCTTCTGTAATACAATTACATTTTCAAATAATTCAATTCAATCTTCTTTAATCTTGATCATCATGAGAGCATAACAATTCTCACTTACACCATAAATATAATCAAGAACCGAAGTAACATGGAAGAGTATGGACACAACGGAAAACTCAGATGTTGATAGCGAGATAACAATTCGTAAGATATGGGGCAAAAAAATTAAATCCATAGCATGTATCTTGAATAAATTGCATTTGTCGTAATTGCAACCTGACAAAAATGCGTTAATATTGTTTGAACCCCAGCTGATATCCCTGTTGAGCAGCAACAACAACTGAAAACAGTTCCTCTGGGGTTAAATTTGGATTCTTGTTACTCAGATCCAAAATAACCCGTATCTCATTTCTCTGGGATTTCCTGGACTATCTTTTGCCATGCATTAGCCATTTCTGAAATGATGCGTCTTAATGGTTTATGTTTTGTACTGCCTGAGAAATTCTTTGATATCTGGAATTAGGGTTCGCTGAATCTACATTCAATCCCGTTGAAAAATTAGACATTGTGATGTACTGCATTTTCATATGAACAATCATTAGGACTGAATCAATAAGGTCGTAACCGGAGAACCTTTTGACAATGTCCTTTGACTCTGGGAATAGTCCACAGTCGAAAAGAGACTGAGTCAGTCTTGCCCAGATTTCATGTGCTACTGAGATCATTGTGACAAGTTCTGAGTTGTTTATTTCTGCAAGGAAGCGAAAATAAAAAATTTACTCATTGGAGAGTAATGGGACATGTATTACCGCAATATAAATCACCGCTCCAAATGCAACCATGTGTAAATTATTTGTTGTCGTGCTTGAAGAGAAGCAATCTTGACGAGCTGGGATTTACATGTTTCTCGGTTGGGACTTGGGAGGGGTCAGAACTCAGAGGACTAGATCTGTGGAGATGTACTTTCACTGTGCACCTCTTTAAGCGTCCACGAGCAACATGACATAGAAGATGTACACAAACATAATGGCATTCAGTTGAGACTGAAATACAGACTAGTATGGTTTCAACTAACAAGTCATGCTGCACACTTCATAGGCCTTGCACAGAAACTAACAATAGCATTCATAACAAATACGGAGTATATGCTTTTGCTATGATAAATCGTTTGTAAGGATTTTTTAGTGCCAAAGAAAACAGACACTTCCCTAAACTTATGTATTGCTGCGCTGCATCTTTGCCCGAATAATCAAGGTCCTATGAACTTCTGTACTTACTGTCACTCCAGGAATTCAGTCCAAAAGGAACTGAATTCTGTTTAACTTAAGAAGCACAAGCACTTCAGTAAGGGCCAATGTTCGTATTATATGGAGACGTGTTTCTCTATCTGTGCTCCTTTAGCCCTGGGCCTTGGCACCCAAGACCTAACGTGGCAAATAAAACTTCTCTACTGGATTATGTCAAGAAATCATTGAACTATTAGTTTCCTCAAGAACAAGATTATTAGTACGAGTAAATAACAAGACCTTGTATTACAACCATTGTCTGCTTCCATAACGATAGAGCACATCCAGTAAAAAAAAAAAAATCTATAGCAGAGACCTTGTAACCATGTGAAAATGATATTGTCACGGTCTTGGAAGTACACATCAACAGGGTATTCCTTGAGTTCCCCTGGAAAGAGGAAACATATACAAATGCAAGAATTTACACGTTTTGCTGTTGGCACGAGTCAGACGATCTAACCAGTGGAGCTGTACTTCCACTGCGGGACTCATCCGAAAATGATGATATCTTCACGTTCTTGGAATGATACAGCACATAATGCTGGAATAAGATGACGAGGTCATACAAGATGGTTACCTGCAAAAGGATTTCCAGTTTTAACTCTCAATAACAAATCTTATAGACGGACGATTTCCACATTTGCAAACTCAGAGGGATGAAAAACATGTGCTTGAATAAAATGATCATGCTGCAGAAGTTATCTCGCTCCAGCAAAACAAGTTATGTACAATCTAAATTTATCATCAACATGTTAACTGAAAATCATAAGAGGAGAGAATGTTCAGTACCAAACAAAGCAGGATCTTCCCCGAATTCCCACGAAAGTTCTCAAACGAACCTGCAAAAGACAAGTAAACATAATATCTTGTTTGAGCTTAATCACCAATTCGAAATGGCCAAAATCCCTGAGGATTAAATTAAGGAACGCACCTTGGTCTATAGACTGTGTGATCATTTGGGTAGAGTTTGTTACACCTCCAAGAAAATCAAGTAAAATGATCCCAATGGCTAATCCTTCGGTGCTCTTTCGTGTGAAGTTCAAGAGTGCCTGTCATTACAGAATACAAAAAGCTAAAGTATGTAGTTAGATGATCGAGAAAGAATATTATTTTTTTGCAATTTGAATATGCGACTGAAGAACAACAATAAAAACGAAAATAATACTACCAAATACACAATTCTTGAAACCGGAGAGTAGCCTGACCTGGGGGATGTATTTGATGACCGCCAGGGTGACTTGTATTGTGCTGCAAGTGCGATAAAAGTTAATGGTCCAACTCATTGCTAAATTGTAAATATACAAATATCAAAGTCACTTCTATAGTAAGAGAAAAGACTAACTTGAGGACAGATAGCAGCCATAGCCAAGATTGGTGAGGCCAAGCTATGAACAGACAAACAAGAACAGTAACCCACACTGCTGCAGTGATTCCAATTGTAGGCCTGGAGACCTTCTGACTTCCACGCTGTGAAAGCAAAACGGTGAGTTTATTAAGCACGGCGTAAAACTTGTCTATCCCAGTATTTCTTGATATTCAGAATAAGGAAGTTTTACGCACTGACATGACTCCAAAACCACTTACTTCGTAGACAAGAACTTGGCACAAGGCAAATGATGTCAACAGAATAGAATGAGTAGAGAAAGCTACATCGCTGGCAGCTACAGGTATCATCTGCACATATACCAAATCATGCAAATTAAGCCTGTCAAACAAAAACCTATACGGAAATTTGAAGATTAACAGATGAAGATGAAAAACCTCTCCAAATCCATATTTCTCGTGGTATTGTTTCTGAACAGCAGGACTAAAAAAGAGAGAAGCGTTGTAGATGAGATACGACGACTGCTTAGTCAAATTTAAAACCAAGTAGTCGAAATTAAGCCCCACAACGCTTCAGAAAAAGAAGGTCAAATAATTAGCAATACTCGGCTGACTTGATGAAATTCAAGTAAACAAATTCTTCTGAACTGTAACAGAAATAACAGAAGAACGTACCATTTTCTTCTGTAATTGAGAATAATTTGGGGGTAGAAACCAAAAGTCCAGGAGAAGAAACTAATCCAACCCAAAACATAGTACACGATTTCGAGTGTAATAGAATTCCATTTCTCCATTATCTCACTCGATGTGTGTCGTGGACAAGCAAACACAATCAAACAAAAAAATGCCATCACTGCCCAATCATCTTCAGGCAACAACCAAATTCAAACAAGGACAGGTCAACTAAATCATATTTTAGTTCCAGATTCCGTCGATCATAAGAGGATGTAGGGTCAGATGACTATGACCTATACTTTTATTAATACCATCAACAGTGTTCTATTTCATATGAATCAATAGTCGCACTACAAAGATTCGAAATGAAAGAGTAAGATCATACCGTCATTCTTTTGCATTGTCCTTGAAGATAGACCCTCCAGTCTAACCTCCGTTTCTGATGGGTCAATGAAAACCACCGTGGCACTTGAAACCAGGATATAAAACTGATTTTGTGGATAAATTATTTTAGAATCCATTCACACTAATATTATCACACTATTTCACAGGTGCGTCTTTTTTGTGAATAAAAATAAAACCGTAACGGATTTGAAGCTAATATTTTGAGGATATGTTCCTCTTACCAAGTTCAACATGCCTACAAAAAATGAGCTCATTCCGAAATATAAAAAATCACAATCTATCGGTCTTAATTTTGACGGCTAGAAATCCGTAGATTTTCAACAGTTCATTTTCAAAGCAGTAGATGATGGTGTTATACGTCTCGGAATACGCTCATTTTCGGTAGGATAGTAGAGTTATGTAATAGTAACATATTCCCAAAGTATTAACTTCAAATCCGTTACGGTTTGATTTTAGTTCACAAAAGTGACGTCCAACGTGTGAGATAGTGTGATAATAAAAGTACTAGAGGATCACTCCACATTATTTTATTACATATTTTTCCATTAAATTGCAAGGCCTTGTATTATTGTAGCCGCTTCTTGGACTCCATTACCATTAAACCGTAACATCTTGTTTTAAAAGCTTTCACAACATGTAGGATGTAGCGTAGGGTCTGGATATACTAAAGATATAGAAATTAATCCGGGGATAGTGATAAAACAAAGTAGTATTGCTTTGAAGTAAAATGAAGAATCCATTATCCATATATATTTTTTTAATAATGGCTAAATTGTTCTTGTTCTTTTAATTAAATTTTTCTTTTAATAATGACATAGGGCTTTTATTAGAAAAACAAATCAAGTCAAATAATTACTAAGAGTGAGTTGGTAGCCTAGCAACAAGCTGGGCACCAACACTTTTATGAATAGTAATACTTATTCTACTGATACAATAGAATCATTAAACTCTGAGTCTGGCCAGTTAGCTAACAATCCTAGTAGTGACTTAAATAATCAACATGTTGCGGTCTCTAATACGGTGTCTTATGATAATCTCCCTGATGATTGTATCTTAATATATTGTGATGCTTCCTTTGATAAGGATACTAATATCACTGGCATTGGTATTTACATGACTACAGGTGTAGGCAACTATAAGGGATGCAAAACAGTCAGATGCTTAGCAAGGAACCCAGGGGAGGCAGAATGTCTAGCGGTGTTGTAAGCTATCAAATGGGCTCGATGCAAGAACCTGTCCTCCATTAGTATCTACCATGATGCAAAAAAAGTACTACCTCCGTTTTAGGAAAAATTGTTACTATCACTTTTTCATTTTAGCCTAAAAATAGGGCAAATTGAAAAAGTAAAAGTAACACTTTTCCTGAAACGGGGGGAGTAATAGATTACTTGATGAATAAAGACAATAGTCTCTGTTGGTTTAGCTGTACCATCATGGATGATTGTAATTTTCTATTGGACTCTTTTTCTTTTATTAAAACTAGTCATCTTAGGAGAAATTTTAATTTTGTTGCAGATAAAGCTGCTAAGCATTGTAGACGTTTCAATATTTGTAATGAGTGGTGGGAAATCGTCCCTGATTTCCTATCACAACATTTGTAAGGTTTGAAATAATTAAATGCATTTTTTCTAAGCAAAAAAAAAAAAAAGTAATACCTATTATATGGAAAAGGGAGCCTCCGACTTTTATTTAAATAATTATTATTTTGTTAATGATTAAATCATCAATTAAGTAATATCATGGAGATACAAATTACTCTAAATCAGGCTCTTTCAGAAAATTAGTTGGCACACGAGAAACAAGTTGTGTGCCAACCCCTCTCTGAAGGGCCACCCCTATCCTGTGGAAAAGAAAAAATTATTTTTTTATTATTTTCTCAAAAAAATTTTTTTGTTAAATTTTAAATTTCTATTTTGAAAATTTTGGTTTGGTCCATTTATAGCTGGTCCCATATTCATTTGGTCCATCGACGAAAACACGTGTTCATTTGGTCATTATTTGAAAATATCATAAATGATCAAAATATCCTTGAAAATTTTGGTTTGGTCCATTTATAGCCGGTCCCATATTCATTTGGTCCATCGACGAAAACACGTGTTCATTTGGTCACTATTTGAAAATCTCATAAATGATCAAAATATCCTTCGTTACTTGTTACCGCCTGAAATTTCAGAAACCATATACCATCCCTTATTAACTTCATTTATTCCTATCATCTACATAAACCATTTCACTTCCCATTTCAAATTCATCGAGAAAAAACAAAACAAAACTAAAAAATCAATCGATTAATCAAAACCCTAATAGACCAAAAAAAAACATAATCAATTTCATCAAAACGATCAACCTGAAAACTTTGATAAAACACTAATTAAAAATCGAAGAGGAAATCACTAAGAAGTTCAGATAAAAACATGCAATTAGTTGTAGTTGAAGAAGACGCAAATGTGGAAACAACATCAGAGAAAGATCACGAATTAATTAAAAGTACAGTGCGGAAAAGAACCTAAACCTAATCTCAGATCTAATATTGGAAAGTTGATTTTGATCTTCGAATCATGTTCATCATTGTTCATCTTGTAGATGGAGTTCATCTTCTTTAATGAACCTTGGAATTCTAGTTATTTTCTCATAGTAGTTCATCATTTTGGTAACTATCAAGCGTTGGCCATACTTATGTAGATGAAGTTCATCTTTTTTTGTGAACTATCAAACTAATTGCATAGGAGTCCATACGGTTAATAGTTTTCTCATAGGAGTCCATACGGTTAGTGAACTATCAAACATTGGTCATGTTAGAGCATTGCTCGGTTGAACCCACCAAGCGTTGGTATGTCAAGTTTGGTTATCATATATTACCTCCAAAACCCAAAGATGCTTGATTAGATTACTAGAGTCAACTTTGTTAGGTTAAACTAGGAAGTCTAGGAATGTTGAAACAAGATCGTGTTACTCTGAAATACCTGAAGACGTGTCGACATCAACAAACACCCCATCCATAAATGACGAGGGTACCCAAGTACACCACAATCTTTTCGTTGCAACCTATAAGTCTGATACCAACTGTGATCATCTGTAGAAAAAGTCGAGACAATACAACAACAAGATATTCACTTGACAATATCTATGGTACAAGACCGATTGACTATAGGATAAATGTCAAGTAATTAGGATTAGCGTACTAGTGTATTCACTTTTAATTATAATAAAACAATAATAATTGAGGAAAGTACAAGTAAATCACACAACAATATTTTGTTAACGAGGAAACCGCAAATGCAGAAAAATCCCAGGACCTAGTCCAATTTTGAGTACTCTCAGAATTAAGCCGTTATACCAAGTACAAAGCCAACTTCGTATAGTTGAGACCAATTAATCTACCCTTAGTTACTTAGTTCCCTTAGTATCCCAGCGTCTACGACCGTCTGGTCACGCACATGAATCCCAAGAGAGATATCACTATCTTGAGTTACTTAACGATGTAAATCCTTAAGCACTCAACTCTTTTTGATCGCCTTCCAAACAGTAAAGGAACAAAGTTGTTCTGGTCACGCACGTGAATCCCAAGAGAGATATCACTATCTTGAGTTACTTAAAGATATAAAGCCTTAAGCACTCAACTCTTTTTGATCGCCTTCCAAACAGTAAAGGAACAAAGTTGTTTAGTAACCAGTCTATTCAATCTTTTAGAAAAAGATATCTTGAGTATGACAAAGGCTAGCTATTCCATTCAACAACTAAACTCCTTTGTCTGGTAAAATCAATCAAGATCCTTATTACCAAAGTAATTAGATCTAGATTCGTAATCAATCTAATAGATCTCAAAGAGAACTATAAAGAGATGCCGGTCTATTCAACTAGATAATCACAAGTCTATGAAAGATAAACAAGATCGATTTGGATCCCAGTCGATCACGATGTGTTCAAAAATCACGAGATACGAAAACCAATAAGAAAAAATCTTATTGTCTTCAAATCTTCAATTTCCTTCTTATGTACATGCATATCACAAACTTGAATCCATTTATGATCGATCACATACAAAACGGAGTCTGTTAATAATGGATGATCACAAATTGTCTAGTAGAGCTTCTTGATCCCACATGAGTCTTTAAACAAGAAGTCATAAAATATTTCGCCTAATTAGGGTACTTTCCTCTTCAGATAGATGGCTCCACCAAAAACAACACGAATGAAGTTTGCCTGGCTCTTAGGAATATTTGCAAGAAATGAAAACTCAACTATTTATAGACCAAGGTTGTTTGGACAACAAGGAAATTCCAAAACTGGAAATATTCCCAAGATATGCAATAAGTACCTAATTTCGGTTTTCATATATTCCAACTAATATCCAACCTGTAATTATGAAATATCTCATTAGAAAATATCTGATACTCCCTCCATTCTAAATTATTAGTCCGCTTTGACTACGTCAAGATATTAAGGAGACCGGAGGAGTATACCAAACTATCCCTATTAAATGTTATGTTATTACTAAAATTAGAAGGAGTATATGGAGCATTAAGAAAAATACATATTTGGTAATTTTATTATTTATGGAAATGTTTAAACAAAAGATAAAGATAAAAATATTTATGGATTGGTTTAGTAATTTTGTTTTCTATTGAGGAAGATATCATTTATGACGTTTAAATAGAAGATAAAAATAAAAATCTTTATAGATTGATTTAGTAGATTTGTTTCTTATTGAGGAAGATATCATTTAAGATTTTTGATTGGTTATATTTAAAAATAATCTTATAATTTTAAAATTTGAAGGATATATTTGAGAGTTTGGATAAAAAATATGACTATTAAACAGAAGCTGGCCAGTATTTTAGGACAGACGAAAATAAAATTGAAGACAAAAAATTTAGGACAGGTGGAGTATTATTTTAGCACTTAACTAATATAACTTTCCAAGAGATATGATTTGATTTGCTGGAAAATCAAAAACATATAATCAAAAGTCTTAATTAAAAGATTCTCAATATTTTGGATTGAGAATCACCTTGAGTATCAAGGAATATCTTTGCACAATAAAAGGTAAGAATTATATTCATGTTCAAATTATGTCGACATATGGAACTTTCCTATTTTGCAAACCCTAATTCCAAAATCACACAAAACCATAAAGTAATATGTGAATATAGAGGATCGGTTTTTCTCTTGGGACCGGTTCTATCATGACTCCTAACATAGGTTATGATCGGTTCTACCAAATCAATATAGGTAGGTATCGGTTCTACTATGACTCCCAATAATAGCTAGGATTGGTTCTACCATGACTCCCAATATAGGTAAGGATCGGTTCTACCAATACTCCTAACAATAGCTAGGATCGGTTCTACCATGTATCCCAATATAGGTAAGGATCGATTCTACCAAGACTCTCAACATAAGTTAAGATAGGTTCTAATGCATATCCAAAACTAGGTAAAGATCGGTTCTACCATAACTCTTAACATAAGTCAATATCGGTTCTACTAAAGTTCTTACCTAGGTTCGTATTGGTCATCCAATAAATCTTCAATGAAAACAGGACCAAAATTCCTATTGATTTCTTTTCGATTACGAAACAAGTTTCGTATATGTACTTCCTTTAAACATATGTAATCAAACATAGTTTCCTAGGATGATATCAAACCTATATACAATAGATAATCAAGTAACAAGTTACATAGATTATGTCGATGTCGCATTTACGAAGTTCAAAAGATAAACGTTATACTTCGTAATCAAATATCCTTCCTTGATACTTTGATCTTAATAAAATGACCAAATCTAATACTATAGTAAGAAATATGACCTCGGATGTTATTTTTCGATCTTAAACGACTAGAAAGTAACGATAGGAATGGAAACAAGTCAAGTCAGTATCACTATACCTCAAGTGGAAGGATGATGTCTTCATTGTATTCGATACATCTTCACGATCTTCAGGTCTTCAGAGTAATACTTGTATGTCTCAACATTCATAGACTTTCTAATCTAACCTGAATGAAGTTGACTCTAGTATATTTGATTAAGCGACTCTAATTGAGTTTTGATACTAAAATATGACAACCAAACTTGATATACCAACACTCGGTGTGTTCAACCGAGCAATGCTCTAACACATCATTATGTTCGAGATTAGTAATACATACTTGACTTGTTTTTATTTATTTATATGTTGTTTTCAAGTCGTTTATGTTAAAAACATAACATATGAAGTTATGTATACGCATCTCTAGTATTGGTGACTTTATCATTATATTATGATCAAAGTATCAAAGAAGAATGTACAAGTTGCTTTACAATTTTGGTATATTGGTGGTATAACACTATCTTTATTATTCTTTACTACTTATTGTGTTGAATTTTCAGTTGATTCCATGCCTAGAAAACTATATTAAACCACATGAGTTTAAGGAAATAAACTTGGGAAACTTGTTTCATAGTCGAAAGGATTCAAAGAATTTATTCTATGATCGATCTGTTAAACAAGAATCTTAACTAAGAACGATCTTAAGGATATCTAGTAGGACCAATCCCTTGGAAAATGGTCTCTACTAGGACCGGTCCCAGGGATCTCTAGCAGGATCGATCCTTTAACAAGGTTATCTTATGGGAACAATCCCTGATAGCACTTATATTTCCGAATTCTTGTTTACTCTAGGGCTTACATAGATTTCGGAACATGAGTTGCTAAGTTAGGAAAGTCCACAATGTCGACATTATTTGTATTTGAGCACGTGCTAACATATTATATATTTATTGTTAAAATATATTCCTTGATACTCAAGGTGGGATCCCAAACCAAAATATTCCAAAATATCTTTTGATATTCAGAATCTATATGTCTTTGATTTCCCAGTAATTAAAGCATATCTCTGGAGAATATATTTGTAAAATATACATAATATTTAGTCGTCATCCTTGTTGTTTGTTAGTTACCTGCTCACATAACTTCTCTCTGGTCAGAAGTTCTTTGTTAGTTTTTGTCTTTCCATGTTGCTTAACAAAAAAAAAAAATCGTCATCCATGAGATATCTCGATATATTAGTTGGATAATAGTGAATTTAATGAAAACCGAAATTGTTATATATTGCATATCTTTTGATATTTTCGGTTATGGAAATTTTTTGGCGTTCAAACTACCTTGGTGTATAAATAGTGAAGTTTGTTCTTCTTACAAACTTATCCCAGAACACACGCACTTCATCTTGTAGTCAATGTGGGAATCCGACAAGCAGTATTACTTGTAATACTCACTTGGAGAGGAGAGCAACCTAATTAGGAGAAATCACTTACGTCCTGAAAATACGGGGGTACCAAAATACACCACCAACTTTTTCTTTGGAAATTTGTATGGACAAACTCAATACAACTCCGAGAGTTCAACTTAATCAAGGAATAGTATCTAAAGTTCTCGCTCTCTCTCTCTCTTGCGATTAGAACGTTTACAAAATCAAATTCGTTAACCTAATCACAAAGACATTACTTGGCCAATACCAAAGACCAATGTCCAAGAATCAATCAAGTCGTATCCAACAATCTAGGTCGGATGTATCTACTATGATTGATTAACTCGCAATCTGTGATATTTCAATTATAAAGATAAAAATAAATAACTCATACACCAGAATTTTTGTTAACGAGGAAACCGCAAATGCAGAATAACCTCGGAATTTAGTCCAGATTGAACACCAAACTGTATTAAGCCGCTACAGACACTATCCTACTACCAATTAACTTCGGAATGGAAGTCTCTCACTAATTAAGGTACAATCATGCTCCTTACGCATTTTGAATCCCATTAGGACTCCGCGCAATCGATTCCCTTAGATGACGTCACACCAACTAAGAGTTCTTCAACTCAATTAAAGACTTTAAGCCAAGTATACCTCCCACATATTAAGCCTATATATGATTTCCTTTTACAGTCAAAAAGTTTGATCAAAGGTGATGTAAATCGATAGCAATAGACAAAGTCTAGATAACCTCAAAATCCGGAATTATGCAACCTGCAGTGCAGCCTAGATTATCATTCACCTCACAAGTATAAAACTTGTGGTATCAAAAAAGTTTGAGATGATTAGAACTTTGATGATTTATATCTATCTTGATCGAGCGAGCAGCTCAACAATCGATCAGGATACTCGAGTTATCAAGAAAATATAACTGGACCTGGCTTTACAAATCCATATGAAGTATTTGTAGTCGCTAAACCCTAAATGGGTTTGGATGAGGAAGACTCTAGTTATAACTAGGATACACCAAGAAGTAGTGTCGTGATTCAAAGATCCCAGTTGCTTGAAGTTCCCCTTTTATAGACAATCAAACCATAGGCTTAGGCTAAGATAGCTTTGGAACCAAGCAATCAATATCCACCATTAGATGAATCTTTGAATTTGATTTACATAAACAAGATATATACTCTATTTCGGTGAAACCATTACCGAATGTGTATAAAAACTATGTTCAAGGTGGTTAGCCGATACTAGCCGATTTGAACTTAAAAGCTTAATATTCATTTTCATGAACACTTATGAAATTAACCTTGAGTCACAATCATGTGATCAAATAAGTCTAGTGTTTTTAGAAAATTGATCAAATGCTAATTATCTCATAGAAATAATTTAATCATACTTGAAAATAATCGAAATTGTTAGTAGGTGTACAAAGTAAAAATATTATAGCCGTTCCTGAGTCGATTCAGTCACAGTACGTGTACCGGTTTGTAAGCTAATATCCATTCGTGATCAAATGTTATTTAAAAAGGCGAGGGTACCCCAAATATACCTCAAGCTATTACTTTTCATTCCTATAAGTCCTTTCCCCGAAAGTGATTGCCTATAGACTGAGTCGAGACAATACAATAAATCGGTTCACACTTTGTGTGATCGTCTATGGATACGAGATCGAGAAAATACAACAACAAAGTGTGTTTACTTGATACAAAGGTTCGGACTTAACCAAACTCAATAGGATTCACGTATCAAGTAAATGGGAATTAACGTTTGTGCAATTTACTTTAATTATAATAAAACAATTATAATGCGGAAATATAAAGTAAATGACACATCAAGATTTTGTTAACGAGGAAACCGCAAATGCAGAAAAACCCCAGGACCTAGTCCAAAATTGAATACTCTCAGGATTAAGCCGCTATACAAAATAAACCAACTTCGTATAGTTGAGACCAAGCAACTAAACCTATAGTTCACCTAGTTATGTCTGTATTCCCATGCCTCCAACCTGTAAACAAGTCAAGTACTTGGACCAATTCCTTTGGATCATATTCCAAACAGTAAAGGAACGACAAATCTGTTTGGTATCAACTCTCTTCAACCAAGTGATATGAGTTGCGCAAAGGTTCTCTTGTTTATCTTAACATAAACTCCTTTGCCAGGTTCCAAGATCTATCTTATATTCAATCACCCAAAGGAAATCGTTAAGATTAATCCAATCAATACCTTTAATCACAAGGAATCATATTGATTCCGATCTTCCTCAACTATTCTATCAAAATACCCAAAAGGAGAAATCAATTATAGTCGGATTCTCTTTTTCCCAAACAAGTATTGTGCACACCAAAGATTGTAAAAACCAAGTCAGAAATCTTCAATATCTTCTTTGTCTTCAAATCTTCTTAGATATTCAATAAACACCTGCACACAACTATACTTGAATCTCTTGTAATCAATCACACACAGAACATAGTCTGTTAACAATGGATTATCACAAGATCATCTTTAGATCTAACAACATTCTAAAGATTCATGTCGAAACCTTGAACTAGTTTGAGTGAATCTTATATCAGAAGAGAAAATTCTCAAGCATAAACAAACTAGGTGCAATCAAAGGTCAACCACCGTTAGTCAATCAAATCAATACGAAAACTAAAAATAAACCACAATATCTAGTTTCCCTCCAACGGTCGCGCTAGAGCTTCTCAATCCCAAAGAAGATTTTAAATTGAGCGGCCGTAAGAGATTTCACCTAATTAGATTACTCTCCTCTCTGATAGGCAGCTTCACCAGTAACAAAGAAAAAAGAGTAAGTCTAATGTTACACATGATTAGTTTGCTAGAAATGAAAACTCAAAGTAGTTATAGATAAGGAAGTTTGGACACCAAGGAATTTCCAAAACCGAAAATATTCTCAAGATATTTTTCATTACTCCACCAAATTCGGTTTTCATAATTCCTGTGAATGCACTGTCTAAAAATAATGATCGAAATCTCCTTGGAAAATCTTTAATTAGCAAATGCACATTACTAATTCTTATTTTCCATATATAATTAAAAATCCTTAATTAAAAAGATTCTTAACTTATTTAAATTCGATCTTGGGAATTACTTCCTTCTTAGCCGTTAAGGAATATCTTTGAACAATATAGAATAAGCATTAGTGCACCGTGTTCAAAGGGTATATACATCTTACTCTTGCAAGTCTTTTCCATGCTTGATCACTTAAAACCGATTTACCACACTTCCAAACAAGTTTAGAATTGGTTCATCTGACTTTCAAGAATTATATGATTGATCAAGTACCACTCAATCACAACTCATGGGTTTACGGTTCTACCAAAACAAGTTTCGGTTCTACCTCCATGTGAGTACTATGCATAGTTACACTATCTTACCAAAGATACGGCTGACTAGGTACTAGGATTGGTTCCTTACATATATTTGGTATCTAACTTGTATGCACTTCACATGTCCATAGGATCGGTTCCCATTTCTTCCATAAACCTTGTTGCACCTCATATAAGGATCGGTTCCCCTTGTGATGCACTGCACCTCTTACTAGGATCGGTTCCCCTTCTCCCAGTAATAAGTTCAGACACTCACAACCCGATCATACCCTAGGTGATTACTTAAGATCAGTTTCACTAATAAAAGTCATACCAATACATAAGTCAGGCCTCATGTGAATAGTTTTACCAAGAACACAAACAAGTCATGAGCGGTTATACTGATCACACATATTGGCCGTTCATAAGATATGCAATGAAGAATAGCCCCAATAATTCCTGACGATTTCCTTTTCGGTTCACAACACATATCATGAACTTAATTTATTAAAACACATGTAAAAACATTATTTCCTAGGATGAAATCCTCACCTCATACCCATACATAATCACAATAGCATTCATACAATTATGTTGATGTCTTATATACAAAGTTTAATGGTTAAGCAAGAAACTTCATATTGTATTTCTTAATACTATGTATATCTAGAGTGTTCATGCTTCGCAGTTTTATGTTTTCAATATGCACGACTTGAAAGATACGTTAGGGAATGAAATAGTTCAAGTCAAACATCACTAACCTCAAGTGGAAGGATGATGTTGTGGCTGTAGCTCCGTACTTCTTCACTTCTTCAAGTCTTCGCAATACTTGTAATGTCTTATCCTAATACTTTCAATCTAACCTACATGAAGTAGACTCTAGTACATTTAAATCAAGTGACTCTTAAATGAGTTTTGGTTCACTAAAATATGATAATCAAACTTCACATACCAACGCTTGATGGGTTCAACCGAGCAGTGCTCTAACCATCTCCACCCTTGTCAATTTTAATGACAAAACTCTTACAATCATATGGATAAACAAATTACAAGAATTCATTACGCATACGCTTGATTCCCGAATTCAACAACACATAACCTGCATTAATTCAATCCTTAAAATGCAGCATCGGTATTATAATAACAAATCTTATACTCCCCCTAAAGGTGAGATGAGTAGATTTTCAATCCGCACGTCTTTGTTATCCCAATCATATGATATGTTACTCCCCCTTAGTCTATGCTTTTCCTCATTTGTTAGATAAACGTTTAAGCACCATTGTCCTCTTACCTAGTGACACCAATCAACCATAAATTGATACCAGCATCACTTGTTTACTCCATATATTTCTCCCCCTTTTTGTCACAAAAATGACAAAGAAACAAACAAATAAAGGACAACACGAAAAGGATCTTACAAATATCAAAATAGACTTGCAAATTGTTGAGTCAAGCACGAGGGTTCCACATACCATTTTTGATAACCAATATCAAAATTGAAATTACAAGGTAATCACGTTTTGATATGTTATCATGGAAATAATTTCCCGAAGCAATTTTCCCAACTAGTTTCGCAAACCAAAAATAAACTAAGCAACTTAGTTCCTTTGCTAAACCGATTGTATAAATACAACCGCTTCATTCGATAAGACCAAAACAAAGATAAACTTCATTTTTCTCATCAGGTTCTAATTATCCATATAACTTAGACCTTTAGATTTCAAACAAGCCAAATACTAGGTTAGTTAACTAGCATTTCCTTGTTTAGGCTTTCGGCTAGACTTGGATAACCGAAACCTCCACTTTGATAAGTCTAACTAAGATCATAATTAACTTAGTTTATCTTATCCAGAATCGAATTGGACTAAACAACTCGTCCCGTCAACATATTCATTCGTTAAGCCATAAATAATTCATACAAACCAATAAATCAACTTGCATAATTATTCACCTCAACCGGATGCAATTGAAACAACACATATAAATCAAAGTTTCACTATTGTACCGAAATTTTGTAAGCTTAAACAATTGATACTACACAATAAAGTAAAATAACAATTGTTTTACTTAACTGGAAGCAATTGAATTAACATAAGCATTAAAGCACTGCAATTGCACCAAATTTTGTTAGCCTAAACTATTGATATCACATAACAAAGTAAGATAACAAAAGTTTTACTTAACCGGAAACAATTGAATCACACACACATCCATACATACATAATGGAATAAACACATAAATTGTACCAACAATTTTGTTTAAGCAAAAGAAATATATATATCAAATAAAAATAGGCTTTTCTTAAAACAGGAAAACAATTAACTAACAAGATTGTTACCTCAATTTCACATCCAACTTCTCCAAATATGATTCCATCGCTTTCTTCTTCCGGGAGAATTGATATCGAAATACCATTATGTTGTCATTCTCATGCCAAAAACAAAAGAATAACAACAACCAACCTTTACCAGAGAAAGGTTGAAAATCTATTTTAACAATTGCAAGCAAAAGTTGAAAACCGTCGAAACACATATGCTTTTATGCTAAACCAAAACCGATTCAACATATTGTTACTTTTTCACATATTGTTTCTATAGGAATCCCTCATGATCCTTTGATAAAGCCTACCAACATGGGCTAGAACTTAATCCTGCTAAATCAAAAAGTCACTCAAACCATAAGGGTACACAACATATTATGAGATCGAATATCAAGGTAATAAAACCGAAATCAAACATCTCATACACATACATAGCAAATAAATAAAGCATTAAAGTACCGGCTATGTAAATCAAAACTATCACAAGAAAAATTATAAATCAAATAACTTTATCATAATAGTTTTTATTCAATAGACTTATACAATCAATGAAAGAAATCAAAAATTGATGTTTATTTTTTTAGATTAAGTATTACAGCATATAACTTAATCTCTAGTGGTGCTCTTGTTGTTCACTGATGTTTCTTCAGTGTTCAAACTGTTAAAGCATGTCTCAAGAGACTTGTCTGCAACAACTTCTTATTTCTCAAGATCTTGAATAATAACCTTGAGTTCAGAGAGAATTCCTCTTGATTCTTCAAGTTGAAGTTTCAAACCTCCAAATTCACTTTTCATCTCTTGAATTTTATCTTTTATTTCATCCCTATTTTGAACCAAGATACAGAGATTTGCTATGAGTTCTTCAAACTCATTCATAACATTACTCATATCATCTGTTGAAAAATACTTGGTAAACTCTGAATCATCGATAGAAAAAAGACATGATTCTTCTTGAACTCTAGTAGAGGTAGAATCAGGTTCGATTCTTGAGATAATTTTCCTAATTTTTCGACATGGGACAAACCCTTGACAGTTTCTTACTATTCGTGCTTCCCTTATATCACTCCTTGTAACACTGCGAGTTATAGGAGATATCCTTCAAGGAGAGATAATAAACCTAAGAAAACAATAGTTTTTCGAAAATATAAATCATGTTTTTGAACTTCTACATTTACTGAAGAGGAGACCTAAAAGGTGTTCCTTAAATATCTTTTATTACCGAAAATGAGAACTACCATTAACATGTGCCCTTATTCTTTACGTGCTTTTCTCATCCATCTTAGGGCACGGATTGGGATGAGGGTGCACAAACCTGATACACTAAGTTGTATCAGAGTAAGCTTTTTCAAGCTTATACTGACTATCAGAAACATAGTTCATGTTTCTCTTAGGAAATTTCTGCCCAAAATATTTTCTCCCAAGACGATGATCTTTTCTAACTCTAGAGATATGATCATGTGGACAAATAGTATAGATGTGAGAATTCTCAAAGACTGATAGATCTCTCTTAATTCTTTCAATGTTAATTTCATAAGATTTTCTCATTCTAAGGACTTCATTATGATTCACATCAGTGTGATTATCTGAAATAATTATTGGGTATCCCTCATTGTTTCTTTTGGCATAGATTCTCTCATTCCCTTCCTTCTGGAATCGTTCTTCATCAAAACAAGAATTGTTTCGATATGGATGAGCATGAATCTTCTTATAGAAGCTATTGTCAACTCTTTCTTCTAATTTTGAGTTGATTTTATATGGTGTGGCACAATCTTTCTTTCTACTGAGGAATAATCTTTCAGTTTTTTAAGACAAGAAACTTCCTTCAAAATTTTAACCACTGTATATTGAAAAAGTATAAGTTTCGTTTCAAGTGACTGAAAAGTGTATTCCTTAAGATCATTATCATGGAATCGGTTCAAAGTTTCCTTTGGACAATATTTCATTTGATCATCAGTAGATATAGAAGCTTGTTTCTCATCCTCTTCTGACTTGATGTAGTTCGGTAAACTACCATCATCTTGATATGTTTCAGATATGACTAATACAACAACATCATTTGTCAGAGTCATTGGGCTTGTCTCTTTATCAAGAGAATTAACAAGAGATTCTAATTTGATAGTGAGATTCATATTCTCTTCATCCAGACTATCCAGTTGAATGTCTTTATTTCTGATCTACAGTTTAAGAAGATTTGACTCTGTCTTTAAAATCATCAATTTAGAAGACAGAGATTTTATAGGCTTTAGGAGTTTTACCAACTCTTTATCAGCATCTCCTTTTCCATTAGAAAAAGACACATATGTTTTTGCAACTCCTGGATCATGAGTTAACAAAGTAGTAACATGTTCAACCTTTGAGTAGTCATACTCTTGCTTAACGTTAACTGAATCAGACATGGATTCAATTCTTATAGGATGGATCGCACCAAACACAGATTGTTAGATCTTTTTGTGTTTTCCTGCTCTGATACTAATTGAAAAGGCGAGGGTACCCTAAATATACCTTAAGCTATTTATTTTTCCTTCCTATAAGTCCTTTCCCCGAAAGTGATTGTCAATGGACTGAGTCGGGATAATACAACAAATCGGTTCACACTTTGTGTGATCATCTATGGATACGAGATCGAGACAATACAACAACAAAGTGTGTTTACTTGATACAAAGGTTCGGACTTAACCAAAATCAATATGATTCACATATCAAGTAAATAAGAATTAACGTTTGTGCGATTTACTTTAATTATACTAAAACAATTATAATGCGGAAATATAAAGTAAATGACACAACAAGATTTTGTGAACGAGGAAACCGCAAATGCAGAAAAACCCCGGGACCTAGTCCAGAATTGAATACTCTCAGGATTAAGCCGCTATACAAAATAAACAAACTTCGTATAGTTGATACCAAGCAACTAAACCTATAGTTCACCTAGTTCCGTCTGTATTCCCATGCCTCCAACCTGTAAACAAGTCAAGTACTTGGACCAATTCCTTTGGATCATATTCCAAACAGTAAAGGAATGACAAATCTGTTTGGTATCAACTCTCTTCAACCAAGTGATATGAGTTGCGCAAAGGTTCTCTTGTTTATCTTAACATAAACTCCTTTGCCAGGTTCCAAGATCTATCTTATATTCAATCACCCAAAGGCAATCGTTAAGATTAATCCAATCAATACCTTTAATCACAAGGAATCGTATTGATGCCGATCTTCCTCAACTATTCTATCAAAATACCCAAAAGGATAAATCAATTATAGTCGGATCCTCTTTTTCCCAAACAAGTATTGTGCACACCAATGATTGTAAAAACCAAGTCAGAAATCTTCAATATCTTCTTTGTCTTCAAATCTTCTTAGATCTTCAATAAACACCTACACACAACTACTTGAATCTTTTGTGATCAATCACACACAGAACGGAGTCTGTTAACATGGATTATCACAAGATCATCTTTAGATCTAACAATAGTCTAAAGATCCATGTCGAAACCTTGAACTAGTTTGAGTGAATCTTATATCAGAATAGAAGATTCTCAAGCATAAACAAACTAGGTGCAATCAAAGTTCAACCACCATTAGTCAATCAAATCAATACGAAAACTAAAGTTAAACCGCAATATCTAGTTTCCCATCAACGGGTCGCGCTAGATCTTCTCAATCCCAAAGAAGACTTTAAATTGAGCGGCCGTAAGAGATTTCACCTAATTATATTACTCTCCTCTCCGATAGGCGGCTTCACCAGTAATAAAGACAAAAGAGTAAGTCTAATGTTACGCAGGATTAGTTTTCTAGAAATGCAAAATAAAAGTATTTATAGACAAGGAAGTTTGGACACCAAGGAATTTCCAAAACCGAAAATATTCTCAAGATATTTCTCATTACTCCACCAAATTCGATTTTCATAATTCCTGTGAATGCACTGTCCCAAAATAATGATCGAAATCTCCTTAGAAAATCTATAATCAGCAAATGCACATTACTAATTTTTATTTTCCATATATAATTAAAATCCCTTAATTAAAAAGATTCTTAACTTATTTAAATTCGATCTTGGGATTTACTTCCTTCTTAGCCGTTAAGGAATATCTTTGAATAGTATAGAATAAGCATTAATGCACCGTGTTCAAAGTGTGTCGACATCTTACTCTTGCAAGTCTTTTCCATGCTTGCTCACTTGAAACCGATTCACCACTGATAGGTGTCTAAAACGCCTAATTTTATATCTAGTATTTATGCTTTCTTTGGTATTATCCTTGTAAATTGTAGCTCTTATGATTACTTTTGAGTTATTAGGTACTATGGAGTTATTCGGAGCAAAAGAAGAAGAAGATAGCTATTTGGAATAAAAAAGAGCAAAAGCATCATCTCATGTGCAACTGTTATTGAGAGCGAAGCTGAGCCAAGCCGATAATAGGAGACCGCCACTACAACTTAATCTAGAGAAGCAAGGGGGTAAAACAACCATGATGGCCCTTATCTGATAAGTGGTGCCTAGAGTCACCTTGGTTACCCCTTATTCGCCTTACTTGGGTGGCTGTATTACCCTCTCATTTCCTACAGCAAACCTAAAATTGAGAGAGAAATCATTTCTTCTCATCATTAGATTTTATTTTAGAATCTATGGCGGCACCTAAAGCTCAGAGGAAGGGAGAGATCGAGATTTGGAGAAACAGATATGGCATCTCCATCAAAGAGTGGAATTGGAAAATGAAAAAAAATCAGGGATTGACAATGGCTGTTCATTGAGTGCTGTTGACATCAGTGATGGAGGAGATTTCAGAGAACAGAGGAAACAAAGGTTGAAATGAATCGGGCTAGGGTTCGAATGGAAGAAATTGGTGTTCAGTTGGTCTAAGATGAGGGGTTCAGAAATTGCAGATTATGGTGATTGAAATTGTTGTTGTTTCCTGGGTTTCGGGTGGAAAAGTTAGGGTTTGAAGTGAGAAGAATTTGAGGATTTAAATGAATGGATAGTGTTGTATGAATCAATTGGGAGTTTTGAGAAGAATTGGTGTTGTTTATCAGAGAAGATGGTGGTCAACTTAGGGTTCAAATTGCAGAGAATGGTTATAAAATAGGTTTGTGGAATTGACAGGGGTGATTGAAGTTGCAATGGGTGAATTGAATTGCAGGTGATTGGCTAGGTCAATGGGTATGTTGCATCTGTAATTTTGTAGTTTGCAAGTCAGATGGCAGGAGTAAGTTGGAGGTGTTGATGTTGTTTAAGGTTAAAGAATGGGAAATAATAGCTTGGGTCTGGTGGAATTCGAGACAAGGAATGAGAGAGATTGGCAAGAAGTGTTTGAGCTGGAGTTATAAGCTAAGGAGTTAACTGGTGGATGATGTTTGTGTTGTAGGCTGTGTCATGACGCTATTACAAGGTCTTGATGGGTGAGAAAATTGTGGAGCTTCTTGAACTGGAATTGGAGTTGTGAAGTGTGTAACTGTGGAGATGTGTTGTGCGCAGACTAAATTGGTGCCAATGGCAGTGACGAGCAGTTGGCACTGGTGATACTGCAGGAATGAAGTGCAGTTACAGCTGATATTGCAGTCGAAATAGATTAAGAGTACGTTGATGCGATGGAATGGAATAGTAACTTTGTTGGCTGGTGTTTTAAATGGAGTTAATGGAGAAGAACATGCGATGTAAGGGGAATGTGCTGTTGGAAGTGGCAATGGAACTGATATGGGAGTTGCTGGTGCAAAAGGAGGAAGAAAGATGGAGTTGTAGGTGGTGATGTAATGATCACAAAGGAGCTAAACTAATGTTGCAGAAAATGAAGCTGGTGATATGTTGTTGCTGCAGAAAATAGAGTGAAGTGGAGTAGGAGCAGTTTCTGTTGCTTAATTGAAATTGTTGTAGAACAAGATGCAGTCGATGTCAGTGTGCATGAATTGGTTTTGTGCTGAGATGCCTGTGCAAGTAATGCAGTTGTAGTTGCAGGATTTCCCACACTACACCCTTGTTAAGATCTTGTTATAATCAACTCACAATTGAAGATTAAAAACGACACTTTATTATTTTGTTCTCAGAAATGTTTACAGAAATGGAAGAATTCAAGATTACAACTATTCTCTTGAAGTTTCTCTCTCCTCAAGACTTTCTTAACTCTCAAAAATACATCATCATTTTCTGGACACATTGGGTCTATATTTATAGGGTAGTTACATAGTGGATAACAGCTAAGTTTTCCTCTTATTTCGGGTTGATTCTGCGATTGTACCGCGATTAGTTACAATGTTCACTCTCGCAAGTTTTGTAACCATCGCAGGACAAACATGCTTTTCTCAAGTTTTCTTCACTCATTATTTATAACGTCGCTCTTTTGACTGCTTTTGTGACACTCGCAAAGTGTAGTTGAAGATCATGCGGTGATGCTCGCTGGGAAGTGTTGTTAATCTCGCAGAGAATAGATGTAGCGATATTCTGGTCCTACATCTTGCCTCTTCTCATGTATTTTTTGCGAAGAAGAGAAGATCATGAGAACTTTTAAAATGCCGCAACTACTTATCTCTTCATTAATCTCTGTTCTGACACGTTTCTGCATCCTTCGCCAGCTGTTTTCACGCATTCTTTCTCCTAATGAATTTGCGACACGTCCTCTCTAAATGCTGCGATCTGACCGTTCATGTCTTTTCTTAGCATTTATTGCATTCACCATCTTCGAGAAATTTCTTCTTCTATAAATATTTCTTTCATTATTTTCTTTTCCTCTTTTACTTTCTTCTTCTTTCTCTCCGTAATTTCTCTGCAAGTTTACTGTTTTTCCGTAAATTGCGCGTCTGTTATCGCTGTGATTCTTTCCTTATTTTTCAACCTTCTCTTTCATTCCCATACTTGAAAATGGTTGTCGCTGGTGCTAAAAATTTGATTGCTTTTAGAGAGATGCAAGAAAAACTCAAAAGCAAAGGTTTCACTTTGTCTTCAATTCCAAATCAGAGCCCTAAATCCGAACTTTCTCTCAGATTGTTCACTGATTATCAATGATCTCGCGATAAAATCATAGTATCGCTAGGTCAACTTGAAGCTGGTCTTCCTATTCCTCTCTATGATCCAGAACTTCCACTATTCTATGAAATAACTTCTGACGAGAGATTCTCGCGAGCGATATATCAATTGGGTGGAGATTGTATTCGATTACTGCTTGAATATGCTTCTCGCGGTGCTGACAAAGGATCTCGCTACCCTAAAGCTGCGAAGAATCCTCAATTTAAAGATGTTCCCATTGTCTCTGCAGATTATATTGTGGAAAACTTCTTTGAAAATTATAAAATAGTCCCTATGAAGAGGGATAGCACTTGCTGGGGTGTTCGCTTGAAGAAAGAAAAGGTCACTAATGATAAAGCTCTTATGCTAGATGTTGATTGGCATACATCTACTAATCAATGCCCTCGCCATTCCAGCGATGACAAGTGGTTCATTTTTCCATTATGCCTTGAGAGTCCTTATATTTGTGGTTCTTACGTATTACCCGCGAATCTTTCAGAATATCAACCTTGGGTTTTCAACTGGCCCAAAAGAACTAAAGAGGTATGTTCTCTCCAATCTTTGGTATAATCATTATTCACTATCTTCCCCACATTTTTATTTTTTCGCTAATTACTTCAATCTTTTCCATATTGACAGAATGAAACTCAGCTATCAGGCTTTGAGGAAACCCAACACTTTCTTAGCTCTTAAATCGTTCACAGATGAAGTAAAAAATATTGTTTTATTAGCTTTAACAATATATTGTAGCCCCTATTTCTTATTTTTATCTGTGTTCACAAGAGATTGAAGAACTAGAACCAATCAAACCCGTGAGAACTAAGGATAAATCTACTGTTCCTCCCAAAGGGAAGTCTTCTGCCCCTCGCGGTGAAGAATCTGGCGATCCTCCTTTGAAGAAAAGGAAAACCCGACCTTCTTCTTCTTTAACTCCTCAACCCATTCCAGAAAATCCAAATGTTGATTTGGATAAGGACAATAATGATGAGGATTTCAATGATAACAGCTTCCCTTCTATAAAGAATTCTTCTGATTCTGATTCTTCGATGGCTCATTTATCCAAAAAAATTGGCAATGTTTGGTATCCCAAATGAGTATGGAGATGAAACTATTAATGAAATATCCCAGTCCCTCGCTAAAGTATGCGATGCTCCCATACTAGGTAACAGTGATACCCTTTGCGGGGTTTCAAGATCGCTGACTCCAAGTCTCTTAAATTCACTTGGCAGCCTGGTATGTTTCTACTTGTTCATCCTTTTTATGTATCTACTGATATTTTTGTCAGACATTGATTTATATAGTTCTATCGCAGGTTGGAAGAGCCGCTTTTGCTGTTGCTTCTGATTTAGACAATAGGCGTATCATTTATGAAAAGAAAGCTGCTAATCTTCGTCAAGATAAAGAAAAACTATAAGTTGAAGTTATTGAGCTTCCCAGGAAAAATAAGCAGTTGGAGACTGAAGCTTCAGTTGACAAGCAAAAACTCTCTGATCTTGATAAATCTAATCAACAACTCTATGGTATGATTTATTTCTTTTCTCTTTTAATTCTTCTCACCATGTCGCAGCTTATTCAAGCAACCATGTTTGCATATATATATGGTCTTACTGACGAGGCTACATTCTTCCAATCCTTCCCTGAACCTGTAGATGATAATACCCTTCTTGCTTGCCTTAATAGTTCTTTAAGTAACTTCTCAGACGATAGGATTAGATCTCTCTCTATTGATGAACTTAAATCCAAACTTAATCTCTTAAAAATTGAACATAGGTTCAATTTAAATTTAACTAACAAGTTTAAGAACCTTTATCTTAGTTCAAAGGAAGAAGTGAATAGATTAAGAAAAAGTAATAGTGATCTTATTGATGAGAAGGATCTTGTTGTCAAAAAAGGCTCCAAGACCCTAGCAAACTTTCATAAAACTCTTCTTAATGTTCAAACGGAAAGAGATAAACTTATCCGTGAGAATGAAGATCTTCTTGCGAGGGAAACTCAAGTTCGATCTCGTCTCCTTATTAATAGCGATGATGAGTTTGCTTGGGTTGCGAAGATTCTTGATAACGCCAGAACTAATTTAGGTGTAGATGTTAGTCTTCATGCTGATCAAGTTGCTTTAATTAAAGACATGATTTCTGAAAGAGAATGTTATCACTCTTATGATTTCCCTGAATTAATTCCTAATTGAATCATCCTTATATATATTAACTTTGTTATCACTTGATCGCAGCATCCGAAGAGAACTATCGTAAAAGATTTGATGAGTTAGAAGAAGAGAAAAGCCAACTCGCTGGAAATATATCCTCTCGCAATGAAAAATATTCTAGATTGAAGGAAAATTTGAAAATCTCATCTTCAAATTTTAGCAACGCTCTTATCCGTGTTCGTAATAACGATGTTAACATAGTCTGTGATGATCATGGTATTCCTCATTCTACATACCCCGATCTTGCAAAGGAGATTCCAGCTGATTCCCCAAATTTAGTTATCTCTGATAGCGAAGCTGAGGAGTCTAGCGAAGATGATAATGATGAAGAACTATCTGGCAAGGAAGAGAAATCTGACGTAGATAGAGATAATAATGATAATGATGAAGAAGAGAAATCTGGTAATGAGGAGAAATCTAAAATAGAAAAGAGCTCTGATGAAGGTGGTGATGGATCTACTTAGTCTTGTTTCTTTTCTTTTTCTTCGTTGTAAATTTTGTACATTTATTTTTTGCTTCTCGTAACATTGCTGCGAGCTTCTCCAACTTGATGTGTAAACTTATTTTTCTTTTATCTGTACGAATTAGAAAACAATTTTTTTTCTGCAATATAATCAATCAATCATAATTATTATCCTTTAATTATTTGTATAAATGTATCATCTATGCAATTTTATCATATGATGGATGAATAATAATTTTATCACTTTATGCATTCCCATACTTGCCTCTATTATTCATCTGCAATATGAAAAAATTGAGTAGAGATTAGATATTAGTTGTGAATCAAATTAATTTTTCCTCAATATCGGCGATGTTATCGTTAGCAACAATTGCATAACTTTATCGGCGATGTTGTCGCAATAATCTTATGGTCTTATTATGCCTTCCTAATTAAAGGTCTTATTTTGCCACATTTTTTCCTTCTGCGACAAAATCGCAGGACGTCTTTACATTTGCATGTATTGACCCATTGATCTTGTCTTATCAATATTTTTTCAACATCTCTGCGACAATATGAAAAGTATAAACTCTTTTGCAAGAATTAAACCTTATGACATTGTCGTCGTGCGATGAAATCGCAGGACGTCTCTACACTTGTTAAATGTAAAAACCCATTGATATCATCTTAACTTTTCTCTTTTGTCTTGTTGCCTTTGTATAACTTTCGTCACGCGACAATATGACAGGCCTACATGTTCTTGCGATCATAAATCCCCATGACATTGCCGTCTTTAGACACTTATCATCTCCCTAATGGAGGGTGCCGCCCTTATCTCCCCCTAGTTGCCCCTTCAATGAGGGAACATCGGCCATACAAGACTAGCTCCTCCCATCCATATTTGCCAACAACCAGCTGTTTTCACAGCCTCTTGTCCTTTATGCCTATATGGCTTATAGTTACAAGACTGCACCCTAAGTGGGGTTTTCTTCAGGCCAAGTGCATCATAGCCAAGACTTACCAAGAATGGTCAGGGTAGTATCGTATGCCCCGGGCACCCTTGGCTCAACCGTGTACCTCGGCGCCTTGGTCATACTTTGCACTTCTTATAAGAGATTCTCAGTCGTCCAACCAGGGTATAACCTTATATAGTTGGAAATCCAATATCTCTCTCCTGGATAGGTTTTCTTTAACCCCAACATCTTCATGACTCAGGTTCCAGCAGCGGTATAACCTTATCCCCGAGTCATGTAAAGAAATACCCCCTTATATGACGCACTATTAGGTCTTATATTTTCCTCTTGCGAAATTGTATCCGCGAACTAAGGTGCACGCCATAAAGGTTTGTCCCATTCTATTAATCTCTGCGAAATATTATTCGCGTTTCTCGCGAGTATTATAACTCTGATAAAATTTCATTTCTTTGATTTTCTTGTAAAATTTTGCAATTCTTTCAAACAGAGTACTCTTTTCAATTACATATTCTCCAAACAAATTCTGGGTAAGCTTCTTTAAATTTCATCATTTTACCTTTCTACTTACTATTTTCTGGTTCTGCTTTTTTGTTACGTTTTGCTGTTTTTTCTTTATATGCGAGCCGCTCGTCATCGTCTTCCTCTCGCTGCTCTACTGAATCAATCATCAATCTTTCAGTCGTTGCTTGATGTTGTACTTCCAATTGGTCTTCTTCTCAACTCTTTCCTCGCAAGATCTTATATCAATCTCATAACATTTCTTGATTTCTCCCCAATCTCCCTTAATAACTCCAACACCATTAGGATGGGGAAATTTAACACACTGGTGGAAAGTAGATGCTACACCTAATATCCCATGTAGCCAAGGTCGACCAATCAGGGCATTGTAAGGTGATGCAATGTTAATAACACAGAACAAGATCTTGGAAGTTATCCCTTTCAATGGAATCCGCATTTCAATTTCCCCTTTGGGTTTATTGGAAGTACCATTAAAACCATAGATTTTATATGTTAAGGGAATTATATCTTCGTCTCTTCCACCCATGATCTTATAGGTATGATAAAATAGTATGTCAACTGAGCTGCATGTGTCTATTAGAACTCTATTGATAGCCCAAGAATCTTCATTTTCATCACCATTTTCTTCATCTTCTTCTTCTATTGGCTTTGGATTTATCTCTAATCTTACTACCAATGGGTTATCATGCTGCTCGCCAGGTTCTGGTACTTCTTGTGCAGTGAAAGATATAATTTGTTTCTTCCATTATTCTAATGGCGAGGCTCTCGCGATATTCATTATCTCTCTTCCATCTGTGTCTCTCGCGAAGACTCTGCTTAGAACATTATCATGGAAATCCTCTATAGTTCTGTGTGAATGTACAATGGAATTACAAAACAAATTCTTTGCTTTATCCCCAACTTCTATTACGAATGATTCTGCTCCTTTTACAGTATTTACCCTGCAAATTTCTGGTGCTGGAGGCAATCGCTGAGATTATGGACGTCTAACTAAAAAGTGGTTTAGCTTTCCTTGGTCAATCATTCTTAAAATTATTCTCTTTACATTTCTGCAATCATTTACTGTGTGACCATGAAAGTGATGGTAAGGACAAAATTCTTGACTATAATTATTAGGATGTGGTTCTTTTCCCATATTCCATGGAGATGGTATATTTTCCATCAAAATGATAGCTTCCCAGATTTTTTCTATACTAGCATTTAGAGGCGGCATTTTAATTTCTTCCCATATTATCTTCTGATTTCCTTGGCTCCTGAAATTGCTTTGCCTCTGTCCACCATAAGTTTCTTGCGGCTGATCAAGCCTTTGAATCTTATTATTCCCACCGCGATTGTAATAATTCTTCTCCCTTTCATATTCTTATTGATCTCGACTGCCCATAGCTACCAACTTCTGCTAGTTATCAGTCTCCACTTTCTCTTGATGTGCTTGCGAGCTGCTCGCCACATTGCTAAATCATTTTGGGAAATAAACTCCCATTTGCTGCTACTGAATTGGTATTCGCGATTGGATATGATTCCATATCATTTTGTTTCTTATCCAAAGCAATGTACTCTTCTTGTAGTTCTCGTAGTTCAGTCATAGTGATTGTATTCTTGACTCTAAAAATTTGTATGTACAGCAGATTGGTCGCTAACATTGCATTGATAAAAGACAAGATAAGATATCTCTCGTCTACTCTTCCTGCCATCTCACTGCAGATTGTCTTCCATCTTATGGTTAAATGTTTCAGACTCTCGCCAACTCTCTGTTTTAACCCAAACACATCTTCAATACCTGGCCGCGATGAATTTTTGCTTATATATGCTCCCAGAAATGTAGCTTGTAAATGATCAAAAGAAGTTATAGTATTTTTTGGCAATCCCTCAAACCATTTTAGCGCCTCGCCAGTTAAGCTAGATGCAAAATACTTTCACAATACAGCATCATGATTCTCCCATTGCAGCATACATATAACATAAGACTTAACATGGTGTATGGCACAGGTAGTTCCATCAAAAATGCTGGTTAATGCTGGTAAATTGCACTTTGGAGGTATTCCTCTTAACTGTACTTCTTGAGTGAATGGAGGTCTCGCAGCTTCTTCAATAGATTCATCAAGTTGCCTTCTACCTCCTTCTCTTCTGTTATTTATTATTCCCCTCATCTCTGTTAATTCTCTTAAAATTTGCTCATTCGCCGTTGAATTTGGTTCCATCGGTCTTTTTAATGCATCTTCCCTTCTCCTGCGTTCATGTACCTCTTGTCTTGCGAGATCTTGTATGTCTTCATCTACTCCCACATTCCTTCTTCTGCGGTCTTTTGCTTCACCTTATTCTAGTAATCGCAGCTGTACTTCTCCGCGAATTTCTTCATTTATCATCATTTCTCTTCGCTGTCTTTCTATTTTCCTTTGTATTCTATCATACTCTTCCTGAATATTATTATTATAGCGATTTTGTGTACATCTCCTTTCTCGATTTTCATGGTTATTCTGTCGTACTGCCTCTTGGAATTCTTGTTCTTCTACTTCTGCCCTTAATATTTCTCTCTCGCAAGCTAATCGTGCTTGTTTAGCATAATGTCTCTCAATTTCTTCCTCAATTATTCTTAGATTTCTCTGGATCTCTCGCCCATGTAATATCCTCCTACCTTCTTCTGGATTATCTTCATCATTTTGGTTGTCTCTTCACTCTTGATTTCTGTTGTTAAGTCTATTATCCAAATTTTGGCCACGCGGGTCATGGCGATCTTCTATTACCTCTTCTTCTCTATGACGTTACTCTTCATTTAGGTTTTGCATTTCCTCTTAGATATTTCCTCTAGCATTTCTTATTGGGGAATTTCGCCTTAATTTTTCTCTTAATGATCTTGAATTTGATCTAACAGTACTTCTTGATCTTCTATTTTGTAACCTCAAATTCTCCATTCTCAACTCGTGATTTTTTCTTGTTAAATTTGCACGCTCTTCCACCTCTAATCTTCTTTCCTCTTGTATTCTTTGTCTTGGACCACCTGCTGTTTCATTTTCGCCTTCTCCATGAATTAATCCTTCAACCACTCCTTGATTTCTTTATTCTCTTCTTCTGTCCATTAATTGTTGATCTTTTACATTTTCCATCGAATCTGATCTCCAAGTATGCACACTCACTCTATCATAATCCACATTTCTATTTTGTATCGATGTTTGTTGATTCGGTTGTGGAATTTGATCTTCTCCTTCAATCCTTGTTCTATTTCTTCTTGTTCTTATCCTTGAAGATTCTCCTAATTCATTTGTTTCTCCTTCTGCAAGTCTTTTACTCCTCCTTACAGTTGTTGGTGGTTTTGATGTATTTCTTCTTCTTCTAGCCATTTCTTCAACTCTAACAATTTCTTCAAATCTTCAAATTGTAATTAGAGATTTTTTAGCTTAATTCTCCCTGTTTCGGGCGCCAAAATGTAGTTGCCGGATTTCCCACACTACACCCTTGTTAAGATCTTGCTATAATCAACTCACAATTGAAGATTAAAAATGACACTTTATTATTTTGTTCTCAGAAATGTTTATAGAAATGGAAGAATTCAAGATTACAATTATTCTCTTGAAGTTTCTCTCTCCTCAAGACTTTCTTAACTCTCAAAAATGCATCATCATTTTCTGGACACATTGGGTCTATATTTATAGGGTAGTTACATAGTGGATGACAGCTAAGTTTTCCTCTTATTTCGGGTTGATTCTGTGATTGTACCGCGATTAGTTACAATGTTCACTCTCGCAAGTTTTGTAACCATCGCAGGACAAACATGATTTTCTCAAGTTTTCTTCACTCGTTATTTAGTACGTCGCTCTTTTGACTGCTTTTGTGACACTCGCAAAGTGTAGTTGAAGATCCTGCGGTGATGCTCGCTGGGAAGTGTTGTTAATCTCGCAGAGAATAGATGTAGCGATATTCTGGTCCTACAGCAGTTATAGAGCTTGGGTGTGCAGCCGGTACCGAGAAAAACTGAGATGTGACTGGTAGTGTTGTGCTTAACAACTGAATTGGCTAGGTATATACTGCTGGGGTGGAGCTTAAGTTGTGAAATTGCCAAGTGCCTGAGATGAAATCGCAGGAAATAACCGAGTTGAAGCAGAGTTGGGTATTGCAGGGTTGTCACTGTTGTGCTGAGCAAAAATTTGCTTGGTTGGTAGTGGTTCTGGTGATATGCAGCTATAGTGGGGGATGGATCTGCAATGAAGTGAAGCCATGACTTGACGTTGCAGTTAAAGGTGGAGTTGCCGCTGGAGATGCAGATGATACTGGTGTGCAACTGAAGTTACAAGAGCAGCAAGGGTTATTGGTTTAAGGCAGCAGTGAAGTTGTTGGTGGTGATACTTAACTACAGGAAGGTTCGGGCTTGAGATAATGGGTGTGACAATGGAGTTGAATTGAGGCTAGAAGTTGAGTTACAAGGGATTGGGAAATGAAGTATGGGCTGAGAAATAGATTCTGCAGCCAATGTTACAGAAATTATACGAAAAGTGAGCGAGAATGGTGAGCCGGTGGTACTAGTTCCGGTAGTCGAATTTTGGAACCGAAAGTGGGGATCACAATGTTTCAGTGAATCGGTATGAGTCAGATGCGGAAGTTGGTCATTGGACATATGAGCTTCCAGTGGCGCTTTTAAGCACGTTTCCGCAAGAACGAAGGAGTTGGCTTAGATGATTTCTATGAATGTATGAACTAAAGAGAATCAGAGATGAGTTGCTGGAAGTACATATTTTCTTGGTGACAGTTTCTGATGACAAAGGCGGCCAGAGATAGTTTCCCAGTGACCGGATTCCGGTGATGATGTCAGCAATCCGGCACCCAATTTTGGACCCAAAATTTCCAGAAGAGATGTTTTCACACATGGCTTGGTGGACGAAAAATAGACGGGTTTTGAGAAGACTTTACCTACTTTTGGAAAGAATATCCTTTTGGAATGGGGGAAGAATATAAATAGAAAAGTCTTTCTCTAAACCTAGATATCTCCATTAGGGAGGCTTCTACTTTTGTTCTAGGTTTTCACATGATAGTCTTCTTTGCTTTCTATGATGATTTCCAAAAACACAAGTAACTAAGTTTTTATTATTGGTTAAAGATGTAGTTGGATTTTGAAAACAAGTTATGGATTTTATGAATTAGTTTTCTCTCAATATTATCGTTCAATTTCTACTGCGTATAATAATTGCATGATTGATGTGTTGCAATATGATTGAATGTTTGTTTGGTTGAGTCTAGAATTGATTGAACATACATCCATATTTATAGCTATTTTAGGGTTCATCATCGAGAGATAACCTTGAATACGAGTAGCATGATATGATTACGGTTTGTAGTGATACACTCTTGTAATCATATGTAGAAATTGACCTATGTTCGAATTGTTTACGCAATGTATTACAATTGCATTGATTAGCCTATTTCTGAAACTTAATGCTCCTAGGAATTGAACTTAATTAGCGCAAGGCGTTAGGTTATTCTTTAGGTAGAATTCACATACGCAACTCTAATGTGTGTGTTGATATATCTAGGAAATTTACGGAGTATTCTTGCAATAAGGTATTCTAAGGCTTTTGATGATAACGAGATTAAATACGAATTCTATTCATACTTTCAAAAACTTGTTTACAATTGAAGATGAAACCTTTACCCAATATCGTTACATCTTGATTTGCGTGTTTGCTTTGTTTTATTTTGTTTTAGTTATATAAAAATCAGAAAACCCCCTTGTTACCTTTAGGAAACCAAAACATATTGACAACCTTAGTCCTCTTTGTGGGAACGATCCTTTCTTGCCCTTGCTTCATTATATATTTTGAGTAGTAAGAAAGTGTAATTTATTTATGACGCCTACGACATCGATCAACCACACTTCCAAACAAGTTTATAATTGGTTCATCTGACTTTCAAGAACTATGTGATTGATCAAATACCACTCAATCACAACTCATGGGTTTACGGTCCTACCAAAATAAGTTTTGGTTCTACCTCCATGTGAGTATTGTACATAGTTACATTAGCTTACCAAATATGCGGCTGACTAGATACTAGGATCGGTTCCCCCTTCCCAAAAACGTGTTGCACATGTTCATAAGATCGGTTCCCCTTTCTTCCATAAACCTTGTTGCACCTCATACAAGGATCGGTTCCCATTGTGATGCACCGCACCTCTTACTGGGATCGGTTCCCCTTCTCCCAGTAATAAGTTCAGACACTCACAACCCGATCATAACCCAGGTGATTACTTAAGATCGGTTTCACTAATAAAAGTTATACAAATACATAAGTCAGGCCTCATGTGAATAGTTTTACCAAGAACACAAACAAGTCATGAGCGGTTATACTAATCACACATATTGGTCGTTCATAAGATATGTGATGATTATTTTCAATAATGTTGTAGTAAAAGGTTCGTTGAGACTTGTTGTTTGTAGGAGAAAACTACTTCTGCTGGTTTATGTAATTTTGGGTGTGTGTGGATGAGAAGTAAATTTAAACCTTCAAAAAATGTGATGCACGATGAGTACTTTTGATTCGAGAGATAATATGTACAATTCTGGCCTAAACCGAAGACACGGCCGTTCCAGATTTGTTTCGGTCACATGTGAAGGATGTGAGGTTGATCTTAGGGAGGGAAGCGAAGAAGGTGTTAAGAGTATGAAGGTGAAGGCTATTTAATGACTTGTTAACAGAAGGTTGAGCAGGATAGCAAATGTTGCAGGAGGGCTCTGGGTGTTGAATACGATGGTATTAACACTTGGTGTTTCTGTGTTGTTCGAACTTCTGTTTTTTGGAAATAGGGAGGAGAACCTATTTATACAAGTCATTAAGCCTTCTTCATATCTCTCATGGGAAGTGGAGGAAGCGGAGTGAGGGAAGAGTGGAGTTGTGTGTGAGTGTCACACGATCAGAACTTCTCACTTCTCCCATCTTGACTTAACCGCCCATGTATTCCTAACACGTTCTTGTGATGGCGCGTTGCACGCTGCACGCTGTAAACCGCCAGACCAATACCCCAATTTGTATCCCCCAGTTGTGACGTGATTAATGTCTCGAGTGTGTGGATCATGGGACCCACAGAAAATAGTTCAGGGTGAACCATGAACTTGGTATAACATCGCATGCATCCATCTTCAGGTAACCGTTTGGAGGCTGTATAGACAGGCCATGCTTTGGTCGGTTACCTTGTAAAGAAGAGTGACGGATGGTGGTCATAGTGATACCTTGTTTTCTGGTTGATTCGCACCCTAAGCCATTCGTCCAAGATTTCAAAGATGGACGGACGAGATAACTTGTAGCCTTACTTGCGGCCGTTGGATGGGAGGCGCGCATGCTGCCTCTTTCGGCCCAAACGTTTGCATGCTTAGAGAGTTCCAATGGAGGAACCGATCAGCCCTGCATGGAGGCAGTACAATGGTGTTCACGCCCATGCCTGCTTGACTCGCAAAGATTTAATCTAAGCCACTCGACTCAGGCGGCAAAGACGAGTGGTCGAGATTAGAATTTATGGAGGGGCCGTAACATGTCACCTTTGGGCGCGCGTACCGAGGAGATTGATCACCTCCGGTCTTGGACGATCAGCTAGACGTGAAGCCGGGCCCACGGTGGTCATGCTAGCATGTTCGGTTCCTTCTAAGTCTCCATCTTGGCCTTCCGTCCAAGCCTGCGAAGATGGACGCTCGAGATGTTTCTGCGCCGCAAACCCTAATTAGGGCTTTGGACCGGCCACTTTGGGCGATCGGTTTTGGGTTGCGCGCGCCTATTTTGGGGAGACCGACTATGTATGCAACATCTTGGGTCGACGGTGAGCATGTACATGCTTGCTCTATGACCCTGGGCGCGATCTAAGCCATCCAACTATGCCGGCGAAGTCGGATGGTCGTGATCGTTTTGGATCTTCTCAACCTGCATAAGGCGTTAATCTAGCCTTGTTTGGGCAATCGTTTCTTGCACCACGGCTTGCCTTTGAGGGAGTCGGTCATGTAGGTATAAAGTGGGCCCTCCAATGGTGTAACATCACTTCACTACTTGTTTTAGGGTATAATCTAAGCCGTCCAACTATGCCGGTGAAATTGGACGCTCACGATTAAAAGAAACCCTAGCCGTGCGTCATGCTCACTTTGAGCGCACGTTTTGGAAGGACCAACCGTAGTTGTTCTTGACCTTTCGGCCATGTGTGAAGGTGGGTCCGAGGTGATCATGGTAGCATGGTCAGGACCCCCTGAATCTATATCTACACCCTCCATCTATGCCTGCAAAGTTGGACGGATGAGATATATTTTTGGGTTTGTTTTCAGCAAGTGATACTAACATGGGAAGTCTTGCATGCGTTCAACGGGGCTAGTATAACCTGCCGTCAGGTAGCCTATGGGTGTTTGCACGTCGAACACAAGGCTTTAATTAAAGCATTAATAGTAATGTTGTATACCTACAGAAAACCGTGATGGTTGCCACATGCTCCGTCGGGATGGTTGCCACATGCTCCGTTCTAGTATGTTTTAATTCTCAGGGATGGTTGCACATGCTCCAATGAATTAATATGGCGAGAAGTATTCATCGCCTGAAGGCTTTATACTTTGCAGGACGTCAGCTTACAAAAATTGGCTTTTTACAATTTTTCCCTTTAAATAGAAATCCACCATCAACACTTGTGAAAGCAGATTTTTTAGACTTAATTTTTAAAGAAAAAATATAACAAATTCAAAATAAAGTTTTGTAAAAATTATGGAGAGGATGGGGCTAGGATTCCACCATTGGTCGATATTAGTTATTTAATAAAACAATAATTATGCAACTCAACATTCAAATTGATTCTAATAGTATTGCCTAGACATGTAGATTTTCAAAAGAATATATGTTAATCCAAGCATAGAATATCAAAACCCTAAAGTGATGTGATTTTAATGTTGTAGAAAAAGTGGTAGTAAAGTTCATTCAAAGACTTGTAGAGATTGATTTTAGACTTAAAAATAAAAATATATACACAAGTTTGTCACAATATCGAGAGGTACTGAGACTCAGGATTCCACCAATTCTCATATTCATGTGGTTCAACTATCAACTCCAGACAATTATAGCTCATAACATAATAAATATTGACTCTTTATTATTTGCCAAGGTAGATTTTATAAAAGATTGACTGTAAATCACAAGCATAACGTATCAAAAATACTAAGACCAAGCATACATCATAAAACAAAATCACAATCAATTAAGAAAAATCATAAAACGATTTAAAATAGTCCAAAAGTCATAAAGGAATTAAATAGATTTACCACACACATAGAGAATGGCTTCCTCCATCGTCCCAGTGATGGGGTTTAGCTCCTCATATTAATCACTTGCTCAAATTGGGTATTCATAGCTCAAAAGTTGATTAAAAGGGAGAAAAAGTATAAAGCAGCGAGTTCGTAACAAAAATAATTGTTACAGAACTCACTGTTACAGAACTCTCCGTTACAGAGCAACCCTAATGGTTGTAATTGTTGGAAAAATGTTACAAAGCTTTTAAAATTTGAAATAATAGGCAACAGAAAGAACGACAGTCTCCCCTATCTGCGACTGACTTGGGATGTATTTTTTTCTTCAGCTTTTTCTTCTTCCTGCTGGTGATAAACTCGCCTGCAACTTCTCCAAACCCTCCGTTCGGTCCCCCAAAGTCTCGACACCTTCTATGATTTCCCTCAACTCTTTTTTATACGTAACAGGACCTCAATCCTCGATATAAATCCGAGAATAACTCGGTTTTATTTTTCCAAAAGACACGGAGTTTCCTTCCCTCTGTTGGTTCCTTTTCGCGTATTCCATCTGCCCAACCTTCCTTAATGGATAGAGTCAAATCCCTGGAAGATTATATCATCTCCCTGCTCACGTAATATCCAAAATAATCACAAGATAATCCCGAGTTACCTTATTTTCCCGTGTCAACGAGGAAAGTATGAAACTTCCTTTTTTCACGTCCCTGGATCATCGAATATCTTTCCAACCCACTATAGATTCAATGGGATCAAATCTTATGGACTATATCTCATCTTCACACGTAACTTTCCTTTTTCAAAGTCGTCGAGAACAGTTTCTTCCCTGTTTGTCTTCAACTCCACGTATCTTCTTACTTTTCCGATTATCCACCTCTTACCGGCCTTTTTTGATCTCCACAAGCCCATACTAACGTGGTCCGACAGAAATACATGAGAAATTATCGTCCAAATCCAATCAGGGAGTTCACAGTTGAAGATAATTGAAACTAATTCTTCCCGCCTTTGTTTTGATGAAACTCGATGATACTTCATTTTCTTTTGAATCGAAACACTTTACCTCCCATGTTAGGTTAAAACAGGGTGATATCAGTCCACCTGCGTGACAATATCCGAACAAATCTCAACCCAATTCAATTCAGAAGAGTTTGCTGCTTCAAACGAAATTCCCGCCAATTTTGTTCAGATAGGGAAGAACAAGGATGTCCCCTATCCGGCAGTGGAGTCCCTTTAGAAATTGGGGCGGAAACAATAATTTCTGGGTGCAAATAGCCACGGGGGTGCCCCTTATCAATTGGGTGCCCCTTATCCAAAATGAGAGTCCGAATAGTAGGTCTCCGGGTGCAACTTTTCGAGCCGATTTCTCCAAAAACGTTTATTGCCCAAAAATACCTACAAACACATAAAACACCATAATAAATACGAAATCGAGTGCCAACAATATATAGTATTGAGATCAAATTAGACACAAAAATGTATCTATCAAATACCCCCAAACTTATTATTTGCTAGTCCTCGAGAAAATTAAATCTACAAAATAAAATCCTAACTCATTGTCGCATGCATCGTCGATTGCATTTAGCATATGCAATAAGCCTTTAAACCCCTAGGTGGCCCTAGTGGCCGAGTTATAGTCTCGGGAGGGCTTACCAGAGATATACCCACAAAACATTTATACTCCATACCCTAGCTATCTACACAGAACCTTGGAAGGCACTAAAGAATCTCCTTGGTTGGCATACTTATTGATTGCAAGAGGAAGTACCCTGATGCGAAATTCCAATTGTTGTACACGAGTTTGCACTCAAGCATACTAAAATTCATATATAAGTGACATAGCTCTACTCAGATAGTCGCACTATGGACATCAATATCTGGAGTCAACAAATCACATGGATAGATTAAGAGGTGGATATAGAAAAACATAGATGGTTTTGATGTTGACTAGGTGAACGGTGTTTCTCATATCTATCTGAAGGCCACTGCCAAAATGAACCTATCCTAATGGACTGAGATACTGGTCTGACTAATTTCAACACAACTGGCATATACAAGGGAACCAGCGGTCGATAATCCCAATTCTAGATCAACTCGTCTGGCATATACAAGGGAACCAACGGTCGATTTTATTGCACAATAATAAACTTTTCATCATTTTTTTTAACAACATGATTAGATATTGTGGATCCAAGCGCATGCTTCTTGTCAGCAGATTATATGATAGTTCCCATGGATCCTGTGTTCCACGCTTGTTTAGGCGACGGAGACAGGGAAAGCACACACGTATTGCTATTCCCAAGTGTTAATTTTTTTTTATTCCGTTTGGTCTAATTGGTCTGGTCTCTCTTTTTTTTTTTTTTTTTTAGTAACTCAATCACTCTATTTCACCCTAGCATTGGTAACAACTTGAATCGTGAGCCCCACCTAATCACTTAGAAAAACATAGTTTAAAAACAAAATAAAATAAAAAAAGAAGTGAAAAGGACTCAACGAGATATGGTGAAACTATTATGTTATTCCTAACACTTGAGCTATGTGCTTTTATGAATAGACTCTTTAGATGTTTCCATCTAATCAGATTGGTTCCTCAACTCCTACAACCAAAATGCTTCCATCCACTTAGATTGGTTAGTGCCATCCTTAATAAGCATAAATTTCTAGGCTCTGGAGTTTACTAATGCAACTAACAAGTTTCTCCCATACCCCCAAACTTAAATCTTACATTGTCCTCAATGTTCTAAAGATAAAATTAAAAACATGAACTAGGAGAAACTGTTACCATTTGAAGCAAAAGAGATAAGGAAAGATATTACTGTGTCGCATGAATATTGGGTTATCTCCCAAGAAGTGCTAAGTTTAACATCTTCAGCCAGACTAAGAAAGGATTAGTCACCTCATAGAATCATAAAGTAATAGCCGAAATTTCCGTGGGTCATCAAAACCAAATAAAGCTACCACAAGTAAAAGAAATCTGCAACCTTCCAAGAAAATAAACAAATAAAGCATACCCTTGTCTAGTTTCCTGTTTAAGACAATTATATCTAGCTGTGGTTCAGGTTCAGGCTCTATGAAAGGGTCTAAATAGATTTCTTTGGGATGCACTTCCTCATAGCTAAGATTCGATTCAGGTATTAAAGTCTGGAAAAACTCAAGTAAAAACTTAGAAGCACATAATAATAACCTAAATAACTGCGGATCCTTAAAGTCAATCAGGTTTGACTCACACAATTGACCATAATGAGAGTGATGGTCATTCTTCATAAAATGTGTCGATTTTAATCTCCTAAGGTACTTAGGTTTAGTCTCAAAACTAAATAATCGACACATCTGAAATTTATACGTTCCTACAATTGGTTGAAAAATATTTGGTGGGAAAACAAAATCAATCTGGGTATCATAGCCTATGCTAACCACATCAACCAGAGGATGGGTTTCTAACAACTGAACTTCCTTATGGACATCACTAGGTTCAAGAAAATGTGTATGAAGATAATCTTGTAAAATGGTTGAGGCACATATGTCAAGTCCCAAGTGAGGGACTTTTCTAAGAATTAAGGCACATGGAGAATGATAATCACCCCCAAACTTAGAGTTTTCAGTGTCTCTAGAAAGACTAGTCACAACTTCCCTAATTTCAAGGTCATTTGATTCCTGAAAATGGTCAATTGATTCCTCTAAGTCAGGTACATCCTCACTCATATCTACAAGATCATTTTCTTTTTCTAATTCTATTGTTTCTAAATCGCTAGACTCAAAATATACTCGTTCCTCTAAACCATCATTGGCTTCGTAATCAAAAGGGAATACTACATCGTCTAAAACAGTAGTACCCCTAGTCAAATCCTCGTCCTTTTGAATAGGTGAATAATTATTAAAATTATTTGGATTTGAACTAGAAACATTATCATTATTAAGCTCAATTGGGATTACAAATTCCTGATCACTATGCATATTTATTTCAAATTCTTCATCAACACTATCCTCATCATAATCATCATTATAACAACATGAAAATGGTTGAACCTCATCTAAACAAGTAGTGTTACCAATTTTATCCTCGTCATCTTGATTATGCAAATAACTTTCCTCATTTTCAAGGGTATTACTGGAAACACTATATTGGAAATTAAGATTATTTCGAGCAAGTCTTTCGTTCGTCTCAGCCATTAGCTTGAGGGATTCCTTTATAGAAAGTTTTCTTTCGTCATAAACCAAGTTATTCATCTCAGTTATCTTACGTGTCGACTCCTCTAATTTCCTGAGGGACTCTTCTAAGGGAGAAATAGGAACAGAAGGATCATAAAAAGGACTATTTTTCAATAATTTCATTGTATCCTCCAAAGACGAAGAACTAGTGCTATAATCTTCTTGCTCGTATGAATGATGCGCGTGTGAATAGTAATTGGGCTCACCATGGTATGATCCATAACCTTGAAAAGATTGATGTTCCCAACCACTATTCACACTATGGTCATAAAAAGAATAATGTCCATTTTGATCAGTTGGATAATCATTGTATTGGTTATTGTAATACCAGTTCGACATACTTTTGTGTACGTGCAAATGCAGGGTCGACTGAAATGGGTAAGCTCAGGTTACCTTTAGAAAAATATACCTACATTCAAAGACTGGTTAAAGGTACAAGGCTAAGGCTTATGGTGTTTCGGATGATAACGCCCAGAAGGTTCACCGTACTAAACCACGTGTTTTCTTAAAAATCGGTGTCTGACGATGTAATTAGTGTGTGCACGTGCTTTTAACACAAAATAAACCTACTGACAGGGAATTCGTGGGTGGAAAGAGTCTTACCTCCCGTACCAGACGGGCGATGAACCGTTGAAGTCGACTCAGGCCATCGACTCCTATGTCAGTGTACGAACCCGAGGGGCCGAGACAGTATCGTAACTGTCGTCCTTCCCTGCAAACAGTTTTATTTAATTTTTAACCCTTCCTTAGGGTTTTAAAAATAATGTCCAAGTTCAAAAATAAAAAGAAAAATTACAACAGTGAAACCCTATTTACAGTTTCTAAAAATAAAAAGAAATAAAGTCTAAATAAATATGTACAAAATCTTCTTCACCCCTTGGACTCCTCTTTTCTTTCATTCTTTGGCGATGCTTTCCTTTTATAGCACTTTGTATTCCCTTGTAGCTTTGCTCTAAATCTGAAAAGAATCAAAAAAATACCAAAGGCGTAAAAGAGAACAAAAATAATAAAAATAAACTTAAAACAAATCTAAATACAAGTCTGCGTCGACGACGCCAAAAATTGATGTGATTTTAATGTTGTAGAAAAAGTGGTAGTAAAGTTCGTTCAAAGACTTGTAGAGATTGATTTTAGACTTAAAAATAAAAATACATACACAAGTTTGTCACAATATCGAGAGGTACTGAGATTCAGGATTCCACCAATTCTCATATTCATGTGGTTCAACTATCAACTCCAGACAATTATAACTCATAACATAATAAATATTGACTCTTTATTCTTTGCCAAGGTAGATTTTATAAAATATTGACTGTAAATCACAAGCATAATGTATCAAAAAATACTAAGACCAAGCATACGTCATAAAACAAAATCACAATCAATTAAGAAAAATCATAAAACGATTTAAAATAGTCCAAAAGTCATAAAGGAATTAAATAGATTTACCACACGCATAGAGAATGGCTTCCTCCATCGTCCCAGTGATGGGGTTTAGCTCCTCATATTAATCACTTGCTCAAATTGGGTATTCATAGCTCAAAAGTTGATTAAAAGGGAGAAAAAGTATAAAGCAGCGAGTTCGTAACAAAAATAGTTGTTACAGAACTCACTGTTACAGAACTCTCCGTTACAGAGAAACCCTAATGGTTGTAATAGACAACAGAAAGAACGACAGTCTCCCCTATCTGCGACTGACTTGGGAGGTATTTTTTTCTTCAGCTTTTTCTTCTTCCTGCTGGTGATAAACTCGCCTGCAACTTCTCCAAACCCTCCGTTCGGTCCCCCAAAATCTCGACACCTTCTATGATTTCCCTCAACTGTTTTTTATACGTAACAGGACCTCAATCCTCGATTTAAATCCGAGAATAACTCGGTTTTATTTTTCCAAAAGACACGGAGTTTCCTTCCCTCTGTTGGTTCCTTTTCGCGTATTCCATCTGCCCAACCTTCCTTAATGGATAGAGTCAAATCCCTGGAAGATTATATCATCTCCCTGCTCACGTAATATCCAAAATAATCACAAGATAATCCCGAGTTACCTTATTTTCCCGTGTCAACGATAAAAGTATGAAACTTCCTTTTTTTCACGTCCCTTGATCATCGAATATCCTTCCAACCCACTATAGATTCAATGGGATCAAATCTTATGGACTATATCTCATCTTCACACGTAACTTTCCTTTTTCAAAGTCGTCGAGAACAGTTTCTTCCCTGTTTGTCTTCAACTCCACGTATCTTCTTACTTTTCCGATTATTCACCTCTTACCGGCATTTTTTGATCTCCACAAGCCCATACTAACGTGGTCCGACAGAAATACATGAGAAATTATCGTCCAAATCCAATCAGGGAGTTCGCAGTTGAAGATAATTGAAACTAATTCTTCCCGCCTTTGTTTTGATGAAACTCGATGATACTTCCTTTTCTTTTGAATCGAAACACTTTACCTCCCCTGTTAGGTTAAAACAGGGTGATATCAGTCCACATGCGTGACAATATCCGAACAAATCTCAACCCAATTCAATTCCGAAGAGTTTGCTGCTTCAAACGAAATTCCCGCCAATTTTGTTCAGATAGGGAAGAACAGGGATGTCCCCTATCCGGCAGTGGAGTCCCTTTAGCAGTTGGGGCGGAAACAGTAATTTCTGGGTGCAAATAGCCTCGGGGTGCCCCTTATCCAAAATGAGAGTCCGAATAGTAGGTCTCCGGGTGCAACTTTTCAAGCCGATTTCTCCAAAAAAGTTTATTGCCCAAAAATACCTACAAACACATAAAACACCATAATAAATACGAAATCGAGTGCCAATAATATATAGTATTGAGATCAAATTAGACACAAAAATGTGTCTATCATAAAGCAAGCATATTCTATCAAGAGAAAATACACCTAACTAATCAAAATCATATAATCAACTTTTAGTTCAATGCAAAACAATCATAATAGAGTTGTTATAATTAATTAAAAATAGAAATGTATCACTTTTACCGAAACAACGGATTCCTCCATAGCCCAAGGATTGGACTTAGCTCATCTTGATGGAAACACGCTTAAAAGTTGATTTCATTGCTCAAATAGGTGTTTACAAGGATGAAATATAGAGAAAATGGTTAAAACCGGGTGTTTGCAACGTTTATAATTGTTGCAAAACACTGTTACAGAGAACGATACAAGATTAATGTTGTTGTAACTGTAGCTCTGCGGAGCACTTTCCTGTGTCGATGTCACTTAAGCATGAACGATTGTCTCGAAGGGTCTTATGTTCTTCGTGTTCTTCCAGCAACAGCAAAAAGGTTTTCTCTGCAACTCGAATTTCTCGACTCTGTGATGTTCTATCTACTCCCAAAAATCTCTCCTCCCTCTCTAAGACATCCCAAAAACTTATTTAAACTCGGAGTATCCCTTGAATCTACAAAATATCTTGTCATTAATTTATTATTCTTCACGGGAATTATTTCCTTCTTTATATTCTTCACGCGTCTGTGTGTTTGAAACTTTCCCAAATCAATGAATTCGCGGCTCAGATGAGGTTACAAACGCTGCAGACACACGCCAACTCCCAAAATATCTCAACCAACTCGTGACAGAGGGAGAAAAACTAAGAACACCCCGCATCTGAGTTGTTCTCCACATACTTTATGTTCCTTCTTTTAACGAAACAAAAGCTATAACCTTTCCTATTATATTGTAACAGATCACTACCAATCCAATTCAGCCCAAAAAATCTCGCTGAAAATCTCCACAGATGAAACCAGGTTTTCATTCCCCTATTTAACTTCGAGTTCATGTTGCGGCTCAATTTCTTCAATTCTGATGAACTTACCTGTCCTATTAGAGTAAAATAGGCCCAAACCAATCCAATGGAGTGATTGAATCTCTCCATAAATCTCTCGAATTACAAACAAAAACTTCGTAGGTGAAACAAATTCAAACCTGCACTTTCCAGCCCTTTTTCAGTGTTGAAGATGGATTGCCCCTATCTATTTCTGGGGTGTGAATAGTAGTGGATGTCTTGGGGTGTAAATAGCAGCTAGTGTACCCCTTAGTAATTGAGTGCCCCTTATCCAAAGTAGGGTTCTGTTTAGTAGTTGTCCTCCGGGGTGCCTTTAACAACTTTTTGAGCCGAATTTTCCAAAAATGTTTATTAGCCAAAAATACCTAAAAATACATAAAAACACAATATTAGTACAAAAATCGAGTTCTAACAATACATACATTGAGGACAACTTAGACACAAAAATGTGTCTATCAAATACCCCCAAACTTATTATTTGCTAGTCCCGAGCAAATCTAATCTAGAAAATAAAAGGACTACACTTAGCACGTTCAGCAAGCCGTTAAACCGCTAGGTGGCCCTAGTGGCGGAGTGTTGTCTCCGAAGGGTTTACCAGAGGTGTACCCATAAAACCTTTACTCCTTTACTCCAGACCCTAGTTATCTACGCAGAACCTTGGAAGGCACTAAAGAATCTCCTTGGTTGGCATACTTATTGACTACAGGAGGAAGTACCCCGATGCGAAATTCCAATTGATGTACACGAGTTTGCACTCAAGTATACTCAAATTCATATAAAGTGACAGAGCTCTACTTAGATAGTTTCTGGACATCATAAACCGGAGTCAACCAATCACATGGATAGATTAAGAAGATGGATGTAAAGAAAAACATGGATGATGTTGAATAAGGTGAACCTATCCTAATGGACTGAGATACTGGTCTGGACTAATATCAACACACTAGCGTAGACACGTGAACCAGTGGTCGATAATCCTAACTCTAGGTCAACTCAGCTGGCATATACAAGGGTACCAGTTGTCGACTTTATTGTATTTATTCCGGTTGGTCTAGTGGTCTGGTCTCATTTTTTATTTTTATTTTGTATCTCAGTCTTTCTATTTCACCCTAGCAATGGTAAAAATAAAAAAAATGATCAGGATTCTTTCGATATTTCCATCACGAGGATATGGCGAAACTACCATGTTTTCTTTTCTAACACCTGAGCTCTGTGCTTTTATGAATAGACTCTATAGATGTTTCCATCTAATCAGATTGGTTCCTCAACTCCTACAACCAAGATGTTTCCATCCACTTAGATTGGTTAGTGCCATCCTTAATAGGCATAAATTTCTAGGCTCTAGAGTTTTATTTATTGCAACTAAAAAGTTTCTCCCATACCGCTAAAATTAAATCTAACATTGTCCTCAATGTTCTAAAGATGAAATTAAAAACATGAACAAGGAGAAACCGTTACCACAAGAAGGAAATGAGGAAAAATATTACCGTGTTGCATGAGCAAGGGATACCTCCCAAGGAGTGCTAAGTTTAATTTCTTCAGCCAGACATCAAATACCTCAAAAAGGATCTTCACCTTCAGAAGTCATACACCAATAGCCGAAATAGTTGTGGGTCCATAAGACTAAATAGAGTTAACACCAATATGAGACAACTGCACTGGTTCAGAAAAATAAATAGAAGGATCAAATCCGCATTTAGGGTTTCAGTCAAGACAACTGGGTTTATTTGGGATGCATAATTAAGCTTTATATGTGTGTCTCGATAAATAGATTCATCCGGAAAATGGGTCTCTAATGCTTGGGTTACCTCCTGGACAGTATCAGGAGGATCGGGTTGCGGAGTCTGAATAGACTCAAGTAATATCTCAGGCGCACAAGGCTCGAGTCCCAAGTTAGGGACTCTAATCAGGGATATTTGACGATCACAAGAACCATCGATACCCCTAAACTTAGGGTTTTCATTACTCACAGACAAACCTCTAACTATTTCTTGAATTTCCGGATCTTCATAGTCCTTAAAATACTCAAGAGCTTCTTCCAGTTATATACCCCCAAACTTAGGGTCATCATTACTCTTACAAAGACCTGACACTATTGCCTGGATTTCTGGGTCCGTAGAGTCTTTAAAATACTCAAGGGCTTCTTCTAAATATTGATCACACATCTGGTCTAAGAGAATGGTTTCCTCAAATTCATCTAAATAATCTCCCAGTAGAGTGTCATGCCAATTATCCTGAACTAAAGTGCTAATCATATTCACTTCTTCTAAATCATCATTCTCAGAAGGTTGTCTAGTAACATTAAATATATTTAGCTCAGTGGTCATATTACCAAAGGATATGTTCATAAGCCCAGTCATATAGTTGATGACAGCGTTAGCTGTGGCTAAAAATGCGCATCCTAAAATCACCAGGATTTGAGCACTTGGGTCCTGAACAGGTTGGGTGTCTAGAACAACAAAATCCACTGGATAAATAAACTTAACAACCTCAATCAGAACATCCTCTATGACACCACGAGGGACTTTGACAGACCTATCAGCTAATTGTAATGTCATTTTAGTCGGTTTCAACTTACCAAGACCTAGCTGGGTGTAAACATGATATGGGAGTAAGTTAACACTAGCTCCTAAGTCAAGCAATGCCTTGTCGACCATGTGATTACCAATTGTGCAAGATATGGTAGGGCATCCAGGGTCCTTATACTTAGGGGGTATTTGGTTCAGAAGAATGAAAATTACTTGGCCAGCTAAAAAGGCTTTCTTTTGGACATTAATCTTACACTTTCGTGTACAAAGATCTTTAAAGAACTTGGCATAAGCAGGCATCTTCCTAATTGCTTCTAACAATGGAATATTGATGTTCACCTGCTTAAATGTTTCCATTATCTCGTTAAAAGTTGACTCCTTCTTTGTTGGGGATAACAACTGGGGGAACGGGGCTCTGGGAACAAATCTGGACTCATCGAGACCCTCATTGGTATCTTTAGAGACTTTATTAGTCTCCTCATTTTATGGCTCAGAAGGGTGAACTACAACATGTTCACTTTCAGGCATGGCGACCTTATTGTCAACTTTTTTTCCACTCCTAAGGGTTGTAATAGAATTCACATGATTGTACGGTCTTTCACCTACTTGATGAACTCCTCTAGGATTGGGCTGAGTTTGACTAGGAAACTTACCTTTTTCCCTCAAAGACTCATTTATCTGACTAACCAGGGTTTTCAACTCGAAAATATCTTGAGAGTTAGCATAACCTATACTCTTACTTTCTTCTATCCCTTGCGCAATCATTTGGTTGATCTTTTTAGAGCTTTTAATAAACGAGGCGAGAGTCTCTTCTAAACTTGTGATCTTTTTATCCGAAGGGTTCTGAAACTGGGGTTGACCTGAAGAGTTCTTAGCATAACCAAAACCTGGGGGAGGCTGAGAATTACTAGACTGGCCTTGATTCTGGCCCTTAGACCAAGAAAAATTAGGATGGTTTCTCCAACCAGGATTGTAGGTCTCTGAGTATGGGTCAAACTTCTGACTGTTTTCCAACCTATTATTGTTATAAACAGCATGGGCTTACTCTTCACTAACTTGACCTTCCCAAAATGAGCTATTGGGTTCTATTCCACAACTAGAGACTTGAGAGTCTCTAATTCCATCATTCGGTTCAACAAGGGACCTATTTTCAGACAGACCCATTTCCAAAGCTTCTAAACTTCTAGACAAAGTAGCAAACTTATCATCTGACCCAAAGCTTGTATCTACCACATTGGTGCTACTTCTATTGACCAAGAGTCTTTTAGGGGGTTCAACACAAGACTCCCACTGTTGGGATTTTTCAGCTACATCTTCTAAGAAAGAAAATGCATCATCAGCGCTTTTATTCGTGAATAAACCAGCGCACATAGACTCGACCATGGCTTTGGTCGAATAGTCTAAACCTTCATATAGAATTTCAACTAGTTTTATTTTTCGAACCCATGGTGAGTACATTGCGACAAAAGGTCATTAAATCTCTCTAAAAACCTATAAAGGGATTTTCCTTCTTGTTGCATACTGGTACTAATTTTCTGCCTAAAAGATGCGGTTCTATGCTTAAGGAAAAACTTTAAGTAGAAAACAGCAGTAAGTTGGTCCCACGTTTCTATAGACCCAGATGATAGGCTATTCAGCCAGGACTTGGCTTTATCTCTTAAGGAAAAGGGGAACATCCTAAGTTTCAAGACTTCATCAGTAAGGTCCTTAATCTTAATTGTTCCACATATTTCTTCAAAGTCCCTAATGTGAAAGTAAGGGTTTTCATCATCTTTTCCTAAGAATATAGGGATCATCTGAAGAATACCAGGATTCAACTCATAAGTAGCCGTAGAGGCTGGAAATTTAATGCATGATGCCCGGTTGGACCTAGTTGGGTACATGTACTCCTTCAAAGTTGTCATTTTGGCATAGTAACAATCCTAGGGGTGAATTCCTCACTAAGACTTAAATTCTCAAAACTGAAGTTTCCAAAAATAGGGCTCTCCAAAGAAGAGTCTTCGAGCTCCATGTTTACAAAAGAAGAACTTCTAGGCTCATCACGAATCAAATGGCCAAAAGTATCTCTTTTCTAAGCACGCTCTCTAATGGACTCGAGCGATTTTAACATACACTAACAAAAATTAAAATCTTAAGGAAGGGAGGTTCTAAGCAAAAACACAGCAGGCTGACTCCACCAAAGCAAACCTAAAGATTTCTAGCAAACAAAAAGCATGATGGCTCCACTTAGATTGTTTCTAGACCAGCTTCTAATCCTTCGAAAGGGAATTCGTTACAATTTAAGCAAACCCCTATGGAATCAATCCGAGTCAAAATAAGTTGAATAGAGGCGAGGGGAGCTCAGTGGAGCTTTGATACCCAAGGCCTCACCGGCATTACAAGGCGGCGCAGTCATGCATTCAACTCACAAAAACCATCATGAACTTCGAAGTATGCTTAAAAGAGTAACCAATATTTTTCGAATGACTTTCCTATTAAGCTCGTTACCCTATTGGTCTCGTTCTAGTCAGTATTTTAAGCTTAGGTTCGTGTATGGTATCGTTTTCCTAAGACGGGAAAGAAGAGAACGGTGATGAAATCCGAACCCTTATCTTGTATGGCCAGCCCTTGCCCTTTACTAGGAAATTAAAACAGCCGTATTTAGTTCCTCGACATATATGCAAACGAAGGAATACAGTAAATCGATGACAGGGGATTCGCGAGTGTTTCGACAAACTTACCTCTCGTACCAGATGGGGGATGAACCGTTGAAGTTGACTCGGGCCACGACTCCTATGTCATTTACGAACCCGAGGGGTCGAGGCAATATCGTAATTGCCGTCCTTCTCTGCAAATAGTTTAATATTTAATACTACCCACTTCCATAGGGTTTAAAAAAAATTAAAGAATGTCCAAGTCCAAAGTCCAAAAGTCCAAAATAAAAAGAAAATTACGAAAATAGAGAATATCCTAATACAATTTCTAAAAGCTAAAAAAAATCTAAAAGATAAAAACAAAATATAATAAAATTCTCTTTTTTTTTTTGCTCCTTTTTTCTTTGTTCTTTTCGCTTTGTCTTTTCACTCCAAATCTTTAAGTGGTCACCAAAAGCTTTGGCAACTCCTTTTTCTTTCGCTCCGAAATCCAAGAATCTGTAATAAAAAGACAAATACCCAAAAAACGTAAAGTAGAACAAATAAAATTAAAACAAAACCTAAAAAAATAAATCTAAAAACTCTAGTCTAAAGACAAGTCTGTGTCGACGGCGCCAAAAATTGATGATTATTTTCAATGATGTTGTAGTAAAAGGTTCGTTGAGACTTGTGAAAGCATAATTTTTAGACTTAATTTTTAAAGAAAGAATATAACAAATTCAAAATAAAGTTTTGTAAAAATTATGGAGAGGCTGGGGCTAGGATTCCACCATTGGTCGATATTAGTGATTTAATAAAACAATAATTATGCAACTCAACATTCAAATTGATTCTAATAGTATTGCCTAGACATGTAGATTTTCAAAAGAATAGATATTAATCCAAGAATAGAATATCAAAACCCTAAAGCAAGCATATTCCATCAAGAGAAAATACACCTAACTAATCAAAATCATATAATCAACTTTTAGTTCAATGCAAAACAATCATAATAGAGTTGTTATAATTAATTAAAAATAGAAATGTATCACTTTTACCGAAACAACGGATTCCTCCATAGCCCAAGGATTGGACTTAGCTCATCTTGATAGAAACACGCTTAAAAGTTGATTTCATTGCTCAAATAGGTGTTTACAAGGATGAAATATAGAGAAAATGGTTAAAATCGGGTGTTTGCAACGTTTATAATTGTTGCAAAATACTGTTACAGAGAACGATACAAGATTACTGTTGATGTAATTGTAGCTCTGCGATGCACTTTCCTGTGTCGCTGTCACTATAGCATGAACGACTGTCTCGAAGGGTCTTATGTTCTTCATGTTCTTCCAGCAGCAAAAAGGTTTTCTCTGCAACTCGATTTTCTCGACTCTGTGATGTTCTAACTACTCCCCAAACTCTATCCTCCCTCTCTAAGACATCCCAAAAACATATTTATACTCGGAGTATCCCTTGAATCTACAAAATATCTTGTCATTAATTCATTATTCTTCAGGGGAATTATTTCCTTCTTTATATTCTTCACGCGTCTGTGTGTTTGAAACCTTCCCAAATCAATGAATTCGCGGCTCAGATGAGGTTACAAACGCTGCAGACACACGCCAACTCCCAAAATATCTCAACCAACTCGTGACAGAGGGAGAAAACCCGAGAACACCCCACCTCTGAGTTACTCTCCACGTACTTTCTGTTCCTTATTTTAACGAAACAAAATCTATAACCTTTCCTATTATATCGTAACAGGTCATTACTAATCCAATTCAGCCCAAAAATCTCGCTGAAAATCTCCACAAATCTCCACAGATGAAACCGGGTTTTCATTCCCCTATTTAACTTCGAGTTCATGTTGCGGCCTAATTTCTTCAATTCTGATGAACTTACTTGTCCTGTTAGAGTACAGCAGGCCCAAACCAAACCAATGGAGTGATTGAATCTCTCCATAAATCTCTCGAATTACAAACAGAAACTTCGCAGGTGAAACAAATTTAAACCTGCACTTTCCAGCCCTTTTTCAGTGTTGAAGATGGATTGCCCCTATCTATTTCTGGGGTGCAAATAGCAGTGGATATCTTGGGGTGTAAATAGCAGCTAGTGTACCCCTTAGTAATTGAGTTCCCCTTATCCAAAGTAGGGTTCCGTTTAGTAGTTTTGTGACGCCCCGGTTTTCAAAACCCGGAGTGCTACTTGGATACCATAGCCGAGGCCCGGCTAATAAGCCCAGGCTCTTTAAGTAAATCATTTGGGATTAATTAATTATGTCCGTTATAAAAAAATTATCGCAGCGGAATACTCATAAATTCATTTAGGAAAATATGTAATTTTCACAAAATGTCCCTTAAAATGTTTTACATTTGTTACAAAAAGAATCATATCAAAACCTATTGGGAATTTAAAATGATAAACAGTCAACTCAATACCAAACAATATTTTACAGCTTTAAATATAAAACTAATTACATCTTTGAACAAGAATTTTACGCTAAAACAAAAATATTAAGGATCTAAAATTATTCTCTAGGCTCCACGTTGATCAACTCCTTGTCATGCATCAAATCTGGAATTTTTAGCATAATACGACATGAGTTGTGACACCCAGTAGGAAAAGAAGCAACAAACATTTTATTCAAACATTTTCAATTTCTTTTTAAAATAACTAGTATTATTAACAACACCGTAAACACATGGAAACACCGCATCCATAAATAACAATGAATTCAATCAATCTGCTCGCCCCAGGGAGCCCCGCGTGGGTTTAGGAAACAAAACCGTTCCCAAGGATATCTCGTATCCCGTGATAAATAATTTTTTAAGAATCACAATCTATGGACCGCAACCCAACATTCATAATCATGCTCACAAGATCGATTATCATCCATAAAAACTTGTAAATATGAATTTAATTAACAAAACCATAAATAAAAAGAGTTTTAGATTGTGTTGCGCCTACCTCAATTCCATACCGAAACGATGATGGGAATGACACGGATAAAATAAAAACACCATTTATAGTTCTCGGAGGAAAGGAAAATGGTACCGCCCCCTTTTCTTTTCTTCTATGTTTTTTACCAGAAGGACTCTTTGGCTCTCACTCTGAATTTAGCTCTCCCTCTTTACTAACTCTCACTCTAACTCTTATTTAGTTTACTCACTTTGAGTTTGGCTTTTGTTGCTTTGGATTCGTTTACCTTACCACTAATAAGTTATCATTACACAAAACATAATCATTACATAAAACATTATCATTACATAAAAACTTTTTTTTCCTTTTTCTTTTTCTTTTAATATACTAATCAAAAGATAACCAAATAAACTTTTTCTTTTCAAATTTTTGTAGACTTCATTACACAACTAAAATGAGTTATTCTTTTCTCATTTTAAATAAGAAAGGATAAGCTATCATAAAAAAAATATATGAGAAAATAGTAAATTCAGGGACAAGTCAAAATCACTCCAATAAAACCTGTATGTGTAATTGCTTCAGAAAAACTACAGTTTTGGGAATTCCAACTTAAAATTTCACAAAGGATTCATTACTCAACCAAATGCATTGGTTCTTAGCTCATTTTAAAGAACAAAACATAAGTTTTCATATAAAAATTATATGTAAAATCAATGAGTTTTATATCTATCTCAAAGTGTTTCACAAAAACAGAACAGAGATCACGTTTCTCAGAAATTGCAGTTTCGACAGTGTACATTCAAAAATTCGAATAAAAAATCATTACACAATGAAATTCAGAAGTTTTGGTACCATTGAAAATCTAAGACACCGTACTATGACATAAAAATGGTAAACAAGGGTAACGAGGTACAAAACTATGTTTAAATCTCTCCACTAAACATGACAGAAGTGTTATCCTTCAGAAAATTCAGTTTTGGTAGTCTGTAATCAAAACTTCGTGTAGAAATCATTACATAATGGAATTTAGCAAACTTTGTCTTGTTGAAAAGCTGAGAAAACCTTCTTTAAAACAAAAATGATAAGAAACAATAAAGAGTTAAATAGATATGCCTAAAAGTCTCTAATAAATAGGACATCAACGCTAAGTTCAGAAATTCCAAGTTTCGCAAGTCTCTAATCGAAAATTCGTATAAAATTCATTATGTTATGGATTTCAGAAAACTTGGTCTTGTTGAAAAGCTGAAAGACTCTACTTTAAAATAAAAATAATAACCAGAAGAAATTAAGTATGAATCTGATCTGAAAAGTCTCAAATAAACAAGACAGTGACCAAGTTCTTCAGAAATTACAGTTTTGGAAGTCTATAATCATTAATTCACCCTAACTTCATTAGTCATCGAAATCCAGCGATTCTTGACTAGTTTTAAAGAAGAGGAGTTAATCTTGTATTTGAAAAATATAAACAAATATAAGATTTAAATTAACTGGGTGAGAATCTAACCATAAGACAGGACAGAAAACTGTTGCCAGAAATCCCAGAAATTGCTTCTAAATTGAGTTTGAAGAAGATGTAAATATCAATTCCAATAAACCACAAGTACCCATGGATAATTTTTAAAAGTAATAAAGTTTTATCATCAAATTAGATGAAAACCCTAACTTATTTCATGAACCCTAAATCAAAATCAAGAGGAACAAGCATAAACTCATTTTAAACATCACAAATTCATCACATAAAGTTTCATAAGAGTATGAGTATGCTTGAATTCAATTAGATATGAAATCATAGAATCAAAGTAATGAATTTCATTTCAAATCAGTTTCAAAGGAGAGTTTTCCCCTACCTTTTTAGCAGCAAACGATTCCAATGAAACCTAACCAAATCAAATGATTAAACGATGCAATTCCACCTTCAAATTTCAAGTTTTTGTGATGAAATTATTCTTTTGTTTGATGCAGGGAGGAAGAGAAAACAAATGGGAAAAATGAAATATAATCAACTGATTTTCGTAGTTAAAGCTTATCAGAATAATGAAATAACCAAAATGCCCCCTATTTACTCTTAAAATCAACACATCAACTTGTGAGTGTCACTTTGTCGCAATTTCTAGCATAAAAACTCTATTAAAGTCCGTTTACGCTATGGGCAGGCTCACACAAAGAGAAATATAGTTTCTCTGGCAAAATCCAAGTGTTTCTCAATCGAAACACAACAACAACTAGATTTAATACTCCACATTGCGTTAGTTCTAGTCTTCCAATCCAAATGGATTGGGTTCGCACATAAAAAAAAAATGCGGGTATTACAAGTTGTCCTCCAGGGTGCCTTTAACAACTTTTCGAGCCAAATTTTCCAAAAATATTTATTAGCCAAAAATACATAAAAAAACAATATTAGTACAAAAATCGAGTTCTAACAATACAGACATTGAGGACAACTTAGACACAAAAATGTGTCTATCAATATGCAATGAAGAACAGCCCCAATAACTCCTGGCGATTTCCTTTTCGGTTCACAACACATATCATGAACTTACTTCCTTAAAAAACATGTAAAAACATTGTTTCCTATGAAGAAATCCTCACCTCATACCCATACATAATCACAATAGCATTCATACGATTATGTCGATGTCTTATATACAAAGTTTAATGGTAAAGAAAGAAACTTCATATTGTATTCCTTAATACTATGTCTATCTAGAGTGTTCATGCTTCGCAGTTTTATGTTTTCAATATGCACGACTTGAAAGATACGTTAGGGAATGAAACAGTTCAAGTCAAATATCACTAACCTCAAGTGGAAGGATGATGTTGTGGTTGTAGCTCCGTACTTCGTCACTTCTTCAAGTCTTCGCAATAGTTGTAATGTCTCATCCTAATAATTTCAAGCTAACCTATACGAAGTTGACTCTAGTATATTTAAATCAAGCGACTCTTAAATGAGTTTTGGTTCACTAAAATATGACAACCAAACTTGACATACCAATGCTTGGTGGGTTCAACCAAGCAGTGCTCTAACACTATTATGTCATTGTGCAAATAGTGATGAAAAATAGAATGAATCATTGTCTATTCCGCGGTATTGGTCTTCTCAGATCCACATTTTTTGTGCATATACTGTGTTGCTCCATAAGTTTTCTTGTGTTTGAGCATGACCAACTAAATTGATCATACTCGTGTGGTCAATTAACTTATTGCTCTGTAAGTTCGCTTATGACAAGCATGACCGATTGAATTGATCACGTTGTGGTTAGTTTAGTTGTGTAAACCGATTAAATTAATTATGGATTTTCTTATGATTAATTTAGTTGTGCATTTTTATTGAATTAGTCATGGGTTCTCTTGTGGTTAATTCAATTGAAAACTTTGGATACAGATTCATATTTTCATGTGATTTGGTTTGTCCAAAGAAATCCTTATTTTTGTGTGAAAGTAAGGTCGCCTTTGTTGTTCTTTCGGGAATGGAATTTTATGGGGGAGAGTTCTTTTGAACTTGTGCTTAATTTTCATATCTTTCTGGGGAGTGCGGCTTTGGAATATTATAGGGGTTATCTTGTATCTTTATAAACTCCTTGATGAATGCATTTAGCTTAGGCTATATGATTGTATCTAAATTTGTTGGTATGTTAATACATATTTGGTCATGAAGTATCTCCATGGAAATTTCATTAGGATCCCAATAATTTTCGAACCTTTGCCAATTTTTTTGACAAAAAGGGGGAGAATTAATATGTAGTTCACACTACAAATACATATGGTTTACGGATCATTATGTAAGGGGGAGTGGTTTTCATGTTGAGATGAAGTATTGACTAAGGGGGAGTGATACATATCACTATAGTGTTATTGTCAAAGTTGTGATACAATTGAACTTTGATGATGTGCAATAATACTATGACAATGTATAACAATGATTGAGAGCATTTGTTTTCTCATTGTTATATTTACGGATCTTTAACTAACGATGGTGATAAACTTACAACCTTTGGAATCATTGGAGTACTTGGAAGTGACGAAGATTTTGAGTCATGTTGAAGATGCCAAGGAGATCAAGTATGTGGATGAGAAGCTATATTTTTTATTTATTTTGTAATCCATATGTATTGATAGTTTTGTCACTAAAATTGACAAAGGGGGAGATTGTTAGAGCATTGCTCGGTCGAACTCGCATGTGTTATTATCTCAAGCATGTTTGTAAATATTAGTGATCAAAACTATAAGTCTTGATTTCTAGCCTATTTATAGATGTCTCGGACTAGGACATAGATAGTGTAGTTGAGCTTAGATTTCTCGGCGTTCATCATTTGAATACTAAGAACTACGTATTAAGGGGAGCCTGTTGAACTTTATCGACAAAAGGTATGCGGAGACTTAAACTCATCTATCACTTGGAAAGTCTATTTCTACTCTATCTGTTATAATTGAGACATAAGTCGCATTACGATATAGTTTTCTACTATACATATTTGAGATTTTGAGCTGAGTATATCTTGCTTACATATTTCTTGAAATATGTGTTGGAAAGATTTTGCTTTAGCCATGTTGATCTTTACTCGTGACGAAAGTCATGTTGACATTTCAATAACTTGAAAATTGCTTTGGTGCTAATAGTGTGTGAAAACGGCTATTGTCATTATAGAAGAATGTTTCAATGATTGGAATGTAGAGTTGATAATGCAACAATCTTTGGATATAATCATATATAGTGTGTTCGCACATTAGTGTATAAATCAATAAACCGGGAGCAAATTGTATGCATATGTGTGCATACGTGAAGGAGACAAGATAAGTATGCGTACCCGTATGCATACTGGCGGAAGTTTTCGAACCTAAAATATCTGCTGGGTTTGGGAATTACAAACTCCTAAACTATTCACCTTAAGTACGCGTACTGACAGAAGTTTTCGAACAAGAATTTATGCTGAGTTTGGAAACTTAACAAACTCAAAATCCGGTTGCTTAAGTATGCACACCCATACGCATACTTAAGATGGTTATTTTTATCAAATCGGTCTGCTCATAAACTTAAACATTTAAATCTTAAGGAATGTAATCTTTGCAAACCGTGGCTATAATGTTAATGATTGATTCAGGTGAATCAAACCGATTTTTCTTCAATTGTGTTCTTGTATAATTCATTAGAATATAACAATTGAACAACTCATTAACTAGTTTCATTTGAGTCATTTGAACTAGCTATGGTTAAGATGAATAAGGTTGATATGAGAGTAAACATATGGCTAACCTCGGTAAACTATTTATGAACCAACATGGTGTACACGTTTAGGTACGGCTACTTAAACCTAAATGAGGGTACATTCCATTTGCGTGTAACAAGCTAAGTTCGATCTAATGGTTGAAAGATATTAGCTTGGTTGAATCAGGTTTTTCATATAACGGTGATTATTGAATGCTTTGTTACCAAGGTAACTTGGATTTCAAAACCTGATTTGAAAACTATATAAGGGGGAACTCTAGCAACTGGGAAACCTAATCCTCACACCTCCTGTGTGTTAATAGTTGCATAACTAGAGTCGATTCTCCTTTAACCTTAGGTTTATTCTCGAGACCCTGTAGATTAACGACTTGAAGACTTCATTGGGATTGTAAAGCCAGGCCCAACTATTCTCTTGTAGTTGCATGATCTGATCTTGCTATTTTTATCGTGTTGAGTACAATTGAAATAATTGACTCGAGATTTTATATCTCCAATAGGAAAGATAAAAGTAGTCACAAACACCTTCGTCTCATCGTTTGTGATTCCACAATAACTTGTTTCGCTAGTCGATTAAGTTTATTGTGAGGTGATTGATAATACTAGGCTGTTCTTCGGGAATATAAGTCCGGTTTATCAATTGGTTCTTGTTCACCTTGATTTATCAAAAGACGGAATAAAACCCGTAGGTATATCTGTGGGAGACAGATTTATCTATTCCTATAGACTTTTCTGAGTGAGACAGATTTCATTATCAAGTCTTCGACTTTGGGTCATAGCAACTCTTGGTTGTGGGTGAGATCAGCTAAGGTAATCAAGTACGTAGTATCTTGCTGGGATCAGAGATGAAAGGAGCGCAATTGTACCTTGAATCAGTGTGAGATTTATTAGGGTTCAACTACAGTCCAGTCCAAAGTTAATTTGTAGTAGGCTAGTGTCTGTAGCGGCTTAATACAATGTGGTGTTCAAACTGGACTAGGTCCCGGGGTTTTTCTGCATTTGCGGTTTCCTCTTTAATAAAATTCTGGTGTTTG